>CM031243.1:363879578-364479578 GCA_018340775.1 Taxus wallichiana var. yunnanensis | reverse complement strand
GGTCACTTCAATAATTGTCCCCATTTTCCTTCTAAATTTTAATTTTTTGATTAAAGGAAATTTAGGGTATTCGAATGCGGGCATATAAATAAATAAAGACACACATCCTTGTAATTTTTCATTTGATATCTTCTCTCCCACTGTCATTTTCATGCCTTCCATGACCATTTTCTTGTCGAACTCTACCATTGGTCCATCATTTTCAAAAAAATAGTTGCATTTGGATTGTAGACAATTCTCATCGCAAGAATTCTCATCATATTTTCCCCTTATTTCATTCTCTTTCTTATTGTGGTTCCCTTTCTATTGGAAGAACAATGGATTGAGAGGGTATGAATCATTCCTACAATTTTTTTACTTCATTTACCATTGTTGCAACATCCATCAAACATCCATTTAATCACATGCATTCCACATTAGCTTGTTAAGTGTGCATCATACATTCAAATAAACTTGAAACATGAGAGAGAACACATAGACACAAGATGTAAGTGGTAAACCCTCAAGGGGAATAAAACCCACTGATTTTTTTTTATTACACACAACAAAGACACAAATTAATATTACACATCACAAGAAATTTCTTTAGTGAGACACCAACCCCACAAGGAGCACCAACCCTTAAACCCTTTGTTAATATTACTCACAATAAGAGACTCATATAAATATGACTCATCATAATATATTTTGATACTAATACTACGATAAAATGTTGTAACAACTCCTCTTATGGTGATCATAATATATTTAGTTCCAAACTCCTTAAACACACTTAAAATCCTCATTCCTTCAACTTACTCAAACTTGGAAAAACTTGACTTGATTTGATCTCAACCCATTATAAACAAGCTCTATAAAATTCTTCATCCTTTCACACACTTCCTCGACTTTGAATATATTCCTTCATACACGTTTCAATCTCACACATGGGTCACACTTTTCCTTCTCAAGCAACTAGCTCAAAAATCAACTCAAAACATCACTTTTATATGCATTCTATCTCATAAACACAAAGCAATTAGGTCCTCCATCATTAATTATACCAAAAAAATTTAAAAACATCCCAAAACATTCCTAAAAACATTCATACTAGACCCATGTAGGTTGGCCATTCTCAAATGCACCAAAATAATTTTAAAACAACTCAAAACCCCATCACTTAAATGGTCAAAGCCCAAAACACCATAACCATGATTATTAAAGCTTCCAAAATCATCACTCATGTAAAACATGACATAAAAAAATAGTCCATGTGTTAGTGTAGGTATTTACGTTAGCTCATGTTCACTTAGGTAATTTATTTACCTTTATTGTATTTATCCTCACCCACTTATATGTGTGGATATTTATTTTATCTTATTTATATATTAGGAAGATATTATCTAGTTGTTAGGTATAGTTCTTTCCTTGATCTATGGTATTGACTAGATCCTTGATGTTTAGTTCTCTCCTAAATCTATGGTCTTGACTAGTTATTTCCTTGATTTATGGCTTGATCTACGACCTTGATTGGTTCTTAGATTGTTATTCCTTGCCTATATAAGCAAGGCCCATTCTCATTGTATTTCATTGAGTTCCATAATAATATATGATATTGTTGCTCATTTTTTTGCAAAGGTTTTATGTGAAGTTATTCTGAAAAATTGCTTTCATCTTATAGATTGTGGTGTTTGATTAGCATCTGTGTTTTTGTCTTGGTACGATCTAGTTATCATTCCTTTTACCATGGTCATTAATTAGCTTCGCAACAATCAAATTCTTCATAAATTTACAAGAAGGCTCATATCCCTCTCAAAATAGTTTTTTCCCAGACCCTATCTTAAATTATGGCCTCAAGCACATGAAAAATACCTCAAATATGTCATGTAAAAACTCATTAGAAATCCCATCAACTTTAGATCTCATATATACTTTTAGAGATCATGAAACATCCATATGTGAAAACCACACTACCTTTCCTTTTCTCCAAATTGAGCTTCCCATAAAGTAGTTTTATAAATACAACTATTTTGCACCCTTTCTACCACTTTCAAGACCTCTAAATGCATTCAATAAAAACAAAATTCATCTCCATTTACTCTCCAACTGATCGCAAGTATCAACCAATCCAAAACATGCCTCATCTACCTAAATATTTCAGCCTAAGTAATCCCGTCTTGAGAAACAAGCAATCTTACTCTTCACAAACTGAGTTGGATGACCTATCAAATCTCATCATCATGAGAAAAACCATAAACCATTGGAAATATATTTGAATCTTATTTCCATAACATATTACTTTTCATTCCAATTCTAAGTGGAAGGCCTTTAACCAAGTCCATATATGAAACTGATCCAAAACTGTCCCAAAACTTCCTTATTACTAGTCTTCATAAATAGGGCACACTTTCCCTCTAAAATATCAACCATGATCTGAAACAATCATGAACATCAAGTAAAATTTCCATAATAAAAAAATGTCAATTTATTCATCACCTTATTTTGAGAACTTCTTCATAAACTTACCTATTTGAGTGGGATCCACTCATCACCACATGCTCTATCATACATTTATGGAAATATGGAGGAGTCCCCTACATCATCAAATAATAATAATAATGGTATCATAAGAAATAAATTATAAGAACTTACCAAGCAAATATTCTTTGTCACTTTTGACCTAGGGTTTCAAGCATATAAAAAGTTGTTTACCTTCTTTACATTTATTCATAAAAATTTATAATGAAACCACTAGATTATATTTCTGAAATTCTCATATATCAATGTAAAAATCCTTTAAATTATCTACATCTCATGTAAATCATGCAATCCAAGGTGAGCATCGAAGTTGCAATTCAAGCCGAAATCTTCTTAAACACCTTATTTCACCAAAACTTATATAACTTGCAAAATTATCATCATGGAATCCTAAAAATTTCCCACAACATCATGACATACCCTACTAACATCTACAATCATCAACATAGCTCAAATAGCTTTGTATCTCTCCAACCACCATGACTTGCATGACTAGGCATTAGGGTTTTACATGTTTTAGGCCATAACAGATCGAAATAAAACTAAACCCAAGAAAGAAACCTCTCAGTAAACTATCTCTACATGATGGAAACAACATAAGATACCTCCATAAATTTCCTCAATATCTCACACATACCTGCAAGTGACTTTCATGCTCTAATAGGTTTCTAAATACTAGGATAAGGCCTAGTTTGTACCAAGACCAATTAGACTAACCTCATGACTCATCTTCTAAGCACTCAAAAAGAACCCAACACACCTAAGATAACATGTCTCACACTTTTTTATGCTTCCATGAGCTCATATACCTTTGTACCTCACTCTCATGCTCAATTTGGTCTTCAAACACCTAGACTAGATCTAGATGATGACCTACAAACCATACTCAAACTTTTACCTACACTCCTCCACCTCACTCTGCATCTACTAAACCAATATGAAATTCATTCAATAACATTAACATAAACTTTGATAAGACTCTGAAGCAATCAGTTTAGACTTCGAAGCATGTAGTTCATACTTTGAAACAATCAGTTCAGACTTCGAAGCAAACAATATTTCATCTTGTAAATACTTATACAAAATTGAATTTCCATGTCATCATCATGTTAGGAATATATTTACACTCCTCCATCATCCTCTTTTTCATTAATTAGTATTTACATCAATGACAACACCTAGAACTCAACATGTCAACACTTTCACCGTGGTTTTACCCAAATTTTCTTGTAAGGATGGTTTTTCCCCACTAATGTTCCTAATCTAGTCAAAATGAAGTTCCAATATGTAGGATATGATAAAATATCCTCCATGGAAAATTTTGTATCAGAAATTAGTGACAAGTGATATTAAACACATGAATCGCATAATTTTAGGGAAGAATGAAAGAAAAAAACCCAACTCCATTGGCTCAAAGGATTCTTGGTAGTGGCCTAGCCCATGCTGGAGGTTTTCCTACCTTTTTCCAATGTATTGATATTGTATTGGCATGTGATTCTTATTTTTATCCTCAAACCAAAGAGTTAAGATATCTTCATGGCCAACTCATTTCTCAGCTAGATGCACATCACATTAATTTAGCTCTTGGTATCCCCACTTTTGACAATGCTAAAGTCTTAACTCTAGATGAATCCTAAAAGGAGTTTGATTTGACTCCTAATAACTACCAAACTATGATTGCAAAGTCTTGGTTGAAGACAAAGAAGAAAATACCTTCAAAGATGTCAAAGACTCCATATATGAGTGATTTTATTAAATAATTATTAGACATTATAAACCTTATGGAAAGAGTGATGGGCCTCCCCTCTACTAAATAATTTCAAGATTATATGTGAATCTTTATTAACATAATTTGTGAAGGAAATAAAAATTTGAATCAAGGAGAAATAATTTGTGATAATATGACTCAACAACTAATTAAAATTCACCA
The DNA here is from genome assembly GCA_018340775.1 of Taxus wallichiana var. yunnanensis. Lineage (NCBI taxonomy): Eukaryota > Viridiplantae > Streptophyta > Pinopsida > Cupressales > Taxaceae > Taxus > Taxus wallichiana. The sequence continues at coordinate 364,475,131 of CM031243.1, read as the reverse complement.
AAACAAATCCTTCCATATGAATTCCTATTTTATATATGTTATTGTTGGATAAAAATTTGGATTGGCTTATCAAGTTAGCGTAGTAGAAAAATTATCCCAATCTATTTTTTTATACCCAGCTTAACCTTCGACAACTAAAAAAGCCATTTTACAAGGGTTATGATGCCTTCACTATGTTTCTAGTAAAAGTTCTCGAGGGATGTGTTATCAATATAGTTTCTCAAAAAGCCAAGCAATTGGTAGCAGATATATGGAAGCATGTTAATTTAATTTCAAATATTCTCATATATCAAAACTACAAGATTTGAAGGAATTCAATACAAGCATCCCATCTATTGCAATTATAAGATTATTCTCATTGAACTCTACAAACAAATGGATATCCTTCATAGAAATTGTAGGGATAATAAAGTATTTGATATCAATTCCAAATATCCATAAGAAGTTATACTTACAGATCAACTATTGATGGATAGAATGTTGAGATAACTATCTCCCATTTTCATATGCATCTATTTAAAAAGAGAGAATCATTTGACAATAATAATTTTATCAATAATAAGCTTCGTTTATCATATCTTCATGTACCTACAATTGAAGATTATTGGGAAGATTTTGGTGATGAATTCAAAATGAAGAAGCTAAATTTTCATCCGAAATCAAGATAAATCATAAGAACAATATAGAGAGAAAATTTTCCATGTGAGATCAAATACTTTGCCTCGAGGCCTATTCACATTGGATTCCATTTTTAAAATCAGATGATTAGCTCAAAAGGAGAAAGTAAACATGATGGTAAAATGTTAATATTATGAACAAATTTTTGTTTACAAGGAAAAACTTCTCGATATTGGAAAGGTGTGTACTTCAATGGAGAAGCATGCATTTGTAAATCTTTGTCAAGAATTTATTGGTGTATTTGTATGGGGATATGATGACCTCATGGATTTTCATCCTAATTTTGCACAACATACCATTGAGTTAGACCCATTAGGATAAAATAGAGGCTTGTTAATCCAAGGATTGAGCCACTAATGAAGAGGGAGCTAAACAAGTTAATAGAGGATCATATAATATTCCCCATAAAACATTCATCTTGGGTTTCCAACCTAGTTCTTGTAAGGAAGAGGAATGGAGAAATCAAATTATGTGTTGATTTTAGGGATTTGAACAAGGCATCCTTGAAATACCATTATCCACTACCTTCTATTGAGTATATGTTGTCAATGGAAACCGGCTCAAAACATATTTCTCTATTACATGGTTAGTAAAATTATAATCAAATCATGGTTGAAGATGAATATCAGTTCAAAAAATATTCACCACAAAATGGGGAGCATACACTTATAGAAAAATGCCCTTTGGTCTTTCTAATGCAGGAGCAACCTTCTAAAGAGTTGTGGATATGGGATTTAAAGTACTAAGTAAATTTTTGTCCTTATTTACCTTGATGAAATCACAACATTATCCAAGAATGTAAATTATCATTTATTCCATCTTAGATAAGTTTTTGACATGTACATGTAGTTTAACATTTCCCTTAATCCTAAAAATGTATATTGTCGGTGCATTAGGAAAACTCCTATGTCACATTGTCTCAAAGAAAGGGCTTGAAATTGACCTTAAAATGGTAAGTGTCATCTTGGAATTGTCATTACCTAATCACAAGAAGGCATTACAAAGTTTCTTTGGAAGACTTAATTTTGTTAGGTAGTTTATCCTTGATTTTGATAGTGTTTTTAAACCATTGGCATTTTTGTTAAAGAAAAACACACCTTTTAAGTGGAATATGAAAGGTAATGGAAATTTCAAAGTCATCAAACAAGAAATAAAACAAGCCACTACCCTTATTAATCTTGATTTCAAAAATGATTTCATTTTTGTGCCTTTAGAGGTATGGACACAATTTATTCCATATTGGCACAACTAAATAATAAAGACTTGGAACATACAATTGCATTTTTTAGCCAAATCCTATAGGATTATGAGGTAAGGTATTCATTTGTAGAGAAACATGCCTTAGCTGTCATAAGGAGCTTAAAGAAATTTAGACATTTGGTATCCAACAACAAGATCCATTTAATGGTGTCACACCTAGATGTGAAGGATTTTATTTTAAACAAGGATCTAAATGATAAAATATCTGGGTGGATAAAAAGGTGATGGAATATGATGTAGATATCAAGGTAACTAAGCTAGTAAAAGGAAAAGGCTTGTGTGAGCAATTGGCTATAGATTTACAAGGTGGAAACTATTCTAGTGCTCCAAAGTGGCCCACAACCATTTATAGCATCACTTCCTCCTTATTGGACTCATGACATAGTGCATTACCTCCAAACATGTCAATGTCCTTAAGGCTTGATCAATTCTAAGAGAAGGTATTTTAGGCTTCAATCTATCCCCTATGTACTCATAGATGAAATTTTTTTGGGAATGATATAAATGGAATTCTCTAGAGGTGCATTAAGGAAGATCAAATTGAAATATTCTTTCAAGAATTCCATAATACTGTAGTAGGAAGACACTTTTCCCCCAAAACAACAACACTAAAGATCATGAAAGGAGGATATTATTATCCCAACATATTTAAATATTGTTATGTTCACGTAAAGAAAATAAAAAAGTGTTATTTATTTGTAGAAAATAAATAATTACAACCCTTCCCCTTCACCCCATCTTCGTAGAGAAGTCATTCATATAATGGGGGTTGAATTTCATCAGAGTGATCAATCCACATTCTAGTTTAGGGCATAAGTAGATTTTAATAGCCACGGATTATGATGCAACCTAGAATTCACCAATACAAGCCCAGGCACGCTGGCACATCACTCATCCTAGACTGAGCGCTCACCCAAAGCATGCAAAGGTACTAGGCCCCTCTTTAGGGTTGTTGTAGGATGTTAGCATGATGAAGACTTAAAGAATTCAGATCTATGACTAATATATCATTCTATAGTGCATGTTCAGATCTAGATCTAGAGAATAATATACTTAAAAGATAACCATGATGAAATCAAGCAACACTAAACTATAACCATGATAACACTTTGATTCAGTCCATAATCTCCATTATATTAAATTCAATAATACACATAAGATTCCTTATAATAATAGTAGTATACACTCATGCACGTATCATATTTGGTAGCATAATCTCACTATAACATAGTTCTCACACCCACACTCTATGCTACATAACTCACTACATATTTATAAGGGTGGGGACTTTCCCTTCACCGCTTATCTAATCCCAAAATAGGTCACATGTTATTATTAGCCATGCGTCGTTACAAAAATAGCCACACATGCAAGTGTGCTAACAATAGACTGCTTTTAGTTAACTGACAATAGTAGATATATTTTTAGCCTATATCCATGCAAAGTGCTTTGTATCCGATCATCCAAAAATAGCCAAGGTGTGTCGTGCAAGTCTCCAACCGATTTGTGTTCTCGACACGCTATCTCCAAAAATAGCTCATCATCATGAAAATGGCTAAGTCCCAAACCTATTTCTATTCTACGTGTGTGATTCCTTCTCGATACTTCCACACCTTTGAATGTGCTCTGCTCTCTTGCATGAACCTTATGTATTTCCTTCACTAAGTTCTAGATTTTGACTAACCAAAATTACCCCACACTAGTTGCATTGCCACCCCAAAGTAATGGTTGTCTCCAAAATGAATCAAAGAATATGAATAGAAGAATAGAAAGAATTTTGATGAATAAAAAAATGTCTTTACCCCTGCAAAGATCTTCTCTTTAATCAATTCTAGATATTCTTCTTTTATTTCCTCCTCTAAATTCTTCCAATAATTGAGCGTGGCCTCTTCCTTCTCTGGAATATCCACTGCAATTGATTCTAACTCATCCTTTACAATCTCTCCTTTCTCATTTTGCAAGACCAACACAATGTTGGACATGGCAGTCAATATCCCTTCCAACAAGTCCATCTTTTGCGAGATGAGTTTTCCAAGCTCATCCAACCTTTCCTTGTGTGGTATTGAGTTTTTGTAAGGGCCTCGCGCTTCTACTTGACAAGCGCTAATCATTATACCTAGCCCAATGTTTCATATTTTATGGCCTTCAGAACTTCATTTTCTTCTAAAATGGTCCTAGTTCTTATATCGGCTTTTGGTCTTTGTAAATATTCAAGCTTGATTTGTCTTCTTTAGTTCCTCCTAAGCTCGAATCAACCCCCTCATATGATGCAATATTCTCGCATCACCAATCCTTTTCCCACTCTTCTTATTGTGCTAGATCCTTTGTCACTAGCATGCACAGAGGTTTATCTTCAAGAACTAAGTCCACCAAGGTACTTACATAATGCATTGTTGAAGGAAATTTTTTTGGTACCTTTGGCTCTCAATGTTCATGATATTGTCCCCAACTTCCTCTCGCTATGCTAATGAAACCAATGTTCTTCTTTTGTGCCAAGTCCTTCTCTTGCTTTACGCATGATATTTTTACATCCTTAGTCTTGATTTCCTCTCGTAGCACCCTAATTGTTGCAGCTTTATCCATATTCTATCGTGCCACTTCTATCGATACTTTCACCAAAGCATTGCTCACTTGTTCATCTGACATACCAAAATAGGCTTGATTGTTATGTCTTTGTCCCGACGTGTCTTCTTCAACCTCCTTGATATGCATGACTCCTCACACACATCAAATTTTGGTTCATCCATGTGCATGTGCATCGACCATGACAGTTGCTTCCTTGTGCGCATGATTGCCATATCTTCATCCATCAACTCCTAGCCATACAACTCCTTTTATGTCATTGTGCTTTGGAAACGGGCACACGGACAATTTTACCCATGTCCTCGGTGTATCCCATGACTCTAACATATTCCCCACTTGTTATTTTTGATCTAGGCTGCTTAGGAACTTGGGCTTCAAGATTTGGAACTTGTGTTGTTGTGTCCTAAGAAGTCTCGGTTATTATCTCATCTTCCTCCTTCCTCTCCATCCTTCATATCTTCGTCTTCTAGTTCATCCTTGTTCTCTGTAGGTGTAGGGGAATTGGGTGTGCTTTCCTCAAACTCTTCCGCTTCCTCATTCAGCTTCAATCTCCTTCTTCTTTTCTCAGTTGTCTCCTTCTGTGGAGGGATTCGAGGAAATCTGCGTACTAATTGTGGAGTAGCACCTTGGGTTCTTATTCTCCTGAATACTTTTTTGTAATGACACTCTCCTTGGACTACATACAAGTCCTCGTAATCTCCCTCTTATGGCTGAGGTGGTGTAGTCATGTGCTCAACTTCTTCCTTATTTGGAGGTTGTCTTCTACCTCTATGCTCCAAACCACCACTATCTTCATGCTCTTCTTCTTCATCATCTACTTGAATTATTTATGTGGGCTTAGGTGCTAGAACATTTTCCATTGTATGCTTACCTTTTAGCGGCCCTAGGAGCATGAACTCATTCTCCACATACTTAGTGTTCTCCATCTTGGGTTTGAGTTGTAGGTACATAAGCGCTGCTCCAGTGTCCCCAACTGCCAAGCTTACAAGCTTCATGCTTATAATATCTGAGATAAGCCTTTCAATGTAGGAATTCCACCCATGGATATACATATTTCTTTCTCGAGTGTGGTAGTCACAATCTACCTTATCTGCATTGAAGGTTAGGTGACACACATCTAAAAACCAGTGAACTGATGCCTGGAAATATCTTGTTGTGAAGGCATATGGCATTTTGCACCATGGGCTCCAAGCTCCGTCCTTCATCACAAATCACATGATGCAAAAATGTTGGTAGACTACAAACTAAACTGCCTTACCCACCACCAAAGGAAACTCCTTAGCTATACACCACTCTTCTTTAAACACCGCGTGGATTCTATCATACCACATCTCCGCCCTCTGCTTGAATGGTATTCTCATTGATCTATCACACAAGTACTTTCCAAATCTTTCCACAGGTGACTTGTGTTCCGTGGGGTACTCCCAAATATTCTCCTTTGGCCTATCAAGCACCCCAATCTCCATAAACACTAAAGACAATAACACAATGCCAAAACTTATTTTATCACATGTCCGCACTTCTTCAATGATTGTATTTGCTATGTGATCTGCAATATTGTAGACCACTCCTTTAGACATCTTCTTTACAACATGCAGCCATATTGTGTTTACTTGTAACCATCTTCCTTGGTCATTCAACTTTGTTATAAGATGTGTAGCTTCCTACACTACTAGGTACTTCTTCAATTTTTCAATGTCCATGCCACGCGGACCTTTGGTATACCCTAGTTCCTTCCTTTTCTCCAGGATTGCAACCTTATTAGTTAAATCGCTATCCAGATCCACTCTTGAGGCCCTTAGTCCTGTCACATTGTTGAAATCAAAGCAGTTGTGATTCTAACCCTCCATCCTACAAAGTAGAAGAAGTCCTCATGGAATCTTCTCATCAACCACCGATATAATGGTTCATACTTTCCAAAGTATGGCAGCTCGTACAACTGGTAGACTCCATTCTGCTTCAGTAACTTCTCACCAACATCATCGTACACTAGCATATCTTTTGTTGTGTGCTTATTCATTTTTGTGCTCAATAATGCATCGAGCTCCTTCTTATTATCTAATGTTCGATGGTTGTAATCATTTATTTTACATTGATGGACATGGGAATCCCATTCTTGTCCCACAATCATGCCCTCTAGATATTGCATTTCTAGAAATTACTCTTGGGAGAAATTTCTTCTTCCACTTCAACCTTCTTCTTCCCTTTTTCTCCTACTGTGGGTGCTTTCTTCGGTGCCATCTAAAAATATCTCTTTTCTTCCCTCTGTAATCAAGCAAGTCAAAACCATAGTTTAAATATCCATTCTCTAGTTGAAATCGTGCTCCCTAGCTCGTTTGTAACGTGTCTCTGCTTTGCTTAAACCCTTCGCCTATGGGAGCGCAAGTTTCTCCTACACACAACCCTTCTCTCCACATCTAGTTTCACACTCTTCACACCTCAACACGATTTCTCAGCTCATTCGCACTTAGCCCTTTTCAAATTATCTCAATTGCAATGGTAAAAATGAACTCACATCTCGTCCTTATATAGAATTTCAAAAATTTAGTGCATTTATTGCTCCTCCACCTACCAACAATCCTCTCATTAATCGACCATTTTCATTCTTTTCGCATGGTACATCTTCACGCCCAAGATATAACCTTATAGCACGCCCTCCTACCTTTTAGTTGTAGACTTCTCTTTAGTGTGCTTCCATGCACCTAAGTACCTCATCATTGTGCCTTCCACTAGTAGTCTTCATAGCCTCTTCTTACCTCACGTTATACTTGTTTCTTCATTCCTCTCTATCTATGGTCCTTGTGTCTAGAAGAAATCTCTTTTTTTTTTCAATTCTCCAACCTTGAATAGCACCCGTAGATAGTTCCTTTCATGTGTACTTATTTTCATCATTCATGTACCTAGATATTAACAACCTACCCCACATTAAGGGTATGTGCAGTCCTCTACGCATAAAAATTATTCAAATAGTAATTAGCTTCTAGCACGTAAATGTGCTTATTACACAAACACACCAACTAAATTGACAAAACATAGTGATAAAGAAGGAAACACATTAAGGAAATGTAGAATTGAAAACCTAATCTAAATGGCAACACTACCTTATTACAAACACTAAGAAGACTTATTTATAGTAGGGCTTCATCCTACTCCCGTTGAAGTAACCGAGTAATTGTATTCCATCAAGTGCTTCTAATTGACAAGCACCTAATTCAAGTATGTAAGTGATAAGATACGGCCCCAACCAATGTACCTTGAGTTTTCTTAGATGGCCCAAAATTTAGAATCATAAAGGAGCACCATCTATCCTATCTCAAGTTTTTAATCCTGATGTGCTGTTATGTCATGCTTTCTACCTAGCCTTCTCTTGTTTTTAACTCCAACGTGATATGGCTCGTCACTCATCTAGCTTAAGTAACTTTTCAATTTGTTCTTATAATGCTTGCTCATCACTAGATCTCAAACGTGCACAATATTCAAAGAAGGTAACACAAATTCCAAAGGAAGAATTTCTTCTGTTCTAAAAATAACTCGAAATGGTGTTTCAACCTTTTATATGTTGTTCGATATGCCCAAATTACTGCGAGATACTTTATCATTGCAATCCTTTCTTCCAACATCACATTTTTTGTCAATGTCTGCTCAAAATTTGTTGAAAGCCTCAACAGTTCCATTTTCTTAAGGATGATAGGGCGTAGTCTTATGGTGTGCAATCATGAATTCATCCAACAAAATTTTGATTGTCTCATTAAGAAAATGTGTGCCCCTCTCACTGTCAAACTTAAAGGACATCCATACCTTGCAATAATATTTTCCCATTGAAACCGGTTGTTGTAGCCATTGTACAATCCTTTGTAGGTTTTGTTTCGCCCACCCCCGTCGGATAATCTATGTAAGTTATGATATAACACGATCTAGTTCTACACACAGCTAGTGAAATAGGACCCATAAAATCTATAGCCCATTTCTCAAATGGTTCTGCACTAGTAATAGGTCTTAGGGCATTTCATCTTGTTGACCTAGTTTCCCAAGACGTTGACAATGATCACAAGCCTTACAAAATTCCTTGCAATATTTATACAAGGTCTCCCACCATAATCCAGCGAGTAGAATCTTACGTGCGCAGTGGCATCACCTGCATAGTGGCCACATACAATACCACCATGAGCTTCTTCCATAATATGTGTACACTCATGTTCCAATACACAACGGTGCAATACTTCATCCCAAATTTAATTTGTACAAAGTCACCACTAATCAACATATAGGGTGTTGCACATATAGCAAGTTGTTTCTTCTCCAAGGATTTCATTCCTTCTAATGTCATACCTGTTTGTAGAAAGAAAACAATGTCCTCTAGTTCGATGGTGGTCATTGTAACTTGTATAAATATGCATCTTACATGGTATCTTTAATTGCATGTGCTTATTCTCTTGATTGTATTCTAGATAAATGGTTTGGACTAGAATTACGTTTCCTTGGTTTTACAAAAACTTTGAAATCAAATTCTTGAAATAAGAGTACCCACCTGCATATGCACCCTTATAGAATGGGCTTGTTTACAAAATAATTCAATGTCATGTGATTTTTATAAAAGACAAATGGTATAGCTAGCAGGTATTGTTGGAATTTATGTAGTTCATAGATCATTGACAAAACTTTGTGCTCTGTAGTTGTGTAATTCTGTTCTGTAGGAGTCAACTTTTTACTAGCAAAACAAATAGGATGATCCATAATACCTTCTCTAGGTTAAGCCAACACCATGCCAATGGTCATGCCAGAGGCATCCACATGTACATGAAATGGTTAGTCCCATGAAGGAAAACACACAGAATATGTGCGGTAGTAATTTTCTCCTTTAATGTCTTGAATGCGCGCTCTGCGATTCTCCCTAGTAGAACGTAACCTTTCCCTTTCAAAGAACTCCTCCAACAATGTGGAAACTTTAGCATATCCTTTGATAAACTTTCGGTAAATATCTTGTATGACCCAAAAATCCATGCACCCCACTCTTACTAGTAGGCTCTCTTAGGCCTATAATAATTGCAACCTTGGTTGGATTAACCAACAAACCTTCCTTGACAATAATGTGTCCTAACAATATTCGAAATGGTGTAGAAAATATGCACTTCTTGATGTTCAAAGAGATACTCAAATATCTACATATTTTAAACATTAAACGAAGATTATCACAATGATTCTTAACTAATCCATACACTCTCTAATCATCTAAATAAACCTGTAAGAAGTTGTGAATAAATTCCTTGAACGCTTAAACAACTATGCATGAAAATACAACAGGTGAATTTTTCAGACTAAAAGGAATTATAGTATAGGTGAAGCTACCCCATTCAGTAGTAAAAGTAGTATTTTCCTAATCCTCTTGGGCAATCCTAACTTGATGATACCCAGAGAACCCATCTGTAAATGAATAGATTTCGCACCCTGAAACTCCTTCTAGTATTTCCTCAGTGAATGGCGTATGAAAGGGATCAGTCACACATGCAACATTAATCTCCCTATAGTCCACACAGATCCTAATCTTTGCATCCTTATTAATATTGATCACCATTGGACTAACCCATTCTGACTCATCAAGGGGCTTGATAATCCCGGACTTCAAAAAAATTTCAATCTCTTCTTTGACCTTTTACGTAAGTTAGGCTCATCTTGTAGGGTCTCTTTCTAACTAGGTTTGCACCCTCTTTAAGCTTTATCTTCATCTCCCTTAATGATTCATGCACGCCTTTAAGTTTATGGTACCTCTTAGGGAATAAGTCCTGATAATCCCTTAATAACTCTATGATTTTTGCCACTTCAAAGTCTGAAAAATAGTCTCCAATTATGGATTCCTTAGGCTAAGCATTTGATCCAATATTCACCTTCTTTGTCTTCATAGGTTCATGATAGGTGCACGTGGTCTTATCTACACTGTCATCCAACACCTCACACCTACCACAAAGGTTTACATCTAGATTTTCTACTTCTTCATAATCCACTAAGTAGACCATTTTTCCTTTTTCTTTTTTTTCAAGGCAAGCACGTTGAAGAAGTGTGCCATCGACCTTTGTCTCTTTAACAAGATGCCCTCTTGATTTTCCTTCATCCAATAAATCCTAAGGATTTATTTAGCCTTGGACTATCCCCCATAGTTAATCACTTTATGACTCTTAATGCTTCTTCCACGGAGGTTTAATAGAGAAGAAGTCAAACATCTGGGCCATTAATGCAATTAAATCATACCAATTTCTAGTCTCTCTATGGAGTTCTGCATATACATACCAATCACATGTGTAGCGTTATAAAGTGGAATAAAACTTATGCACCCATAGAGAAGGTGGTAAAGCTTCTGCCCCCTCTTTCCGTGTTCTCTCATACTTATGAATGTGGTGTTGAACGGGTTGATTACCATGATAAGTGTAAATTTGAGTAGGTGCATTGCTCCTACAGAACCTAGTAGCAAGAGAAATCCTAATTTCATTCCATCCTATAAGATTATCCTTGTGGGGCATCCACCAAAGGTGTGTTGTTTTCCCACGTAGTGTATATGCTAGCATATTTCTTCTTTCAGCAGTTCTATCCACTATTCCTCCATGATGCGCAGGAATACCATAGGATCTCCTTCTCCTGTAACAAGATACTATTAGTGTGAAATCACAGCACCCCCAAATGAGTTATGGATCTGCTTTTCTAAGGCAGGGTCATTTGGTGTGATTTGCATAACATTGGATCATTCCCCAAGTTATGGGACTTGCAAATGGGAATGATCCTCTAGAGAAGGTTGGTTCCTCTTCCTAATCCTAGCACTAAACTACTTCTAAGGAAGGAAATGTGACTATCTACTCCTAATCTAACAATTCCAAGGGACCAAGGAGAGAGAGAGATAGAGATAGAGAGAGCACGAAAATAAAGAAATCCTACACTACGAGAGTGATAACACTTAGAAAAGGGAATGAGATATTCTGTTGAGGGAAAAAGAAACAGAGAAAATGGAGATGAGGGAGGTCGGACGAGTGACACACCTAGATCTTCAAACTTTCCATTAAACTCCATGAAACACAACATCATGCACCTACAAATTTGAAATACATGCACAAAAAAAAAATCTGAAGGGAGAGGCATAGAGAAACAACAAAATGATGAAAAGGGTTGAATAACACCACAAAAACACATTTTTATTACTCTAGAAGGTGCGCAGATCATTAAATTTCTAGAATAGAGGCACAAATAGATTTTCCAAGCATGGGAGAAGGTTTGTTGCTCAAAAATGGCGTCGAGAAACAAATTTGACAGAGTTTCTCTATGCCCAAAATGTCTCTCCTTTTCAAAATGAGAAGTGTTACAATATATAGAAAGAATAAGAGAGAGAGAGAGAGGGAGAAAAATCAAATCCTGCTTCAACCACCCCAAGATATGCATCGTATCCCACTTTGAAAGATCAACCACTGAATATCAATGCCTTCTGCAAATTTGCCCACAATATGTCACTTCTGGTTTCCCAGCGGATTGAATCGAATCAGATCTGGTAGTTGAAGAGATTGGATTCTACATTAATGGCCTGGAAGAATATTCTTCATTTTTACCTACCAGGGCCTAAAAATTATTTTTAATCCTTTCATGGTGTAGAGGACATCGAGACACTTCCAACGGTGTCAGATTCATAATATTTCGAGCCCTGAGTCGAAAGATATGCCCCTTCAAAGTTTGTATCGGGTCCATATAGGAGGGTGGGAAAACAACTTGAAAAATGGGTCCCCTTTGATATGGGACATGTGGTAGTCAGATTAGAGAAAAAATTGGGCTCGTGGGTCCATAATTTATCTTTTCCCCTTTTCGCGAAATGCAAAACTCATAAAACCCCGTGGCCCCAAAGCTCCGCCTTTTGACTCTACTTGACCATTTTCCCCTGCCTCTGTTTCGTCCTGACACGTGGAGATGTGACTCTTGTTTGAGCTTCTCTTTTTTCTCACACAGGGTTGTTTAAAATTTTATAGGCCTTGCCATTCCATTGTAGAGTCTCCCTGCAACCTTGTTTATCGTCCTGGAATGTGAGCTCACGGGTCTGAGCCGTTTCCTTCATAATTTCCTTATGTGCAGGAGTTGTCTTGACCAAATTTTCTGGGGGTGAATTTAGGATAATAGGTACCAATTTTTACCTATCCTCCTGACATAACATGGTTTGTTGCCTTTAGGAAATATTCTCTTTACTTCGCATCCTACCAACTCATAAGTGTTATGAGCCCAATTATCACAAGAAACACTTGTAGTATCACTAATAGATTGTGCATCCTCCCACTAAAGGATTCCTTCTTTACATGGCTCAAGAACTTCTAGATCCCAGATGGCACGTACATAAATCCTATTCAGGTCTTCTTCACTCAAGGGCTCAACATAGGGCATAGATTTTCCATCTATTAAAGGGATAATAACTCTTTCCTCCTTGTTTTCAAAACTGATATAACCCTTTTTAACCGAAGATCAACATTATTTTCATAGCACTAAGGATGCCCCAATAGAGCTGGAAATCTATCTCGACTTTGCCGCGCTAAAAGCTCAAAATATCCAGTGAATTTGGCTCCTTGTGTGGTAATGGATGCATCTTTCAAAACTCTAATGCGAGTGGCCTTAGACCCGATTAGCCATGAACAATACATTAGAGGATGGCTGCAATTGGGTCTTCCCATTTATACCCATGCATCTAAAGTAAGAACATTGACTTTCGTACCTATATCAATCAATATATTTCTCAATAGCCACCCATCCACAATAGTATTCAGAGTGATTTCCTTGTCATAATCTAGGCTATGAGGGGGAAGATTTGCATTCAAGATCTGCCGTCTAGTCTCAACACTTACATGTGGAGTGTTTCCTTTTAACAAATTCCCTAATAGTGGAATGATATTTTCCTAGCACAACATTTTGCACACTTCTCTCAAGTCATCCATATCAGTTTGGACCATTTCTGATGCTTTCTTTTGCTCCATTTTTGTGATTGCTCCTTTAAATATTGTATTTCACCCTAAATATTCTTGAGTACCTCCATGGTTTCTTGATAAAACTCCTTCTGATGGGCAGGGTCGGGGTATCGTGCATGAAGAACCTCCTCCTTAGTGATGGTAGGATTCTACTGTAATGCTTCTCTGACACGTGCTTTGCCTCAGTGTGGGTCATGATCTTTACTTGCAACACCTCAGACTCTGCTTCCAACTTAGGCATCCACTGATTTTCCATAGTGCATTGTATCCTAACCATCCCTGCGCCTTTGTTTTCTTGTTTATGTTTCTTTCTAAGATGCTCATACAAGTCCTGGGCACTCCTCATAGCTATGACTCTTTCCATAGAAATAACATGTAATATTCTAGGGACATTCACACCTGTAGTGGTCAGGAGATCTGCAAGTATAACATGTTCCACAAGGGAACTCACTTCTTCCACCACCACAACCTTGTCCTTTAAATCCACCACGATATCCTCAACCTCTGCCATGACCGCCTTCAAAATTCCCTTTATTCCAATCATAGCACACCTAATTTTTATCCCGGTCATGATGCTCATTCTTTCCTTTAGAGTTATCCGAGACTCCTATCTATCCTACACCCAACATCTATAGCATCATTGATTTGACCAATCAGTGGCAATCTTCCGAGTCATGATTCGTGGACCTACAAATTTTACAAAGTAGCTTGAAATGTTATTTCTTATCACGCATTATAGTAAGGGGAAGCGAGATAACATCATGGTTTAAATGGTATATCTCACAATCCAATAGCAACGAGTGCACCGATCTGCGGGAAAACTATCCTTTGTGTGACCTTCTACTTCACAATTTGTGCACCAAATCCTTGTGCATGTCTCATGTGCTGAATTTGCTGATAGTTTCTCCAACTACTTTGCCATAGCTATTATTTGTGCTTCTAAAAATGGGCTCTCCCCAGTGTTTATGCTTCCAACTACCTCAACATGTAATGTTGCTTCAAGTGCTTCGTGTGGATCAGTGTATGTCTTATGTGATAATTCCCTACTAAAAGCGGTAATCAGAACCCCAATGAACCATTGTGCATGTTACCTTGCATATATGTCATAAGAAAGCTTAGATAGTAGTGTTTTAAAATGGGCATTATACTCTCTGACACTTTCAGTTAGTGTCTTGCATTCAATGGAACCAATGATATAGCCTAGAATTCACCAATACAAGCCTAGATTGAGCACTCACCTGAAGCGCACAAAGGTACCAGGCCCCTCTTTAGGGTTGTTGTTGCAGGATGTTAGCATGATGAATACTTAAAGCATTCAGATCTATGACTAATATATCATTCTACAATGCATGTTCAGATCTAGATCTAGAGAATAACAGACTTAAAAGATAACCATGATGAAATCAAACATGTAACACTGAACTATAACCATGATAACACTTTGATTCAGTCCATAATATTCATTATATTAAATTCAGTAATACACAGAAGCTTCCTTACAATAATAGTAGTATACGCTCATGTGTGTATCAGATTTGGCAACATAATCTCACTATAACACAATTCTCACACCCACACTCTATGCTACACAATTCACTACATATTTATAAGGGTGGGGACTTTCCCTTTACCAATTATCTAATCCTAAAATAGGTTGCATGCTATTATTAGCCACATGTCATTACAAAAATAGCCACACATGCAAGTGCGCTAATAATAGACTACTTTTAGTTAACTGACAATAGTAGATCTATTCTCATCCTATATCTGTGCAAAGCACTTCATAGCCAATCATCCAAAAATAGCCAAGGCATGTCACGCAAGTCTCCAACTGATTTGTGTGCTCAAAGACGCTATCTCCAAAAATAGCTCATCATTGTGAAAACAGATAAGTCCCAAATATGTTGTTCTTCTATGTGCATGATTCCTTCCCGATACTTTCGCACCTTTGAATGTGCTCTACTCTCTTACGTGAACCTTCAATATTTCCTTCACCGACTTCCAATTTTGACTGACCAACGGATTAATTGACTAAATGGATAGAGGAAGTTTCTTTGAAGGAAGCCAATGAGGCTAGCATCCTAGACTTCTAGAAATTATTGTGACAAGACTTGGTGTTCCTTCCACAATCATATATGATAATGCTTTATCATTCCTTGGCACATAAATTAATGAGTAGGCTATTAAGAATGGAATTTACTTAAGAAAATCATCAAACTATTATCCCCAAGGAAATGGGTTGGTTGAGTTAACAAATAATAATATCCTAACTATTATCATAAGAACCTTGGAGGAGAATCATATAGATTGGTACAAAATTTTAAAATCATCCTTATGGGCTGATAGAATCACTCCCAAAAGTTCAACC
The DNA here is from genome assembly GCA_018340775.1 of Taxus wallichiana var. yunnanensis. NCBI lineage: Eukaryota > Viridiplantae > Streptophyta > Pinopsida > Cupressales > Taxaceae > Taxus > Taxus wallichiana. Next base: position 364,459,267 of record CM031243.1, on the reverse strand, counting down.
GAAAACTCACCCTAAAAATTGTTTATGGAAAGGAAGTAAAATTACCAATATCTCTTGAATTTTCATCCTTGGAGCTCATAAATCAGCTTTTAAGATAGAGGCCATGGAAGTTAGGTTTTCCAAGCTAATGGATTTGGAAGAATTGAGAGACCAAGCCATGTGTGTAATGGAGTTGAATCAAGCCTAGGTAAAGAAGTGTTTTGACAAGAAATTAGTGGCTAGAATATTTCAATAAGGATACCTTGTCCTCAAGTGGGATAAGGATAGAGCTAAGACAAGTAAACATTCAAAGTTTGATACAATATGGAGTGTCCCTTACATTATTTCAAGTTGCAAGCCACATAATTTTTTCAAACTATAAAATTTGGATGGAGAAGAGCTCCTTATCCCATTCAATGGGATATACCTCAAGCATTGTTATTGAGGTGAAGGTTTCATCTTGTATATAGTAGGATTAGTTTTCAATTTCCTCCAAGTGTTTTTGAGCACATGTTCGGCTGGTAGTGTAGTTTCCATTTCCCTAAGTATTTTCACATATTCTTGTTATTCTCAAGTGGGATGTTCGGCCATTTTTTGAGGAGGTTATAACAATCTACGAATTTCAAATCAAATGCAAATTAGTATTGATTTCATACTCCATACAGTTCAACAGATAGTTTATAAATTTTAGATCAAATTTTAGAGATATAAACTTGACTCCATGTCCAATGGATGCTAAAAAGGCAACCGACCGTGCCATATAACAGGAAGATTTCCCCTAAAAGTTGCCAAATTGTTAACCAAAATAACACTGCATGTTATTTTGTACAACTTAATAAATTTTCAGTCTTATGCAGCTCCATTATTGAAGGCCCGAGGAATTTCAAAGCAAAATTACAGGTTTTGTGACATACAGAGGTGTGTATCAAGAACCTTGATGTTTTTGAACATTTGAATTGGATCTTTGCATTTACAAGTTCAAAATTGGCTAAGTGAGAAATTCGTGGAAGATTGGTTGCAAAAATTTAGTGTTCCATGGATGTGTAACATCTGCGAAACAAAGAAATTAATTTTTATCTTTTGCAACAATGGTGAAAATAGTCTGTTCTTCCCGGAGGGAAAAAAACATGGGTTCTACTCAGGATAATCCATGATGCAAGAAGAACATACCATGTAGGACCATAAAGAAAGGTAAATAGTTTATGAAGTGACTAAGGTTGGAAGCCGTGAAACACTAACTCAACATCCCATGGGTTTCCCAAGGTTTACTATTCTGTGAATATTTAAAAATATGTAAAACAAAGGAATAGGATTATAGACAAGTTTCCATGGTAGAAACAGTTAGACCTTCTCGTATTCTATGAGGGTTTTTATGATTCAAAGAGGATAACCTTTTCCGCTTTGGATTTGAAGCACGGGGGTTCATTAGCTAGGCAATATCCTAAGCACGTGGGTCCATATTGAGGTAATTAAAATTAATAAAATTAAACTCAATATACCGGTGACATGAGGGGGTGAAAGGGTTTAATTTATTAATGTTTTGAATCAGGTATTGGGGGTAGGTTAGAGAGATGGGCCAAAGGAAATAGAGGTTTACTTTTAATATAAAACTAAAACGTTTGAACCCTAGTTTTTAAACGTAAATACCTTAAAATTGCAAAAGGAGTGTGGTCATAAATTAAATTATAATCTCTTTTTAATAAATAAATCTAGATTCTTAACCAAGAAATAATAAGATGGTAAAAAACTAGAATTGAGTATGCTTTTCAACACAAGTGATATTATTTCACCATCTTAATTATTTGAAGAACTATTGATAAACGCATAAAGCTTAACATATATAAGGTGACTTGTAATATGTATTCAATGGCTTCGAACTATCTTTCGAAAGGAAATGCATATTAAAAAAAATTGAGTGAGAAATATAATATATTTTTGTCTAATATATTGGGGTAGAAATAAAAGGGTAAATAAAATTGTAATTGAAAAATGGGTAAGTAAGGTACATGGAAAAAATAGGGGTATTTTCATTCTAATAATATAACGGGAGGGGTATTATCAATTGAATAATTAGAGGTAGAAACTAGAATTAAGGGTATTCTTTAATACCCTTGAACGCAGTCTTTATACCATACTTTTACTAAGTGAATCCCCGTGATTTGAAGGTGGCCAAGTGCAGGATCCTCAAATGACCAAGTATGGAAAATTAAAAGGGCTATAGAGCTCAGTTACAATATTATGTGGGTTGGAAAAATTTAGTATGCCATGGAGTATTCAAAATCTACGTAACAAAAAGAACCCACAAAGATTTGGAAGCTGCAAAATGAGGTGTAATTGTCAAACAACCTCGTAGTTTCATGAATTACAAATTGTAAGTTGTAAACTCCATCTCCATCCTCACGACTAGTCAAAGGCTTCCCCATGGAATTCCTCAAATCTCACCTATAAAATCTGTAGCCTTGCATTTAGAGTTTTACAAATTCCAAACTATGAAAGTATATCCGTCCCCGAATGTGCACTAGTTTTGGCCATAACTTTTAACCGAGAGCTCAAAATTGCATAAGAATTGTTACATTCAATCGTCCCTCCAAGGGATATATTTTGAAATAAATAAATGTAGAAAATATTTTTGTTTCAAGGATAACCATAAAAACATGGGATTTACATGGAAAAATGCAATTTACTCGGTTTTAGGTGTTCGATAACTATACCTACCCAAATTTACTGCTTAACAACAGCCATACCTTGTCATATATCCCCATTGGCACACAAATTGAAGGAAGAATGAGTGCTCATGCTTTGTTCTATAAAAATTATTTCATTTCATCCTTGGTAGGTGGGAATAGACCATTTGTGATTATTTGATCAATCCCCCTTCTCTCTCTCATTCTCTATATATGGAAGTAATTATGCATGTAAGAAATGGTTCCTTTTTGTTGATTTAGAAGCTATGGTTTTGGATTTTTGATTTTCTTACCTTAAAACCTTTGTAACTTGCATTTTTGTAATAATTCCATACTTATGCTCTATAAATGTAAATGAATATATTTTTAGTGCCATACAACTATGGTTTAACCCTCTGAATTCCCATGTATTTGATGTGGATGGTTTTCCCTCTTTTGTTTCCTTGGTTTTTATTCACATATCTCCTTCAGAGATCTATGTTTTCCTTATATTATTTCATGTTTGATTTATATATGTGTCTCTTAAGGTAAAAAATGATCCATGTTCTAGTTTTAGTGGATCACCTCTCTCATTTTGCAAAATTCTCTCTTTAAACCCTGGATCCTTACAATTTTTAGATTAGATTTACCTAGTTTTATTGTGAAGATTTATAGGCTAGTCTATAGTGAACTAGAATATAATGAACAATAATTCTCTGGATGTTTGTCTCAAGATGCAAGGTCCCACACTTGGATACAATCACATGTTAGCCAAAAATATTGATTTTCCATGATCAAATCATAGGGTGCTACTTGTTTTGTGTTAACAATATTTTAGTCACAAATAGAGGTGGTAAGTAAATTGGTCCTAAACATTCCTCAACCCTTGAAAATATACCCATAACAACTATAATTAACTATTTCTACAGCTACAAAAACCCATGTCCTTTGGCATCATGTTGCACAAACTTTTTGCCACAAAAAAACTACTTCTTTCATCTACCTAGGCAATCTCACAAATATTACATGGATGTTTTGAGATTGTAGGTGTAATTTAACGTATTGATGAATGAATATTGTTACCAAATGTAATTAAGCTACATATTGGCTTATTTTTCACACCTCTAGTTTTCATTAGTTCTCTTACCTTTTCTACATCGATCCACCTTCCACTAGTGGCATATATAGTTGAAATCATAATATAATATATGGAATTATCATGATATAACTCTTTAAAAATTGATGCAAATTCTACATTGAAGTACACTACACAGTCACTAGAAAATCCGCCCCACACATCAACACAAGATTTAAGTGGAGAATTCTAAAAAAGTCTCAAACATGATCAAACCTCACTAATTAGCCAAGAAGGTCAATCATATATGTGTTGTGATCAATACTAGGCATGATTTCTATTACCATCGATAAAATTTCTTAAAATTTTGTGTAGTTTCTAAAATATAATCTCAAAAACATTATTAAATGACAAATTTATATCCCTTATAAGATCCATAAATAAGAACTAGGAAACACAAGCCTAAAAAAAAAAATTATATGTATTTGTTAGTAACAAAATTAAATTAAGTACTTAAACCAAGAAGAACCTAATCTACGACCATTAAAATAACATCAAGATAAAGCATGATAAAGAGAAACCATGAATGCATAAACATAAGTAAATGCAAACCTCTACTTTGTTGTGTGGATTTTCTTCAATATGTTACAAAACATTAGTGCTCACATTATATAATATGTTTATGAGTAATATTTTTGAGTAAATAGGTAAATATTTAAATGAGTTGTTATTAACAGCTCATATATTTATTTATTTATATGTGATTATAATTAAAAACCTAAATAGGCACGCAAATATATTTTTGGGGAGAGTAGTTATAAAAACTCCTTGTTTATAAGAATCTTCTTTCTTATATATGTATGCAAATGTTGTATGCGAGAGAAAAATCACAAAGAATGAAAGAAAAACAATAAACTTGCAAACCTTCCAAGAACCTTCCCATGCAAAACCTCGTAGGACAGCTTTTGAAGATGTAAAACCTTTACAAGAAATTGATTTATGGATGATCTTGAATGACCTCCAAAGATGAGTGCAATTCTACCAACAGAGTAGTTGAAAAGATTTAGAATGTAAATTGATAGAGTTTACTTGCAAACAATTCAGGAGGATTTGTAAGAGAGTAAGCTTGCAATTTATAGAAGGAAAGTGGTTGGAAGTTGGTTGAAATGGGTTGAATGCACATGCTAAAAATAGCATTAGAGGAGTTTACAACAGTTTCAGGGCACTTAGGGGCAATGACAAAATTAATTGCAAAAGTTGCATATGGAAAGGTAGTTGTACATGCAATTCAATTGCCCCCACCTTTCTAGGATTCTAGAAGTACAATTAGCTAGGATGAAGATGTGGTGTCCAAGTGGAGTCCAAGTGGCTATTAATCGAAATAAGTGGAATTAAATAGATAAATTTAATTAGTATTTAATTGTGATGAGATAATTAACTATTTAAATAAATAAATGTTTAATTATATTGGCTAGAAGGAGTTAGGAATTAATTTAAATTAATTCCAAGAGAATGGTAGAATTAAATTAATTTATTTGTGAGGAGATAATTAACCATTTAAATAAATAAATGTTTAATTATATTAGCTAGAAGGTGTTAACAATTAATTTAATTAATTCTAAGAGAATGGTGCAATTAAATTAATTTAATTGTGAGGAGATAATTAACCATTTAAATAAATAAATGTTTAATTATATTAGCTAGGAGGGTGTAGGAATTAATTTAGTTTAATTTCAAAGGCATGTTAGAATTAAATAGTAAAATTCCAATGGGTAGGAATATATCTTAGGTAATATAATTAATTTTAATTAATTCTAAAGGGGAATATTTGAATGATGAAATTAATTTAATTAATTCCAAAGGGGTGTACTGCGGCGAGATAAAATTAATTTAATTAATTCTAATTAGATAGAAGCGAGATAGAGTATGTATGTATTTTTAGGGTGTTTACATTTTTCCCTCTTTAAAGTGTTATTGCGAAGTAATAGTGCTTTTAAAGATAGTAGACGCATGTAGATCGACGAGTAGAAAATTTGGATGCAAAGCATCAAGATGCCCCAATAAGTAAAATGCTAAAGGAATGCCCCCTCAAGTGGGTGGATGATGTAGCAAAGGTGGTGGACAACCGTTTGATAGGAAGAAAGCAAAGGATTGTATCAATGATGAGAAAGGACTGTGCTCGTAGCATGAGCATCATTTGGAGAGTAATTTTAGAATAACTTTTTTTGTTGTTGCACAATATAGTTGTCACCATGATTATGAAAGAATTAAGATGGTTAACCTAGATGCACATAAAAAACACACACAACAAAGAAAAAAGATTAAAAAAAGGAAAACAAGCTCAATATATAAAGTAGGTGCCAACATCGGGTTAGAAAGGAACCAAGATGTAATCACACTACTTGAAGTTAGCCAAAAAAGTAAACATAAACAATGCAATGAAAAGTTGAAAAAGAAGACAATCAATGATGCCCCTAATGCATTCCACAATGATGATTAAGTAGATACAAATGCTCCCAAGTGGAAATAGGATTAGACTAGAAGAAAGGAGTTAAATTGAATCCTTATAAAACTCTTGTTGATCTGTTGTGAAAATGATCAAAGTTGAAATTTCTCCGTGAAGTTATATATCACGAAGAAAAAACAATTTTGTGACTTGTCCCAAGTAAAGTTAGCATATCATGCAAAGGGAAGAAAGTGATAGTTGTAAGATTGGAACTATCACTAGGGTAATAGATAAAGGTATGAAATTCATCAAGATTGTATTGAGATGTTGAATGATTCACTTTAAGGGTTTTCCAATTGTAGGATTTCTATGACAAGTGAAGGTTTGTTTAAACATTTTACAATTTTTGATTTTTTTAGATTTTGAAATATTTAATTTTTTTTAAAATTTGAGAATTTTTGGAATATTAGAAAAGGAATTGAAAAGACAAATACAAAGAAAACATAGGCAAACATGAATACACAGAAAAAAGGAAAATGCTCCATGGCTTAAGTAAAACAAGGAGAAAAAACACAACACATGCAAATGACAAAAAGATACAAAACAAGAAATAGAAACAAACCCAATATGAACAAGAAGGATCCACACCAAAGTTATATGTGAACTAAGATGTAAATAAATTTCCTGCAATTGGTCCATAAGCACATTCTAGATACACAGAGTATTGGTTATTGTAACTAATAAACATAAGAGACTAAGTTAAGAATATACAAGACAACATTCCATATGTACAAACTTTAAACAAGAAAATACAACAAACAAGCTAGTGAACAAAACACACCAATGTTAAATACTAACAAGCAATTTATAACATAACACAACTCACAAAAATAATGTCCAAAGACTTTCTCGAGTGTTTTATACAATGAAGAAATGAACAGATGTCAAGTTGCCCCCAAGAGAAGGCCAAAGCCAAGTGATGTCCCTAAGAAAATTTATATTGTAAAGAGTGACTTGATCGATTGGAAAAGATGATTGGGAACAATCAGATGAAGAAAATGGTGAACAAAATTACATAGTCACGAGTGTTTTTTTTTTTGAAAGCATTTTCAAAACATTTTGTATGTTTTTTTGTATTTTCTAAACAATTTTATATTATTTTTGGGATTTTAAACAATTTTATGTTGTTTTTGAAGTTTTATGAAACATTTTTTGAATTTTTTTTATCTTTTTCAAATTTTGAACCACACACCAAAGAAAAGGAAAAGGTAATTCCCAAGTCAAAACCAACATGTGAAGCATGAAGTAAGTGAACAAAAGCATAATGGAAATGAACAATAGTGGTACACAATGGGCATGACAACCTAATCAAGGAAAACATACGACACACGGCGAGGAGAAAAATTACAAGCGGGAAACAAAGTGAAATGATGAAATAGGTGGATGCACTAATATGCCCCCAGACAAGGGTTTCTCTTCGGAGACTTAGGATCATAACTTATTCGATGAATGACATTCATAGGCTCCTTCAACTCTTTTCCATCCTCGGTAGATAGTTTGTATGCACATTATCCAAATTTAGTAATTATAACATAAGGACCCAACCAATTAGGCTCAAATTTTCCCTATTTTTCTCATGGTTTAGTTGTGTTCTTATGATTTTCCTTTAGGACTAAATCATCATTTCAAACTGTCTAGGTTTTATCTTGTGATTATAATTATGGTGCAGTCTATTATGATATACTTACATATGGTTTAAGGTGCGAAGGCATCTCTCATCTAGTAATTCTAGTTCTATAAGGCGTGTAACATGGTAATCCTCTTCATGAATGAGATGTTGGAGGGAGATACGAAGTGAAGTAAGTTCAACTTTGATAGGTAATATGAATTTAGAGCCATATACTAGAGGAAAAGGAGTAGCTCTGTAAGGTGTACGAAAGGAAGTGTGGTAGCTCAAAGGGTGGGATACAACCGTGTATGTTAATTATGTCCATGTTTATTGATTGTCTTTTCCGAATGGACTTGATAGTCTTGTTTGACACTTTAGATTGGCCATTACATTTTGGGGTAGTAGGGTGTATCCAATTTTAGGAGGATATTATATTTCTTAGCTAGGGCCTTGAGATCATTATTTTTGAAAGAATCACCATTATCAAGTGACAATAATAAAGAGGGGATGCCAAAACAAAAGATAATATGGTTAAGAATGAACTTAGAAATATTACACCCAGTAACGTTGGTAAGAGGCATATCCTTAACCCACTTGGTGAAATACTCATTAGTAGTTATAATAAATATGTGTCCATAAGAAGATTTGGGATTTATTTTTCCACTTAAATAAAGGCCCCATTTAGAAAAGGGCCAAGGTGAAGTAATGGGCTGCAATGCTTGGGATGGTTCATGAATGAGATTGTCATGTTTTTGGCAAGCCTGAATTTCTTCACAAAGTTGTGTGCATCTTCCTCCATTGTGGGCCAGTAGTATCCAATGCACAATATCTTCTTTACAAGGACCATTCCACTGGTATGGGCACCACAAATACCCAAATGTACTTCAGCTAGTGTTTGATTAGCTTCATCCTGATTGAGACATCTTAAGAGAGTCCTATCATAACCTCTTCAATACAAGGTGACACCAATAAGGGTGTAACATGAAGCACGTTTTGCTAAGGATATTCTATTAGATGAATTAAAATTAGGAGGATATTCTAGAGTTTGAATGAAGGTATATATATCATGGTACCAGGGATGATCAGGACCAACAATCTCACAAACCATGGTGGAATCCAGAAATTTGTATGTGGGCACCAAAATATGTTCAACAAGGAACTCGTTGTGAGTTTGATTAGTGTCAAATGAAAGAAGGGAGGTGATAGTTGCCATGGCATCCGCTGCTTTGTTTTGTACATAAGGAACTTGTTCAAAATTGATAATCCAAAAATACCCTAAGGCTATCAACCATTCTTTTATAGGGTAAGAGCTTTTCATATTTTACTTGATATTCTCCGTTAACTTGATTAATGACGAGAAGAGAATCACCAAAAATATCAATTCTTACAGGTGCCATGAGATAGCAAACCCTAAGCCTGCTATCAATGCTTCATACCCTAAGGAAGTCGATACAATAAGATTTAGGTATGAGGTCTCCATCTAGTGTACATAAGATGATTCCTACTCCAGAACCATGGATGTTGCAAGATCCATCAAAGAATAACGTCCATAAGGGTGTTACTTCTATGTAAAAAAGGTCTTTGTCTAGAAATTCAAATTTTAACGGTTGTGATCCTCGTAGTGGTGTTGCGGTGGTTGGTCTTCTACTAGCACTTGACCTTTGATATCTTTTTATTGACAATTTCAATGTCAAATTCACTGAGTAGTGTGATCTAGCTAGACATTCATCCTGTTATGACTGGTCTCGAAAGTATGTACTTAAGAGGATCAACCCTTGAAATTATCTTGGTGGTATGATTTAAGAGATATTTTTTTCATCTTGCCAAAAGTATAAGCAATCGATAAGTAAGCCTTTTCGATCCGTGAGTAATTGGTCTCATGCTTAAGGAGAGTTCTACTCAAGTAATACATAGCTTGTTCCTGACCCTTATCATTGTGTTGCATCAATAATGCCCCAATGACATGTTCTATAGCAGATGTATACAACACCATAGGTTTATCTTGTATAGGTGGCATGAGTACCGGTGGAGATGCTAAGTATTCTTTCAATTTTCCAAAGGTGTCTTGACAGTCTTGTGTCCATTTGAACTTGACATCATTTTTAAGAAGCTGGTTGAAATGATGGCACTTATCAGCCAATTAAGAGATGAAGCGACAAATAGACTATATTTTTCCTTGTAGACCCCTTAGTTGTTGAAGGTTTTGAGGAAGTGGTATATCTATTATAGCTTTGAACTTGGTAGGGTCCACTTCAATTCCTCTTCATGAGACAATGAAACCCAATTTTTTTCCTGAAGTCACACCAAAGACATATTTTTTTGGATTAAGGAGAACCTTGTATGCCCTTAACCACTCAAATATACACCTAAGAACTATTGGATGATCCACTCTAGTATTTGATTTAGCAAGAATATCATCGACATAATCCTCCATTATGGTGTGAAGAAGTTCGTGGAAAATAATAGTCATGGCACATTGATAAGTTGATAACAAAATGTCTCCCATGAGGTTGTAAAATTTATTTTATGCTGGGCTTCTTCAGCAATTTGAATTTGGTTATACCCGAAAATCCATCCATAAGGGATAACATCTCATGGCCCATAGTATAATTGACAATCATGTCAATATTAGTAAAAGGGAAATCATCTTTGGGACATGCTTTGTTAATGTCACAGAATTTTGTACAAATACGGATGTCAAGGGTCTTCTTCACAATTGGCACCATATTAGATAGACACTCTAAATAGTCAATGCACCGTATGAAGCCTACATCCAATAATTTTTGTAGTTTGGCCTTAACAAGCAATGCAACCTTGGGATGCATTTTACGTAGTTTTTGCTTTACAGGTTTAGCATTTGGGTGCACCACAAGGTGATGAACCACAAGAGAAGGATTGAGGCCTAGAATATCTTTGTAAGACTAAGAAAATACATCCTGAAACTTGATTAGAAGTGTTATGAAGGATTTGATTTCAGTTTCTGATAAACTAACACCTAGTTGTAATAGTTTTGGTTGGTCTTCAGTTCCAATGTTGATGATTGTTGTCTCTTCTACCAACAACTTAGAAGTGTCATTATATTGAAATAATGATGTGGGCTTGTGTATATTATCTGGTATTTCTATATCCAAATCTCCTCTCTCTCTAGTGCCTCTGAAAGGTTTTCACTAAGAGATGTGTCCTTTTTTTTCTTTTTCATTTTTTGCTTCTCGTATAATACCTCAAAAGGTTTTCAATATGCGAGATATAATGTGTCTTTTTCTGTGTTTAATTTATTTTTCTTTAGGACTGGAGATTGTAAGTTCTTCACCAAAGTAGGCGGTAGCATCAAGGTTTATATTGAAACCCTTCTTGTGATCCGACAAGGGAAAAGGGTCCCAAGCCCCGAGAAACTCCTAGATGGCCTCATCATTTTGAAAGAGGTCCATGTAAATATGAAATTGTTGGTCCTAATCAATGAGGGAAGGATAAACAACACCAAGGGTTTGAATGGATAATTATTAGAGTAAAGCATAGTCTCATCTAGGTCTTCGAAGAGGCTATGTGTGGAACTAGTCTCAATTTCAGAATTGAAGTCATCATCACTAGGTAATACATCAAAGACTATAGGCCTCTTCTCATATGTCTCATATCCTAGACCATATGTGTAAAGATTAGACTTAATATCCATAGATTTAAGAACACCATGTTCTTGAGGGCCAAGGCCTCTTCCTTTCCGTGATCATGTTTTATCATTCTATGGCCCTCAATGTCGGTGGATTCGCAAGATTTTGCCATCTTGTCTTCAATATAGCCAAGAGTTTTCAGAGATTGGAATATGTTCATCTTCTAGATATCCATATCATCTCCAAAGAGTGTTTTCGAGATAGTAAGCTAGAGGTTCTTATAGATGAGGAGCGTTAGGATGCCCATAGCTATGAGGTGATAATGGGAGTTTGTTAACAAGAAATGTATTGTCAAGTGTGTACTCACCTAAGCCTTTATGAGAGAATGTAACTTTAGGTGACACCTTAGATGTAGATGCTTCAGAGGAAGATGCTTAAGCTTGAGGGCTCAATATTATATTAGGTTCAATATGGTTTGTGACAAATAGGAGTTGCACTAGATCCATTAGTTGTATATCATTAGATCGACAATAATTTTCTTTTTTTGTACCTTGCTTTGAAAAACTTACAGTATTCAAAGGGGTCAGTATCACCACGCAAGGTGAACTCTCTACCGTTATGTGGAAAATTTATGCATTGATGGAAGGTGGAAGGTATTGTGTGCATCGCATGTATCCAAGGTCTACCCAAAATAAGGTTATATGACATTTCTATGTCAACTACATGACATATAGTGTCAAGGATTTGTGGGCCTACTTGTATGGGAAGAGTGATGGTACCACAAGACTGGCACTCAGTATTATCATAACCATGAATGGTAATGATATTAACATCTAAGTCATCTATTGTATGACCAAGGCAAAGCAGAGCATTTTTATAGAACAGATGTTAAGATCTGCTCCATTGTCGATAAGAACTCTCTTAACCTTATGGTTTGTAATGTAGGCTTTGATGTACAAGGATTTATTGTTAATCAGATTTGGGTTCAACATATCTTGAGGGCCAAAAGATAGGATAGGATTTTTAGGCATAAGGTTTACGATCATAGCCTGAAACTATTAAACATTGAGAGTATAAGGAACACATGATCCATTTAGAGTACGATGAGAATATCCTGAAAGCTAGGTGACTCTTTCAAAGAATTCCATGAGAGAGATATGCACCGCATGGTTTCTAATTGTTTTATGAAATCATACTTGACCCAGTGGGAGATTTGGCATTAAAGTCTAACTTTTGATTTGAAGGAGTTGTTGGTTTAGACATTTAAGGTTCTGCGTAAGACGTGGAAGGTTGGGTTGTTGTAGGAACCCATATCTTCCATTGGCGTGTGGTCACAACATTACTCGAATATTTTAATTAAATGGTCACCATTGTAGATGGTACTTCCTAAATAAATGAGATAATTGAATTGAAATCAACATTATTAGCGAGAGGGGACCTTTGTCAGCATTTTATTATCACCTCCATGTTTGGGAAATGGGTTTGAGAACACTTTAAGATTGTTATTGGGTGTTTTATTTGGTGATGGTTCTTCAACAGTGATATCTCCACTATCAATGAAGTCTTGGAAAAAGTGACATAAGTGAAAGCATCGATCAGTAGGTGACCATAAATGTGATGAAAATCACAATAAGTATCATCTTTATACCAAGTAGGCTTGGGTTCTCCCTCAACCCAAGGTCTGGTGATGGGATAGGTAACCATGTTTACATTAATGAGTTGTTGGAGGAAACTTGATAGGGGTTCTCCCAAAGGATTGAAATGACATCGCTTAGAATCAGGAGAAGAGGAAACCTCTTTGCTAGAAACAACAAGAGGTTGTTTACCTTTGTTTGGTCTAGTTTGAGTGTTTTGGACATTGTGAACATTGTGGTTGTCTGTAATACCATCATTGACCATATTACGATTACAGTTAACATGTTTAGTTTTTCTTGGTGAGAGCTATTAGGATGGTTATTATGTTGCCCATTGTCTTTTGAATGAGGTTTAATCAAACCTTTTGTGACAAGGATTTTTAAATTTGTGATCCTTTCTCAATAAATTCTTCAAAAGTATTAAGGTAATGACATTTACATGTGAAAGGATAGCTCATTATTGAGATTAGGTAAAAATATGCTCACAAGTTGTTTCTCAGACATGGAGCATGGGAAATGACTAGCAATCCCACGCCATCTTTGTGGGAATTGTGAAAAGGTTTCATTTTTTCATTGTTTTTCATTACACAATTCCATCATTGTAATTTCAAAGTCTAGGTTGAATGATAAATGTTTAACGAACTTCTCTCGAGAGGTCTACGAATGTTTATATATAGCCTTTGGGAATGTGTAGAACCAGTCAAGGCTTGTCCTCCTAGAATTCATGGAAAGAGATGAATTAATAAGACATCACTATAGGCCACCTCTTAGAAAGCCATATAAAACTCCTTGATATTCTCTCTAGGATCATTTTTTCCCTTGTATTTTCAAATTTGGGTGTCTCAAAATATTTGGGAAAAGGGACACGTAAAATGTCCTTATCGAAGGGGTAAGGACACAATTCTTCAAAGTTGAATTGTTTGCATTGATGTTGCATACCTGAGATGATGTCCTTCATCATTTTCCATTTTGGATAAATGGTGAGTTGTTTCGTAAGAAAGATAAGGAACCATAACTTGTAGAGTTGTTGTTATCTTTGGTGTGCACGGTATGACTTTTAAGTGAAGCATCACTAGTTTTCTTTGTTGCTTCTTTCTATGGGATTCATTAATAAATTTGGAATATAACATATCCATTTTCTTAGCCATGTCATTAATATAATTCATGAGCACTTGAGTGGGATTGGTGGCCAAATCAATTGATTTTCCTTTGTTCCTTTTGTACTATTTTTCTTTGTTTGATTCATCACCTTTGATTTTGTTCGAGGTGGACTTGTTTCGATCATCATTGTTAGTATGACTAATGCATTGCTCATCATCATTATTTTTCAAACGGAAAGGTTCACCTTTGTTAGGTGGTAGTTTTCCAAGTAATGTTTGTATATTATCTTGGTCGAATCATAGGGTAATTTTTCTCCCATCTCAAGCGAGATGAAGCAAAAATTGATCTTTATTCATAAGTAAGATATTTTTAATGTGGGATTATTTTTCGAGTGAGATGTCATTTTGATCATCTTCGAGTTTTGTTTGTTATCACTATCAAAATTTCCAAAAGTATTTCGATGTCGTTCATTCTTCTAAAAGGACTATAATCTATGTGTCGTGTTCCCACCATTTTTAAAAGAGGTAGGGTGGAAAAGAGAGATACGAAAGGTAACTCAACTTGTAGCAAAGTGAATACGATGATGGAAGAGAGGTGAGCGATTAATTTTAGTAATTACTTGTCCCTTAACAAATTGAATGCTAAGATGGGAAAGAAGTTTTGAAGATATGAATGATGCAAACCTTAACAAATTGAATGTCAATATGGAAGCATGTGAAAGTGTTTGATAACATCAAACCTTGACAAAGTGATTACCAATATGGAAGATTGGTTTGATGTGGTGAAGGATCTCGTCCTTTAGCAAAGTGAATGCTAGAAGGAGAAGGGTTATAGTGACAAAATTCCAAATGTTATAAACCTCCTAACAATGTGAATGCTAGAGTGGAGAACTAAGGATAGATTGATGGCAAATGCACTCTACCACCTAGTAAAAGTAAATGCTAGATGGGAAGAAAGTATGAAAAATAAGTCAAATCGTATGTAATGTGCTCAACACTTAACAATAATTAGTTAAGAAGGAAGTGGCTAATGAAAGGATAAGACTCAAATATTGATAATGTAAGCATTGGAAAAGAAGATATAATGAAGTGTCTAAAACACAACAAATATTTTGTCAAGTTAGAGACATGAAGAAAGAAAACATATATAGTTTAATGATGATGTTGTCAAACTAAAGGATGCAAGAAGAGAATGAAAATAAGATGTGATGAAATTGAGTTGTGAAAAAGTGGAACACAACACCGTTAAGATGTGAGTCGTAAAATGAAGTTTCTTGATCAAGGACGTGGATATCCGCAACTCAAGACTTGATGTCGAAAAGAAGATGGAAACTTAAACTTTGGGGAATATAATCTAAATGTTTAAGTGTCGAATAAAATGGGAGATAAACAAAAAATGAGGTGAGTATGAAAGATAGAATAATTTGATGGCCATAAAATAGGAAGACTCAAATAAGTGAATGAGAACTTCAAATGAATGAAAGAAAATTAAATGGAGAACACAATGAGGATGAGGGAAATTCAAATAATGAAAAAGAGATGAAAGTTCCAAAAAGGGGAATTTCAAGATTAAAATGAAAATTTAGTGAATGACTGATGATGAAGAGAAAATATGATGAGAAGAGATGAAACGAGGATGAAATTAGAATCCAATCAAATAATAAAATTGCGAGAGAAAAATCACAATGAATGAATGACAAACAAAAACTTGTAAACCTTCCAATAACCTTCCCATGCAAACCTCAATAGGACAGCTTTTGAAGATGTATAACCTTTGCAAGAAATTGATTTGTGGATGCTCTTGAATGACCTCCAAAGATGAGTGCAATTGCTACCAAAAGAGTAGTTAAAAATCTTGAAATGTAAATTGATAGAGTTTATTTGCAAACAATTCAGGAGGATTTGTAAGAGAGTAAGCTTGCATTTATAGAAGGGGAAAGTGGTTGGTAGTTGGTTGAAATGGGTTGAATGCACATGCTAAAAATAGCATTGGAGGAGGTTACAACAATTTTAGGGCATTTAGGGGCAATGATGGAATTAATTGCAGAAGTTGCATCTGGAAAGGTGGTTGTACATGCAATTCAATTGCCCCCACCTTTCTAGGATTCTAGAAGTACAGTTAGCTAGGATGAAGATGTGGAGTCCAAGTGGTACATTATCGAAATAAGTGGAATTAAATAACTATATTTAATTGTGAGGAGATAATTAACTATTTAAATAAATAAATGTTTAATTATATTAGCTAGAAGGTGTTAGGAATTAATTTAATTAATTCCAAGAGAATGGTAGAATTAAATTAATTTAATTGTGAGGAGATAATTAACCATTTAAATAAATAAATGTTTAATTATATTAGCTAGAAGGTGTTAGGAATTAATTTAATTGTGAGGAGATAATTAACCATTTAAATAAATAAATGTTTAATTATATTAGCTAGGAGGGTGTAGGAATTAATTTAATTAATTCCAAAGGCATGTTAGAATTAAATTATTTAATTCCAATGGGTAGGAATATAGCTTAGGTAATAGAATTAATTTTAATTAATTCTAAAGGGAATATTTGAATGATGAAATTAATTTAATTAATTCCAAAGGGGTGTATTGCAGAGAGATAGAATTAATTTAATTAATTCTAATTAGATAGAAGCAGGATAGAGTATGTATGTATTTTTAGGGTGTCTACAAATGTTATCTATTAACGAAGAATTAATTTAGAGTGAAGATTATTATTTTGTGTTTTTAATCTTTTGGATCTATAACTTCATTTACACTTCGTATCAAATAAAGTATTCTCTCTAATGGAATCATAATGATGTTTTAAGGGCATCTCCATAGTTTGAATTATTGCCCCAACTTTATGAGTTATTTTTGATAAAGAATGTAAAGTTTTATTTGAATGAATTTGCACAAATACAAATGTAAATATTGTTGAGTGGTATACAATTAGAAGCCTATGCAAGTGTAGAAACAAAGGAGGAGGTTAAAAGAATCGCATCCAAAAATTCCAGCATATACATTTTAGTAAAAAATAATGTATCTTCTTCATAAGATATCGGATTGAGGTGATTTTTATAGAAATATAAGAAAGATGAAGACAAATATTTTTACATCATATTTAAATGTAAGTATCGAGATGTGAAAAAAGTGTTGTACAAAATATGTTTTTCATTAAAAAAATTCTACATGTAACATAAGTATAAAGAAACTTTATAGTAAAAGAATAGATGGTTTTTATTCATGTTTGAATATCTCACCCATCTCTTCCTACATGTGAGCATTCAAAATTGATATTATTTCATATGATTTAATATAACTCTCATTGAAGCTTTCCGAAATGAATCTACCAAACCGCCTTCCAAGCTCTCTCCATGATTTTATAAAAAGTTTAGGTATGTTTTATTGGTGTCATTTTTTCAATAGTGATATTGAGCCTCTTTCTATTAATATTTTCAAACAAATTATTATATCTATTTATTTTTATATCAAGTGTATATTTACATCATTATTTTCAAGGTTTGTATTCAAGTGTTTAAATCAACAAAAAATGCCTCAATTGTAATTAGACGCATTTTTAGATGAAACTACCACCTATGTCAAAAATTGGGGGATGGTTATCATACAATTGAGCTTAAAGTCAAACCCGCTAAGTATAAATTTAATAGAGGAAGGAGGCAACGTAGAAAGGATAAAAATTGGTTTCCTCTCACTAGCCACTAGTGATGGGGTTGCAATGTGATTTGGTGACATGTTTGTTGTTGTGTGTTTGCATTGTGTTTATATTTCGAGTGTGGGTTGGTATTTAGACTAAGAACATAGTTACATTCTTGTTTAAAATTGTCATAAGTGAGATCAATTCCAAATATAATTCCCTGATGTACAAATATAGTGGAGAACATAAAACACAATAGTTTGACATCATGATACTTATATTGAGCTTTTTGTTGTCCTATAAAACCATCTTGTAGGTTATTGTTTGTCCTATAAAACCATCCTTATAGGTTTTTGGTTTTCTTATAAACCATATTTTTAGGTTGTTGATTTTCCTATAAAATTATCATTTTAGGTTGTTGGTTTTCCTGTTAAAACCATCTTTATGTTTAGGTTGTTAGTTTTCCTATAAAACATTCTAGGTGTTTGAATTGTTGGTCAATCTTGTGTAAAACAATCATCATACATGTGTGGAGGACCAATGAATGTGTAGGTCCATGTTCATACCTAGTTGTTTTTGTATCCATCCATGAAATCCACTTGTGAGAATACAAATTTGAAAATTTATGCGACAACACGCGTAGAACAAGATCATGAGCAAGAAGAGGTAGCACACTCGTAGTTAAAGAAGTGTAATTATTAAGAAATGTTAAGAAAATAATTATTGATCACATTATTTAATGTATGTAATTAAATAAGTAAATATTTAAATGAGTTGTTATTAAAAAATCATATTAGAATGTATTTAGCTATACATGAGTTATAACTAAATAGATAAATAAGCACATAGATATTATTTTACGAAGTGTAGTTATAGAAAACCCTTGCTTATAGGAGGTGTATTTCCTATATGTATTTTCTATTAAATTGTTATGAATTAGTGAAGAATTAATAAAGAGTGAAGATTATTATTTTTGTGTTTAATCATTTTGATCTATAATCAAATTTACACAATGTATATGGATTCTTGAAAACCAATTGTACAAGTTTAAGCAGCGTAGTTTTAAGGGAGATGATTATTTAAGGAGTTTTTCCAAATTGGAAGAATATCCCTCTATGGTAAGCTCTTACATCAAGAGGTTTTCTTAATTCAGCTAGGTTTCTAAAAATAGAAATCGGCATGAGAGAAGGTGTGTGATTATATCTTTAGAAGGATCATTATATAGGTTTTTGGGGGATGTTGCTTGATTTTGGTGAATGTGGATAATGGAGATGTCGATTTAGTAGCTTGTTAAATAGGATTAGAATCAATTAATCATGATTAATTTTCCATGAAATGTTATGGGAAATTTATATGAAGAAGGAGATTTAATTAATTAATTAAGGGGTGATTCACATGATTTGTGTGATTTTGGAATGATTTGTGAATTGAGGATTTAGGATATCTACATTTTCCCTCTTTGGGAGGGTATTATGGGTAATAATACCCTTTTAAATAAAGTAGTTAAAATAGACATTATTTTGGAAAAATAGAAGGAAAATTTTAAATCGATAGGGTGATACCCCTTGAGAAACTATGTGGTGATGGGATAACCGGAGTGGCAATCTTAAGGTGGAGAAATGGTCATCGTGGTACAAAGCCAAAGAGTTGGGGGCTAAAAATAGAAGGGTCATAGAAAATAAGTCATTATCACCCTACATTGTAAGAAAAAAAAAATTGGTTGTGTGAAGAGAGTGTTGAAGAACATGGCTCATATTTTGACCCACCATCACTATAGCAAGTGAGTACAAGAGTACCAATTTTCAATAGATTTTGGGCTAGTGGTAAGTGTTGTATTAAATTTTGAATTTTTTTATTTATTAGGGATATTTATAGTGGGAAAATGTTTACAAGTGATATGCTACTACATATTTTTGGGAGTCACGTACACGTTTGTGACATTAGTGTTTCTACTAAAATTATATGGATTTTTTATTTATGTATGATGTGTGATGTTAGATGTAATGAATATAGTAAAATTCATAGCACATGTGATGTAGTAGTGCATTTGATCAATGTTGTGATATTTTTATTGTGTTGCACTTGTGAAGCTAATGGTGAAATTTTATTTTGGTCGAAAAAATACTAAGTGTATTTTGTTTTGTTTATGATTGCATGAGCATCTACCTATTCTTGTGGCTCAGAGGTAGTCATAAGTTTTGAGGTTGATGATGGATTTTGATGATGTGAGTGGGGTGTGCGAAAGGTAATGAAATTATAATTGTTGTTGTAATTTTTTACATAGGCTTCAAAAAAAAGTCGAAATTAATCCTACTCATTTTAGAACCCCTTTTGGAAATAAGATTCAAGGTATAGAATACTTTGGATGTATAGATGAGTCGAAACTATGTGGCCTTTGTTAACCCATAGAGAAATTGTTAAACATTAAAAAATTCACCATTTCAATTTACATAATTCTAAATTTATTTGGATATGATTTATCATGATTTGAATTTATCTCAACCTATTGATATTTACAACGGTTCTATGTGATTTTTTATTTCATCCCAAAAGCTCAAAAAGATATTGTTGATCAAATTTTCTTGCTCTTGTTTCAAATTAGTGAAATGGTAATAAAGAAAATGATAAAATCCAATGATGAGAGGGTTTAAGGCTACCTCTTGATAAGATGATGATGGCAAAAATACAGGCACAAAAGATCCTCCTCAACGAGATTGATTGCGTGCACAACAAAGAGAAAATTAACAAGGAAATGATTAGTAGATAAGATGGTGGGTTTCTGACAATTTTAGTCCTAAGAAGTGAAAACTTCCTAGGATGGATGTCAACCCACTTTGATAAAGATAAATAAAAATGATAATGGATGAATGTTAGGATGCAACATAATCTAAACTAAACAAAAAATATAAAATGTGCTAGATAAAATAAAATGTAGATCTCGATAAGAGAAAATGTTGAAAATCGAACCAAACCTCGATCAGTCAGTCGATGAAAACATGAGGCTAATGGGTGTAATCGATGGTGACTACAACAGTAAGCTAAAAATTTAAGCCAAAAAGATAAATCTAAAGGGTTGTTCTAAAGCTAATATGGGACCGATCTCGATGATAGAAAGTTGCGAAAGGGTCTAGATATAATTGAAAAAGAAATGATGTAAGAAAATTGGTAGGTTTCATGAGAAAACCGATGATTGCAAGTTGGATCGATGGTGATTGGGATGGATTGATGAAAAATGGGTATGATGGAGATGATATCTAAAGTAATAAGTGTGCAGGACAACAAAATTTGAAGATCTAAAATCTTGTGGAGATGGAAAATAGATAGATGAGAGGGTGGATGATAGATAATAAAGCATATGGGGATTAATTCAATGAAAATTGTGCAGATTTGAAGGTGATCCGGAAGGGATCTAGGGTCTAATGGGGGAAAAAGGATGGGAAAATGAATTGCAGAGATAGATCGACAATGGTTGATGAAATGGTAGAGCTCCAAGATGATGGTAAACTGCAAGAGCGATGTAAAATGATGATGAAATGACAATGGGGTCTCCATGCAAGCTTTAATCCTCCAAAATCCTTTAAAGGGACATGTAATATGTCAAAAATGGCTCCAAGGTGATAACATAATCTACAAAGAAGATCAAGAAACAAAATGAAGAGTCGCAAGAAGTTTAAAATCTCAAAATTGTGTCCTCGAGAGAGGAGGGTATGGGTGCTTTTATAGGGTCAATTGTGACTCGCATGGGTCACCGAAGACTGCGACAGATCGTGGATTTAGGAGGTGGAGATTTGATTAGCTCGATGCAAGGGGCCTAAAAGGGGTGATATTAGGACTTTGAGATATCAATGCAAGTTAGGGTTGCTTTGGGAGGATAAAAGGTGGTTAAGGGATATGAATGCATTTAATGAGGGTAGATGAGAACCTAGGGATGATAAAAATGATATTTATGAATGATAAAAGAATTAGTGGAGTGGTTTAGGGATAATTAAGCATGGTTTGGGATGGATTATGGAATACAAATTAATAGTAGGGATTAAGATAGAATAAAGACGGGAAATGGGAATTAAAAAAGGATTAATGGAATTTATGAAGAAAATTAAAATGGGAAGGAAGGTATGTATATGCAAGAGAGGTGAAGGGGAGTGAACGCGGGATGAGGGACAAGAAATACTAAAATTTGGTGTCTACATTTACCCTTTTTTGTCGATTGGTTTACGTTAAGAAAACCGTAAGACAAAAATAGTGATGAAAAAAATGATTATTGAGGTACTCCCCCTCAAATATGGGTTGATGAAATGAAGAGGAATCGATAATGATTTTGAAAGAGATAGATGAGAAAGGAAAAGGAAAAGAAGATAATATGCCCCAAGTGGACAACGATAAGGGTAAAAGGAAAAAAAAAAAAAATGAAAAATATGGCGATGATTTGGGAGTCACTTCGATAGGGAACAAAGTATGGCCTCAATGGAGATGACAACAATTCCTTACGGACTTGTGAGTCAAAGAAAACCAATGCAAGATGGAGGTAATATAATGGGAATCCAATCGAATGGATTTTTAAGCTATGATACTAATACATCAAAGGTATACATCAAAATTATGCGCAAACAAATGCAACGATGATCGGACAAAGTGTCCAATGGGATTTGGGGAAAAATTGGATGTGATGCCCTCCATATATGAGGAAGCAAAAATATGCTTTTGGTGGGGATTTGGATAAAATATAGGAATATGCCCATGAAGGTGGGCTTAGGATAATGAGATGGTGTCCCAAAATGGAACACAAGGGTGGTTGTAGAGCGATTTATTCGATGCGATGAAGATATGAGATGACATAAGCCAAAATGGTAGCCAACTAAGGCCAATAGGAAAGACAAAAGAGTCCTATTATGAGTAACACACATGAGTCAAAAAGTGTAAGAGAAGATAATTTGATGATGGATTTGAAGGGGATGAGTGATACGAAGGTTGGTTTGTCGACAAATAGAAATGAGGGTCAAGTTGACAAAGACTTAGTTAAGGTCAATGGTGACTTGGTGGGTGGCCGTTGACCAGGGCGGCACACCTATATAAGTGACACATTTGGTTGACTAAGCTCATTTAAACTGCACATTTTTATGATTGAGAGCTTAGAGAGGCATAAAATCTTGACATTTGGTTAGAATAGATGCCAATGAGGGAGGAAGGAAGCATCGAGAGGTCTTCGAGAGTGGTAAGTCCAAAAACCAAGCCTAATTTTGGATATTTTGTTGATTTTTTTATTTTTTTGAGGACCAAGGGCTAGTCGGTGACAACTAGGCCAGTTTCCATCGATCTACCAAGTAGGCATCGAATCGAATGGGGTTGACGTCGAGTGTGTAGGATTAGGGGTAGATTAATAGATGGTAGATGAAAATGACATTTTTATGATGATATGTTGATATATGGTTGTTTGATGGGTTTTTCTAGGCTTAGGGATACCTTTATACCTAAGAGATAAGAGTCTCGATTTGTTGGGGATGGTGAGGTAAGATGTGATGGAGGATTAGTGGGATCATTTAGCTATGGTGAAATTTGGGAGGTTTCTAACATTATCAAAGGGTTCCCAAGACACATTGGATTGATAGATGGGATCTTAGGACCAACACTTTTGGTTTAGGACCGGTGAGATGACGATCATGTTAGAGGATGTGTATCGTATAATAAGATTGTCATCCAAGGTGTACCTATAGTTCTATTACATAGTAAAGGGAAAGATGACTACATTAACATGATTATTTGGAGTTGATGCCCCACACATTTCATTCACATCGTGGGCCTTTTCATATAGAGGCCTAATACTAGCCCGATTATACCAATGAGTTGATTGATATGTTTGGTTATGATGACATTCTCTTGTTATGCTTTTCCGACTCAGTGGATACCTAGTTTCCATGGGAATTAGTAGGAGTTGTAGGAGACATAGTTGAGCATAGGATAGGGTTCATTTTCATATTAGCGTGTTGGTGCAGGTATATTATGAGTTGTGGATATATGTAACATGGAGCGATCGAGTGTGGATGTGTCATTTTTGTTACATTAATATGCCTATGAGCATATAGTTATAGTGAGGCCACCAGGGGCTACCATGGGTCATCGAGGACCACATTGAGCTTCATGTTGGATTTTTAAGATGGTAAGAAGACCGCATGCATGGAGAAAATGGTGAGTGTGCATGGTGAGGATTGGTATGTGGAGAGATTAAGAAGCTTAGAGGTGGAGGATGTGAGATGAGGCCCTACATATTTCTCTCAGCATGGCTTAGGACATACATAAATTTGGTCGAGATTAGGAGAGTGATGGGTGTACAAGGAGGAGGCCAAAGATGATCAAGTCTTTACATTTCCATGGGGTCATGAGATAGTTTTACATGGTGTGATGAAGTGGATGGAGCACCCATTAGATACATATGTGATGAGATAGAGAGGGACCTATCTAGTCCAGTGATGGCGGACTTGTTGTGGAGAGGAGGGGAGAGTCGTGGGATGATTATGATGATGTAGGATTCGGAGAGGGTATGTGGAGTGGTGGGGCATAGTAGTGGGAAGCCCGGAGATAGCTAAGGAGAGGGCACATATAGGAGGAGAGGATAAATTGCCTACGAGAGGGAGAGGCAATAGTGCTTGTGGGAGGAGAGGCGGTGGTGATGAATGGGGAGAGGCAGCAGTGTGCCTATAGAGAGAGATGGAGCAAAATACCTATGGAGATATCCAGACTACATGTGGGGTTAGGTGCATCTCACTAGGAGCTAGTGGGGCTGCTCAAGAGAGATATCTAGCATATAACAAAGGTGAGACTCAATATAGGAGATAGAGAGAGGCCTATCGGGCCAAGTATGGAGATTTGGTTACTTTTTCGAGTTGATAGGGAGTGAGGCGATAGGGATCCACACAAGGAGAGGTTGGTTAGATTATGCCACCGAGGACTATGTCACTAGAGTAGTACCATGCACTAGGTGAGTAGGCATAGTATTATGAGTGCATATAATGAGAGCGAGATTACTCGAGGTGTCATGCTTATTATGTGGCATATCTAGATGAGAGAGGATTTTTGAGAGATCAGCGTGACAAGTGGCTTTAGGGAGCATAGCTAATGTGATGCATTTGATACGTGATCACCAACCAAATGAGGGACCAAAGGGTGGACAAGCTCCTGCTCCGAGAGGTCGAGGATTGATACTTAGATTGTCTAATCTTTGGTTCACCACCTAGTGGGTGAACATAGTATAGGCAGATTTTGATGATTTTGAGATAGACATTTTGATGTATAGATTGGATATAGAGAGCTGAGTAGAGGCCTATCATGAATGTATAAATCTTTCGATGATATATATATATATATATATATATATATATATATATATATATATATGATGTATATATGTTTGTGATGTATATGTGTTGTGTTGATTTGATGATTTAGATTCTTAGGTAGATGTTGATATTTGACTAGAATATGGATAATATGGATTTATATGTTAGATGTGATGGATGTGATAAAGTGATGGGATGTAGAGTAGATGTGATGGTTTAGATATAGATGATGTGATGTAGATTAGTGATGTTGATGGTGTTGATTATGGATATTAATTTAGATGTTAGATGTGATGTTAATATTTGAATAGAGTATTATTATAGATATTGATTTAGATATTATATGGAAAAATTAATGTGATGGAATTTATATTAAATATATTAGTGATATACATAGATTAGATGTGGTGGATTTAGAAGATGATTTTGTTGATAGATAGAAATGATGTGATGGTTTTAGCTTAGATGCAAGATAAAATGATGAAATGAGATTAGATTGATGTAAGATAAGATGGGATGCGACTTGATAAAAGTGACCAAAAGTTATGAATTAAAGTTTTCATAGTAAAAAGGAATATACATGAGAGAAAATGCTTTTAGAATGGATTTGAGGTAAACGTGAAAAAGGAATAAGATAAAGCAATGCACTTACGACCAATAACAAGTGTTAACACATAACTAACAATAATTAGTCATATTTAAGATCATAAGAGAAAATATTTGAAGTGTGCTTATATACCTACCATTGACACGACAAAAGGGTTTTAGATGTAACTTGTATGGGGAAAATAGGTTCTCCTTAAGTGGTTTTCCAAATGTTATGCCCCAATCTCTAGTAAATGGTGCAAAATGATCAATGAAAGAAATTTGTGATAGAGGAGAAATTGATCGATGTGGGAAGCTTTCTTAGGATGCTTGCATTTAAATTTATTTCTTTTTCTTTTGAAATTTTGAAGGCTAATGTAAAAGCCTTTACTACCATGATATAAGATAATAGCCATCCTTCTAGGGAGTGGTCTACATTTAGATTTTTGTTTTTGTTTTTTTGATTTTTTACTTTTTAGATGGTAGGATATATGATAATTTTCCTTCGAGGGAGCAATCTATAATTTTTGACAATTTACTTTATATGAACAATTATCCTTCGAGGGAGCAATCTATTTTTGGATATGATAGATTTTGATATGAGCATCTATAGTTTTGAATTTTATGATAAAGCTGGGGATAGCCAAGTAGACCACTTGGGAGGGGAGGTAAGATGTACAAGTGACACCTATGGACCCTTATCATGGTTCTAGATAGGTAGATAAGAAGGAGACATAGGTAATGATTGCGGGGTTCATACCTAGAAGGAGGAACTTGTCCATAAGGAATATGTTATGGGTAGAGTCGTGGTGCCCATATTCAAGGTCACATATAGGAAAGTGATGGTAGACCACATAATTCCAAATCATTATAATGAGAGATGGAAATTTTTGATGATGGAAGTAAGATCTTTGATATAACTAGGATCATGTTGGTAAGTATGTTAACAATAGAAATTCCATAAGTGCATGGCGTTGAGAGGTTTTGTTTCTAGTTTTACCATCAAGAGAGGCTAAATGATAGGCTCCAAACCCATACTTATGTATGATAATATACAATCCAATCTAGTTGAGATAAAACTTTCCATGTTGGCTCCTTTCTAGAGTAGTGACATTTTGATTTTCTTTTAAGACTAGGTCACCAATATTAAATTCACGTTCCTTTAATGTTTTTGTAGGAATATTTGATGTGCTCTTGATAGACATGATGATGTTGAAGAGTGATTAAGTGACGCTCGTCTAAAAATTCAAGTTGTGATGAATGTTCTTGATGATAGTCCTCATAAGAGATGAAGTCACGAATGAGAAACATACAAGGATGGAATTTGAACTTGTAGATGAAGAACAACCTCATAACCATAGACAAGAGAGAAAAGAGTAGTGCATGTAGAGGTTCGAGATGTTATTCGATAATCCCAAAGAATAAAATGGATGTCAAGATGTCAATTTCTTCCTCCCTTATCAATGGTTTTGGCAAGGATGTTGTAAAGAGTCTTGTTAGTAGCTTTGGCTTAGCCATTAGCTTGGGGATAATAAGGAAAAGAGAAGCTAAGCTTGATATTAAAAGAGTCACAAATCTTCTTGATGTCTTTATTTTTAAGGACTTTCCATTTTTAGTGATGATTTTATGAGGGACACCAAAGCAGTAGATGATATGTTGATAGATAAAATCAACAATTTTTTTAGCTTTGGTGGATGTGAGTGGAATGGATTCCACCCATTTAGTGAAGTATTCAATTGTGGTGATGATAGAATGATGGCACTGAGAAGAACATGGATTGATGAGGCCAATAAGGTCGAGTCCCCATTTTGATAAATTCCATAGATCTTCATCCAAATGTAAGGCCTTAATAGGGATACATATGAGATTGGAATGTTGCTGGAATTTAACGCATTTTTTGACATATTCACAACAAAGTTGTTGATTAAGATAGGGCCATAATAGTCCAAGCGAAGAACACGCTTGGTAATGGAAAAACCGCTAAAGTGTCCACCAAATATGTTGTCATGGACTTCTTGGATAACACGAGTAGATTTATGAGATTTAATACATCTAAGGAGAATATCATCAAACCCATGTTTGTAAATAATTCCACCAAGGATGATATAGCGGTTAGCGTGTTAAAGGAATAACCTCCTACCATTTTTAGATAGGTGGGAGGTAATTATAGATTGAGAAAGATAGTTGAATATTTGAGAATACCAGATATCGATCGATTGGATTCATCAAGATTAAAACAAGGAAGCTCATGGGTGAGAGATGGTTGATCAAGGCAATGAACAACATCGAGAGAGTGCATATTCTTTGGTTTCCCATGGGATGAGGAATGCGAGAGATTTCATAGTGTCTCAAAAGGATTGATGTTGAGGGATAAATAGAAATCCTCAAGAAGAAATTTGATGATGTCCTTATATTTTTGAAGGACTTCATTTTTGCATTGATATGTTCCTTTGACTTGATTAATGATAAGATGAGATTCACCATAAATATTGAGGATTTAGATGTCGAGTAGGATAGTATTTTGAAGACCTAAGATGAGATCTTCAACTCATCCATGGTGTTAGTGCATTAGAAGTTGAGTTTATAAGCGATGGGATAGGAGTATCCCAAGGAGGAATGGGGATAGGGGTATCGAGAGAAAAGTTTCATTTTGAGGGGAGAGAGCTTGTGATTGATAGTATTAATAGATTTGTCAATAAATTTTTCATGAGGAAGGTGATTATCAGGAAGAGGGGCTTCAATGAGCTGGTTAGCGATAACTTGGCCCTTGATTAATTTTGAGAGATGAACTCTAGGTCAAACTTGGTCATGAGTATGAGCCATTGAAGTGATGCATTCATTATGATAAGGTTTAGAATGCATGGTTTTGAGAGGATGGAAGCTAGTGATGATATAGGTTTTTTGATTAATAATATTGCGATGAAGTTATGAGGTGGCAAAGAAGAGAGCACAACTCATATTTCTAGCTTCATGTATAAGCGGGTCTCATAATCGTGAAGGGTTTGAATGATGTAATAGATGGCCTATTCCTTACCTTGTTTATCACGGTGTGGAAACATGGCATCCAAAGCATGATCAAAGGCATATATGAAGAGATAGAAATTCTCCCCCTCACGAGGAGGTGTGAGCACAAGAGGGGATAGAAGATATTGTTTGAGCTCTTCAAAGGATTTTTGGTAATTTTCATCCCAATTAAAGTTAATGTCTTTGTGAAGGAGATGATGAATTGGTCAAAAATGGTCGAGAGTTTGTGAGATGAAACAATGGATAGAATGAAGTTATCCTTGAAGACTACGAAGTTTTTTTAGATTAGAAGGAGGAGGCATCTCAAGGATGGATTTGATTTTGTTGGGGTCAACTTTAATACCCCTAATAGAAATGATGAAGCCAAGGATTTTTCTAGTTAAAAATCTAAACACACACTTGGTGGGATTGAGATAAAGGAAGAATCGAGATAAGACGCATGAACAGGGACTTCAAGGAAGTAAATATGGTCTTGTCAACACTTGGATTTACCCAAGAGGTCATCGACATAGTCCTCTATAGTTTTATGGATAAGATCATGGAATATGTAGGTCATAACATGTTGATAAGTGGCCCCTACATTTTTTAAACCAAAGGGCATGATGTGATAATAAAAGGTTCCCAAAGGAGTGATGAAAGAAGTCTTATCCTGGTCTTCTCAGTGCGATGAGGATCTGATTATATCCAGAAAAACCACCTAGAATATAAATAATCTCATGGCCGATCGTGAGGTCGATAAGCTGATCAATGTTAGGAAGTGGAAAGTCATCTTTATGGTAAGCATGATTGAAATCCTGAAAGTCGGTAAAGTTACGGAGCTTTCCAAAGGCTTTAGTAATGGGTACGATGTTAGAAACCAAATGTGGATAGTCGATAGGTATGATGAATTTGGCTTAGAGGAGGAATTTCAATTCCTCTTTGGCAAGGAAGGAAATGTGAGAATGCATGCAGCGATGCTTCGCTTAACCAAATTAGCACTTGGGGATGGTAACATTGTTGTAGATGACAATAGAAGGGTCAAGGCCTGGCATGTTGGCATATGACCATGTGAAGTATTTATTGTGCTTAGAAAGGAAGAGGTGAAGGACCAAGTTCTTCAAGATTAAAGGATTGACCTACTTTGAGGATGTGGGGTTCTTATGGAGTCCCTATGTTGACATAAATGGCGAATTCATTGAGGGAATGGATATGTAAGGAAGTAAGGACCTATGAAGATGAGAGCCTTCTGTTCTCATATAGGAAAGAATGGAATCATCTTTGGTGCATTGAATAACATCAATGGTAAGGGAATCTTCCTCTAGCATGTTAGCTACATTGTCTATCATTGAATTTCAAATTAATGTATCATTGATGTGAACAATGATGAAGAGAGGGATACCATGGTCTTCATGTGAGATATCGGGAATTTCAGAATCATCAAAAGGGATGGCGGATGAAGCTGTGAATGGTCCAACAAGGACCATAAAAGGTTAGGTTTCATCATCCATGGTGGGGGTATGTTATAGAGATTCAATAAGAGATTGTTTATAATTAGGGGAGTTTTAGATGAGTTCATAGAGTGACATCTTAAGTGGGGCCTGATGGAGCTTCTTTAAAATAATTTTTTTGATAGAAGTGGACTATTGGGTATGCGAGGCAGCTAGGATGGATGCCTTGGATCTTGATGAAGAAGAAGATGGAGTGATATCACTAGAAGGAGTGGTGATGACAAATTTTTGTTTAGATTGAGTAGGTGATTGAGAATCATGAGGGTGAGGTAATGTGGAAATATGAACAACATTGATGAATACAGGGGTACCTTCTTTGGGAGAATTGGTGTTTGAAGGGGGGATTATGAAAAAGGTTTTGGATGAATAAGAAGATTTAAAAGTCTTGGGGGATTAGGATTTGATTAAATAATTGTGATTGATGTAGATGGAAGAGGATGATTTTATTCGATAAGAAAATTGTCCTCCTCTATAAAATTATGGATGAGGGTTTGAAAGGCCCTACAATGTTTTGTGTCATGTCCATGGGTATGATGATAAGTGCAAATGACATTAGAGGGATTTTCTTGATCATATTTTAGATTAGTGAAATGGTAACAAATAAAATAAGAAACTCCAATAATGAGAGGTTTTAATGCTACCTCTTGATAGTATGATGATGGTGAAGATATGGACACAAAGATCTTCCTTGCAGCAAGCTTGATTACCTGCACAACAAAGAGAAACTCAACAAGGAAATGATTAGTAGATATGATGGTGGATTTCCTAACAACGTCAATCCCGAGAAGTGAAAACTTCCTTGGATGGATGTCAAACAACTTTGATAAAGATAGATAAAATTGATAATGGATGAATGATCGGATGCAATAAAATTTGAACTAAAACATACAATCTAAAATATAATAGATAAAATAAAATGCATATCCGATAAGAGAAAATGATGAAAACTAAACCAAACATGATTGGGTTGACAATGACCGAGAGACTAATGGGTACAGTCGATAGCGAATGCAACAGAGTAAGCCAAAAAGGTAAAAAGGAAAGACGGATCTCAAGGGTTGTTCTTCAAGTTGATCCGGGACTAATATGATGATGAGATGTTTTAGAGGTTCTCACCTAATTGGAACAGAAAGGATGTAATAAATATGGTAGATATGATGAGAAAAGTGATGATTGCAGGATGGGTCGACAGTGACTAGGATGGATCGACGATGATTAGGTATGATGGAGATGAGATATAAAGTAATAAGTGTGTAGCACAAATTGATTGGAAGATATGAGGTATTGTGGAGATGGAAAATAGATAGCTGATAGGGTGGATGACAGATAATAAGGTAGATGGGAATTAGGTCAATAATAAGGTAGATAAGAAGGAGATGGAGGTAATGATTACGGGGTTCCTACCTAGAAGGAGGAACTTGTCCATAAGGAACATGTTATGAGCAAAGCCATGGTGCCCATATTTAAGGTCACATATAGGAAAGTGATGGTATACCACGTAATTTGAAATCATTATAATGAGAGATGGAAAGTTTGATGATGGAAGTAAAAGCTGTTAATATGACTAGGATCATGTTGGTAAGTATGTTAACAATAGAAAGGTCACAAGTGTAGGACGTTGAGAGGTTTTGTTTCTAGTTTACCATTAAGGAGGATAAACAATAGGATCAAGACCCATACTTATGTGTGAGATAATATACGGTCCAATCCAGCTTGGGAGAAAACTTTCCACATTGGATCCTTTCCAAAGCAGTGACATTTTGATTTTCTTTCAAGACTAGGTCACCGATATTAAAGTCATGTTATTTTAGATGTTTTTTATAGGCATGTTTGATACACTCTTGATATACATGATTATTTTGAAGAGATATTAAGATACATTCTTATAACAATTTTTTTTTCTTGTTTTTCTGCAAGGGCAAAATTCAACTAGAAAGCAATACAATTATACCCGTGTCAAAAAAATCATTTCTAACCTTCCCGGACACCCATCTAGGTCAGTCCATTTCCCATGTACTGTGCCCTATCCTAACCTATCAAGTGGTCATATGTGTTGTGTTAACCTTTTCCATAGGTGATTTAGGGAAAACAAGTTCATTTAAATTCTCTAGATGATAACTTTCAAGACAGGTATTTTCAAGAGACGTAGGAATCACTATTTCTAGCCTTTCTAAGACATGATTTACAACCCCGAAATGGGTTTTCAAGCCCTAATTCATAAGGAAAAAGTATCAAGGATATTATAATTTTTTGCAACTAATTTTGGAATATTTTGGAAAGTTCCATAGGTTTAAGGACATGTTCAATGAAAAGTGGGTCTTGGAGGGTGAAGCAGCTTACAAGACAAAAATAGCCCTCAAACTTCTGGAAGTGATTTCAGGGAGCTTCAAAGGATTCAAAGGTCAAACAAGACACTATTGGAAAGGTGTTTCATATATCTAATTGATGGTGATTTTATATATTTCTCAAAACACATAAAATTCTACCCACATACTATATTTAGAATGCACAACCTATGAGCCCAAAGAAAATCCTATTTTTAGGAGGTCTTAAGAATAATCAAGGCATGTGACTCCTCCCAGATTCTTAAAATTCCATTTCCAGTCAATTTTTATAAATAAGTACATGAAAATTCCTTCGGATGCTCAAGTTATGCCCTTGTCAAGTTATTGTCCAAGGTACGCTCTCTGGAATTAGTCAATTTTCTTAGTGGACAAATGTAACTCCCAACTTTAAGCGTAATTTATTTCACCAACTGTCCAAAACCTTTGGGAAATTTTTGACAAAAAAATTCACCTGCACCCTAGATAGCCCCCTAGAACATGATGTGACCTCAGTTTAGCTCAAACAAGCAAGATAAGCCTTAATGCACCAATTTCTAGGACCTTCCATCCTCGAATCCTAGAGCACCACTTGTCCTCACCAAATGAGGGCATGTTTTCTTGCACTAATTTTCCTAAAATTTTGGGATAGTTAGGACACAAAAATTCACCCAACCTCAATTTTCACATGACCCAAAAAGGTTTTCTACATGGTTTTTTTAGTTCCCTCTCCTCTTTGCCTCACCAATGACCATCCACCACTTGTCAATACCAATATAGGTGAATTTTATTACACCAAATGTCCCAAAACTTGGGATAGTTGGGACACAAAAATTAACCCAATCATAGCCCCTTCCCTAGTCACCTATATGACCCGCCAACCCCTAAGTGTTTTAAAGTGCTTTTTCTCACTCTCACCGGCCAATCACGAGATGCCACTTGTCACAAGGAGGGTGAGGTGTATTTTTGCACCATATGTCCCAAACACTTGGGACACATGGGAAAAAAAAATCACCCAAGCCAAGGAGGATTTGAAACTCCATTTTTTACAAATTTCTTATTGCTTATGATGTTTCTTCCTTGTGCACACGTGAAACCCACTGCTGAAAGAAGCTATAACTACATTTCCATTGCTTCCACCTATTCATTTCCTCATTTACACTTCATTCCTATAGTTAAATGACTGCAATAACACAAAAACTCTACTTTTTTAGCTTCCACCATGTCCATTTTGCACCAAAATACTTCCATGTCCAAAACCCTTAAAATCTTCATATCTCACAAACTAGAAACTGGTGCTTCTAAAATTTTGGCAAGATCTCTTCCTCCTATGAACCTTCAAGATGAATAAAATAGATATTTCAAATTCAAACCATTAATTTATAGTATAAAACTCCAAAATAATTCCCTAAATTCTTCATCTCTAATTTCTTATTTATCTGACAAGTGGGTGTAGCCAAAATTTTGAAGACAGCACTTAGACAAAAAACCTCGATCGAAATGGTTATTTTTCATCGAATTGTGGAGTGGAAAACCATATTATAAAAATATTAAGTTATTTTGGTTCACACTCACTATAAATATTACTTTTCCTAAAATAGTTAAAACATTTAAAGAAGCAAACCCTGAAAATCACCAAAATGGAAAACTAGGGCACATAGTCCAAAAAAGCAAAAAAACAAAAAAAAACAAAAAGTAAAAATGAAACATGATAAAAATATAATGTGATCAAAAATGGAAAATAAAACTTTGTAATCTTTCTAAATATGATAAGGATTGCACAAAACTGATTCAGATCCCAAAAGTAGCATTTCCCAAAATAATAGCTCCTCGACCCCAGAGTCTAAAAATAGAAAGTTTCAGCTTTGAGTCTAGAAAGTTATTATCATCCTAGTTTCAACTTATGTTATTTCTTTTTTACATCAAAATTTTTAATTCACTGGCCTTGAGCCCATTTCTACTCCCACATCGAGTTCCTGAGTGTGGGTGACAATGATGTTACTCACATGGACCTAGAGGATCTCAAGAACAAAATGTTGGGTGGACTAAGAGAACCCATCGAGGCAAATATATTTGCAAGTGGATTATATGCAGTGGGTGGTAATATCCTATCCTTGAAAAGCATTGATTTATTATTGACATGCTCCCAGCACTATGAATAAGACACCCAAACAATAATATATGATGACAGCTTGCTCCTAGAAGTCCACACCCCGAAGGCTATATCTCAAGGTATGCAAATCCCCATCGAGAACAACATGGTCATGATCACTAAGGAGTTTTCATATAGAGATTGGATAAAGATAGATTCCAATATTTAAGGCTCCACTCTTGGCTCTTTGTTAAAAAAGGGAAGGAAACCCTCCCGCATGTCGAATACTTTATCTCGCAATGAATTTCGTGAGGAATTTTCCGATTCCATCATTCTCCTAAGGCAGGTAATGGGAGAAGAGAACACAAGATATTTTCATGACTGGATGGAACTTTTCATTCTTATAATCCTTAAAGGAAAACATGTGATTAATTAGGGTAACTCATCAGTGACAACTTGTACCACCAATTTCTCCAAGTACCTGCTTCCAAGAAGTTCTTCATGAATTCATACCTGATCTACGCTTAGAAAAAATGATACCATTCAGGATCCTAACACATGCTTAATTTTTTTCAAAGAGATCATGTATTTGATAAATATCAGCACTTGGTCTTAAAGGAGAGTAATCAGCACTTTTCCAAGGTGAATGATGTATTCACAATGTAT
Organism: Taxus wallichiana var. yunnanensis; assembly: GCA_018340775.1. Classification (NCBI taxonomy): domain Eukaryota; kingdom Viridiplantae; phylum Streptophyta; class Pinopsida; order Cupressales; family Taxaceae; genus Taxus; species Taxus wallichiana. The sequence goes on along the minus strand of CM031243.1, from coordinate 364,423,942 downwards.
ATTGTCAAGTTGTAGGAGGGAAATTTGCAGTTGAGGATGTCTTCACAAGCCTTTGCCCTGGTCAAGAGGTATGGATCATACTTCATTCAATTTTCAACATTCTCCTATATCAGAGTGTTAGGTTTTGAAATTTCTCCAAGAATATTTCCTTGCTACCCAGAAATAGGATAGTATTGATTGAATTGTGTAGACAACTAGTGCACATCAATGGTAAGATGAGAAATCGGAAGAATAAGTTGATTTCCTTCCCTATCTCTCTATGGGTTTTCACTTGAAAAAGTTCTCATGATGCTTCCAACATGGAATCTTCCCTTTCCCCTATAAACATGCATTCCTACACTCCAAGGAGCATTTTGACATTTGGAGTGATCCCGACACCTTTCACCTCCCTGATTTGTGTCATAACTCATAAGTAGAGTACTATTGGGAAAACTATGTTGATGATAATGAAGTACAAAACATGATCACAAAAGGATGGCAATTGATAAAATGAGGATATTCATATTTTAATGGTATGAAGATGGTGTTAAAGAATATGGCTCAGAAATGTATGATCCTCGATATCCAATTGTGAAGGCATCTCCCCTTCCTCAGGTTTTTTTTAATTTTCATGAGTCTAGAGACATTAAGGAATGCATGGAGGTAGTGATCAAAAGGTCAAAAGAATGGTTGTGGACACCAAAATTTGGTATCGCTACCCTTTATTTCCTGCGTGCACATTTTTCACCATGGTCCTAGCTAGACCCCCTTAATTTGATTCATTTATTTAAATGACCATCTATTATCCCATCACCTTTAATTCTTAATTAATTCTTATTAATTAACCTAAATTAGCTAATTACCCCTAATTATCTTTCATCTCTCATAATTACCTCTAATTGGCTTTCTTTGGGATGCTTTTATCCCTAACCACCTAAATCCACATCCCTACGCTTTTTCTAGCTTTTATCTAACCCATCTTTATCTCCTATCTACCCATGACACTTCCCTAAACAACCCTTACCCACCTACATGCTTTAAAACACTTATCCCAATCTCTAAAATCCCCATATCTTGAGTAAATCAGTGATTTTACCATCCAAGGAATGGTTTCCGTAGTCGGCAAAGTGAGCGGTCGGTAGTCGTTGACCTTATAAGACTAATTTCACCCCCTTCCAAAAAGGAGACACAACTTGAGCTTTCTTGCACTGTGTGAACTTATCTTTGAATCTAAGAATCCTTGCAGTTGTGTCAACCCTCTTGGATTCCATTGGAGATTTTTTCACATCACTTGTGGAAATTTGGGAGGTTTACTTTGATTCTCATGTGCTTATCTATGCTATCATATGTTATTTTCATTATTATCTTGTAGAATCTAACTTCTTGCAGTCCAACTATTATTGGAATTTCATCTTTACCATGTTCTTTCAGTCATTTTTCTTGTAGGTTTCTCGTTCATCTCTTCCACCTTTGGTTTTATTTTACACTTTGTCTGAGATCGTCGTTGCTCCACCAAGGTCACCATTGACCCATACCTATGTCATCATATTTTATGTTCCCGATTCCCTCTCGGTGTCTACTTCTATTCTAAAACTATTTCCAGTCCTCGATCTACTATCCTAGTTCTCTGTCACTAAAAAAATTTATGTCTACACTCCAATCATTATCAACCCATCCTAATCTTCCTCGACCCAAGTCCTAATTTTTAGTCAATCTATCCTAATTTCTATTTTCTTCCATCCTCTCTATTTTTTATGTCTCAAATATTCCTTCTACATGTTATTTCTAGTGTTCTTAGGCCTCTTTGATCACCCTTTGTATTCAAATTATTCCATATTTTCATTTTCATCTTGTTATCCAATTTCATCTGCTCGAGATCACCGTCAACCCGCACCTCTACACTGGGTCTCCATTGATCCATTCAGGTACAATTTAATTTGTTCTAGTTTAGATCAAATCTGTACTTTTCATCTATTTCTGTCATTTTCATATTATATCTGTATCAGTTTCGGCATGTTATCCATTTATCTATCATTTACTTCACTTTCTTTTATCAAACAGGGTTGACATCCATGAAAGGAAGGTAACACTTCTTAGAACCAGATTCGTCAGAAGCCCCCACATATACCATCTAATCCATTTTCCTCTTAGTTCTTCTTGTCTTGCAGTTCATCAAGTTTGTAGTGAGATCATTCACTTTGTGCCCATCTATTTGCATCCATCACGCATTTGAGGTACCTTAAACCCTCACATTTTGGATTTATTTAATTTTCTTTAGTACTAATTCATTAACTTGAAAAGGAAACAAAAAATTAGATCAACAATGGTATAGGATAAATAGGGCTTCTCTCATCTCATCTGAAAACTTCCCTTCCCTCCAGAGACAGGCTTCTTACCATTCTTCTTCCAAGGACAAAGATAGATCTCCCAGCTCAATTCATTCAGGATAAAGCTCGATGAGAAAATTATTGGAACCAAAGGAACTTCACTACATGAGACTGCATAAGAAAGTGAGAATGGTGGAAGAACATGTATTTGATTTAGAACAAGGGGAAAATGACCCAGCTCACCTCTCTTCCCCACAACAATCCCAAGTTTCTTATCTCGCACTTGCACAGACTTGGCCTCACCTATGTAGGATATTCTTTCCCATTTGGAGAAAGAGGTTGCAATCTTACCAACTTCTAAGCTGAAACAAGTGAGATATTTCCTTGGGTACATGATATGATCACAACATAAGCTAATACAGTATAATAGGTGACCATTCCTGATTTCCCAGCTATCACCTTGATGGTCAAATAAAAGAAAGGAAATTTGGCCCAAACGGCTTCCCAATTTTTTAGTGGCACCTCAGGTAACCAATATATAGAGGTAGTCAAGAAGAAGGTCATAAAACCCATTAAGGAAATGACCTCAGCTGATTATGAGATGAGCTCAATTCCCCTAGGCCCATGACACATGAGGGTGATGTTCATTTGTTTTAATATTCTTCCACTCCGCTTCCTCACGATGATTAAAGAGTACAAGGACATCCGGATCAAGCAAAAAACCATATCCGGACCCTCAATTCATATATGCAAGTGCTCTTAGAACCAAATGCTTCCAATACTCTCCTAGTTGAAGAAGTTACTCCAATAAGTAAATGATAAGTGGGTGAACATGATCTTGGAGAAAGGGAAGGTGTCGCTACTAGAAACTCCAACATTGTATAATGGATGTCATGATCATGAAAATAATGGTGACAAGAGAAAGGATTTATGTGGAGAAATATCACGAGATCGGTGTATCTATTGGTCATGGAGATGGGAAAGGTAAAATCATCCCTCCTAATAAGAAAATGTGTATTCTCTTTAGCATCATATGACTTGTCTCAAGTTTGGGATCAAACTTTGGTTGATCGTTATGAGATGATAAAACGTGTTATTGACTATCTTCATTCATAACAGAAGAGGTTAAACAGATATATAAGGATGTCAATTTTCAAGTACAAAATCTTGGAGTGCCAACCATGAATGTAGACACTTCAATTGATGATTTGTTGAAGTATTTTGAATATCTAGTCAAAATGGAGGCTAAAGATACATTCTCATTTAACAAAGACACATTGGAATCTCTAGCGGAGATAAGGGCGAGTCATTTTTAACAACGCGATGAATCACCAATCCACAGTACTCGAAATGCAATAACATCAACTATCTCATATAAAATTGGATTGAATCACCGAGCTTTGTTGAAGTCCCACATGTCGAGAAGGTTGCACCCACATCGGAAAGGTTCAATAAGTGATTTAATGGCATTGAAATTTCACCTATGAAGATTTTCAGAGTCCATCGATAGCAGTGTCTTCATAAGATGAGTTTTCTCTCTCTTCTCTCCATCTCCCCTCTCCTTCAATTGAAAATACACACGAGGGTAGATGAAGAGTCACTTTGTAGTCTATATATTGTAATGACACCCTTATTCTAAAGGGTTGTCAATTTTTTGTGCTCATGAGAGATTAATGCTTGTGAAGAAGAAAAAGATATAGCATTTCTTCTAATTCCCTCCTTCTATGTTATTCCATTTCCTACTATGTACAGTTGTGTTAAAACATCAATGAAAGAGAAATGGGTTTCTTTCCTTTTTTGATAATAAGATTAGATAAACTTTGTGATTGTAATATTACCATGTCTTGTTTCTAATAGCATAGATTTTTCTTCCTATCTATGTGTGTTGAAGTAATCCAATTAATGGTTGTAGGAATATGATTTTCTACCTACAATATTAATCTCCCCTCTCTTTTTCCCACTCCCTTTCCTACTAACTTAGCAAATTCCTCCCTTGCAAGTAATTACAAGATTTTTCCGCAGGTTTGTTGGATCCCCAGCCTTTGAGGCCACCACAAATTTTATTTTTATTCATGCGTAATAATATGGAGATGCACCATTCAAGTAGAGGGAACTATATTCCCAGATTGTTGGCATATACCCACCAATTTTTCCACCTGACAAATTTTCTTGCCAAAACAATTCAAGTTGTGCTAGATGTTCTTGACGATAGTCCTCGGCAGAGATGAATTCGGGAGGGGAAACGCATAAGGATGGGATTTGAACTTAAAGAAGGATAAATTCCTCAAATCCATATACAAGAGAGAAAGGAGTAGCATCCGTAGAGGTAATGCAGTGGTAGCATGATAAACCCAAAGGGAAAAAAGGATGTGAAGATGCCAATTTTGTCTGCCTTATCAATGGTTTTGGCAAGGATGTTGCGAAGAGTATTATTAGTAGCTTTGGTTTTTCCGTTAGCTTGAGGATAATAAGGAGAATAAAAGCTAATCTTGATATTAAAATATTTTCAAATCTTCTTGAAGTGTTTTTTTAAAGGACTTTATGTTTCCCATGATGATTTTATGAGGGAATCAAGCAATAGTTGATATGTTGATAGAAAAAATCAATGATTTTGTTAGCCTTAGTGGATGTGAGTGGAATGGCTTCCACTAATTTAGTGAAGTATTTGGTGATGATATAATGATGGTGCTAAGATGAACATGGATTTATAGGCCAATAAGGTCGATTCCCCATTTTGAGAAAGGTTGTAGATATTGAGTTGGATGTAAGGCCTAACTAGGGATACGAGATGAGGTTGGAATGTTGCTAGAATTCAACACACTTTTTAACATATTCATAGCAGTCTTGATTAAGAGAGGGCCAATAATAGCATAGGAAAAGCATGTTCTTGGCAACAACCAAACCGCTAAAGTTTCCACCACGAGATGTTTTCATGGACTTCTGGATAATCCAAGTAGATTCATTAGATTTAAAAAAATTTAAGATAATATCATCAAACCCGCATTTATAAAGAATGTTTCCAAGGATGACATGGTGGTTAGCACATTGAAGGAATGATCTCCTACCATTCTTAGATAGGTGTGAGGTAATAATAGATTGAGAAATATAGTTGAATATTTGAGAATACCATAGATCCGATCAATTGGATTCATCGAGATTAACATGAGGAAGCTCATGGGTGAGAGATGGTTGATCAAGGTGATGGACAACAACAGATATTTTAGATTTTTAATTTCCCATGGGATGAGGGATGCGAGAGATGTCATAGTATCTATGGAAGGATTTGATGAATGGGGGACATTTTGGATGGTGTAGAAATTGAAAGCCTTGAGAATAAAGTCGACAATGTCCTTATATTTTTGAAGGACTTCATTTTTGCATTGATAGGTTCCTTCGACTTGATTAACAATAAGATGAGATTCACCATAAATATTGAGGATTTGGATGCTGAGTGGGATAGATTTTTGAAGACCTAAGATGATAGCTTCGTACTTAGCCATGTTGGTAGTGCATTTAAAGTTGAGTTTACAAGTGATGGGGATATGAGTATCCTAGGAGGAATGATGATGACACTAACACCTCCCCCTTTCCGACACTTAGATCCATCAAATAAAAGTTTCATTTTGAGGAGAGAGAACTTGTGATCAATAGTATTGATAGATTTTTTGAGAAATTTATTCATGATGAAGGTGATTTTAAGGAAGAGGGGCTTGAACGAGCTAATCAACAATAAATTTTCCCTTGATTTATTTTTGATAGATTAACTCTAGGTCAAAATCGGTCATGATCATGAGCCATCGAGTGATACAGTCATTATGATAAGGTTTAGAATGCATGGTTTTGAGAGGATGGAAGCTAGTGACAACATATTTTTTTTATTAAGAAGATAGTGATGAAGTTTGGAGGTGGCAAGAAGAGAGCACAACACAACTTTTCAACTTCATTATAGCATGTTTCATAATCATGAAGGGTGTGACTAATGTAATAGATGGCATGTTCCCTACCTTACTTATCATGGGGCACCATCATGGCACCTAATTCATGATCATAGTTATAGATTTAGAGATATCTCATGGAGGAGTACTTCTCTAACACATATGAGAAGGATATCTATGCCCAAAGCGAGGAAACAACATCATGAAGGCATGAAGGACCACAAGTGATTGAGTGACAATGAAGTTAGGAATATTGAGTTAATAAAAGGTATGGGATGATATGATGTTGATAGAGGATCCATTTTTTATCATTGAAATTTGAATTAATATATCATTGATGTTAACAATGATGAAGAGAGGGAGATCATGGTCTTTAGGTTAGATATTAGGAATTTTGGAATCATGAAAAATATGGTAACCAAATCTGCAAGTGTTCCTACAAGAGCCATAAAAGGTTAGGTTTCATCATCGGTGATGGGGATACATTTTAGAGATTCGATAAGATATTTTTTATGATTGGGGGAGTTTTCAACATGTTCATAGAGTGACATCTTAACTGGGAGCCTGATGGAGTTACTTTATAATAATTTGTTCCATGAGTGCAAGTTGTTGGGTATGTGGGGAAGATAATATGGATACCTTGTCTCTTGATGAAGAAGATAAAGGAGTGAGATTGTTAGGAGTGGTGACGAAAAATTTCAGTTTAGATTGAGTAGGTGGTTGAGATTCATGAGGGTGAGAGCATGTAGTGATATGAACAACATCGATGAATACAAGGGAACCTTATTTGGGAGAAGTGGTGTTCAAAGGGGATTGTGACAATTTTTTTATATGGAGAAGAATATTAATAAGTCTTGGGGGATTAGGATTTGATTGAAGAATTGTGATTGGATATGGATGGACTAGTAGATGGAAGAGGATGATCTTCTTTGATAAGAAGATGATCCTCCTCTATAAGATTGTGGATGAGGGTTTGAAGGGCCCTATAATGTTTAGTATCATGTCTATGGGTACGATGATAAGTGTAAATGACATTAGAATAAAACCACGTGGGTATTTTACCACGTGAATCAAAATATTTTATGTAGGAAGCATGACTACAAATGCTTGAATGAAACGTTAAAGAATTTCTAAATAAGAACTGATTGGATTTTTGAAGAAGTAGTTGTGAAAATTATGGATCAAATAGATTTGGAAGTGGTGGATGAAGGTAAGAGAGGTGTTTTTATTTTATGAGGTTTTGTGGGAGCCTTTGATTCTGATTTGGTCTTATGACGAAGGAAATGGATGATTGTGATTTATATTTGGATTTAGGGGAGGAGTAGGTGGTATTGATTTTGATTTGGTCTTATGACGGGAGGAAATGGATGATTGTGATTTAGATTTGGATTTAGTGGGAGTAGTAGGTGGTCTTGATTCTAATTTACTTGCGATATGGGATTTAGATGAAGGGGTTGGCCTCAAAATTGATGATGGAGCGATCCTAGGATTGAAGATGAGACATTGGATTTATTAGAGTGATGGTGTTTAGGAGGAGGTAGCTCTAAATTTTTATGTGGGTGAGTGAGATATTTCTGAGTGGGGATGCCAAGGTTTTTATATTTTTCTATGAGGGTTTTCCTTTGGCATGAACGATGATGATTTCTACATGGGGATGGTCCTTAGAGGTAGAATTTGAGGATTTGGATGTATATTTTGTAGATATGGGAGTTGAAGGTGAAATCGAAGTTTGAATAAGAGAATTTTTGGGATTTGAATAAGTCATGGATTGTATGGGTTTTGGAGTTGGTGATGTAGGAGTTGTCGTAGTTGATGAAGTTGTAAATGGGATGGGGATGCCACTTATAATTATATCATAAGGGAATATCCGTTTAGTGGGTTTGGATGTTGATTTCTAAGTGGTTATAGGTAAATTTTTAGGGATAGGTAAAGATATGGAAGTGGATATAGATGTAGGGCTATGTGAGGAGGATTTCGTGGTAGATGTTGGGGTAGATGTGGAGAGAGGACTAGATGTAATATGTGCTAGTTTAGTAGGTGTATATATGGATGGGGAAGTATATGTGTTTAAAATAGGTGTGGGCATAATAGTTATGGGTATAGTAGATATATCTATGATGCATTTTGAAATAGGTGTGACGCAAATAAGATTGTAGTTGAAGGGATGGAGGTAGAACAGACATGAGTGCGGAGTTTGAAGGAATCATGGGTGTGGTTGATGATGTTAATTATTAGATCGAGTGTTGATGGTATATGTTGAGCATGTTTTTACCTTGGGTTTACTTGATGTCTCAAGGGGGTAACAACCTAACTCAACCTCAGTATGGAAAGGTTTCTAAGATACCCATGGGGTGTATATTTGGTGTTTGTACTTCGTGAAGAATGTGAACAAGGCTTCCTTTTCCTACAAGTAAGCCTACAAATCAAATCATTTAAACAAGATAATGTTAGTAAAATAAGGGGGCAGGTTGTCTGGCAAAAGCTAGTCCCCAGAAGCCCAAAGACTTGCTTTAACGAGATATCAACCTGCTCAAGAAACAATTAAGTTTTTATTGATAATAATGTTGCGATACAATATGATAAAGTGGAAAATATGACCAACTGATGTCACTTATTTAGATGGACATATACATAAGAAGGTTAATGACAATACTAGAACCAAAGATTGGATTCTTGATCCATATACAAATTTTTAGAGAAGTTGGACCCTACAGAACCAACTAGGTCTTCCTCCTCAGTGAAATAAGACTCGGGTTTAGAAATGAAATCCTCAGCAAAGAAGTCTGACACTTCTTCTTGAGTATCATAGAGATGTGCAAGTGTGGTTTTGGTGTCAGGGATGCTGATATAACTATTGGTGTCGAACTCTAATGCAGTGCAGTAGTCCTCTAATATGTCTAAATCGATTCATAGTTATGCTCATATTGTGCAAGGTCTTCCTAGAGCCTTTGAGCCTCGTAATACGCATCCCAAAATGCCTCAGTTGCTTCTCGAATACATTGATTTGATGCAAAAATGGCCTCTAGATGATCAAAAGGTGTGGCTTGAATTGCAAAAATTTCTAATTCATGAAGCTATTCGTACTTACTCCCAAAGACAAAGGATGACGGATAATCGGGAAAGAGTTAATTACAACAACAAGGTAATTGTTACCTCCTAAAGCCATCTAAAATCACCATGTTGGGAAACATGTTATAAAATGGTAGAAACAAACAAGAAAAGATTAGGAAGATTATAAGAAATATGTAATAAAGAAATATTGGATAGGAATCATCGACGATCAAGCCAATCGTTGGCGATTGCTGTTAATTTTAACAATCTACAAAAACAGAGACAAAAACTTAATTAAACTATGATTTAAAGCTACTCTCGAGCATATATGACATGAAAAATAAGATATGCACAATGTGACTTGTTATTAGTGACCAAAACAAATAAAAACAAAATGATTATCGTGAATGATCAAATGGGTGGAAAAGGAATGAAGATGATTTGACGATAACCACAGGCGATATGATGATCAAATTGACAATTTTGGAGCAGCGTAATGGTAATGGAGCTTGGAGGTTGGTAATTTATCTCTAGAACCTAAAGAAGAGAAAATTTTACCTACAATACATAAAAAATTTCCTGCAAAAGAGGTCTGGAAACAAACTTATATAGATCACTGACGATCGGGAAAATCACCGCGATTTCAGGAAATCTTAGTTAGGTGTCCAAAAGGAGTGATTTTCCTTCTATTTCAAACTTGATTTTGAAGGATTTTGAAGGGGGTTAAGATATGAAGTGGGAGAGACTCGAACTTGGGCCAAGTTAGTTAGGATGAGGATGTGAGTGATTTTAGAAGGTTTTTATTTTTAAGTTAGTCCTAACTAGTTAAGTGTGGAGAGGTGGTTAGGGATAAGTTAGGGGTGGTTGAGTGATATTTTTGGAAGGTTAGTAAACTAGTTAGTTAGTTATAACTAGTGAAGGTGTCCAAGTTAGCATGGTGAGGTGTGAGGATGAGGTGTGAGGTTATTTATCCATTTAATTAATTAATTAACTAACTAACTAGACTTAGGGATGTGGTGATATATATTTAAATTATTTAATCCAAAGGGGACCAATGGGTGTTTTAATGTCGCAGAGTGTCATAAATGGGTCATTTTATCGTAAATGAGCTTTGAGACAGTGATAAAGAGGGAGTGTAGATTTTTGGTGTCTATAGTATGGGCATTAGGTTCTGAGATGTAGAGGAGTAGTTTTATTATTTGTGAACGGTTAGGGAAGGGTTGTTTGAAGACATCTAGAGGTTTATTAGGAGGTGTGTTAGGGTTATCCAATTGAAGGTCACCATGATCTATGAGCCATTATACAAGGTCTTTAAAGGTGCAGAAATTTTCAATGTCATGACCACGGACTTGGTGATATTTACAATAGTGATACTCATGATACCATGTGGGTTTATGTCTCGAGTCATAAACGGGTCGGATAGGGGAAGTTGGATGAGATGTACATCCATTAGCTTGTTGAAAATGGAACTATATGACTCCTCAAGAGGTTTATAGTTGGGTATTGGTATAGGATCCCTTTTGTGGAGGTTTTGTGTAGGAAGTAGATGTGGAAGAAGACTTGACTACGATGGAGTTATCTGTGTTTTTAGATTTTCACCGTGATTATATGGGTTGGTGAGTTCATGTTTTAGTTTGTTAGATTGGAGTTTGACATGGCCTTTCCCAAGGGCATGAATTTCAAGTTTATGAGCCATGTTGAATGCCTCTTTGAAAGTTTGGAAGGATTTTATTTAAGGAGTTGATGAAATATACTTCGCTCATGACCACAATAAGAGTTCAATTAGCTCACTACAAAAGAGAGAAGGAAAATTGATTGATTATGCCATGCCACCTAGCGAAAAAGTTTGTGATAATTTCATCGTTAAACTTTTTAATGGCATAGAGGTTTGTGATGGAAATTTTATGCATGGTGTTAATAGAAAAGTACTCTAGGAATATTTTTGTGAGTTGAATGAAGGAGAATAAACAATGTTGAGGAATTTCATTATACTAGTCCAAAGCAAGCCCGAGCAATGACATAGGAAATTACGATCATAAGATCTTAGTCTTGATAAATAAGGTAACATGCATGCCTAAAGGAACAAATATGCTATTGTGGATCCTCCTTAATATTAAACTTGGAAATTTTGGGAGTGCCCAGTATGGAGGATAAGTTTTGATGGGAACCAATGGATTAATGGGTTCATTGCAAATCTTCTCATAGGAGAAGGTGGTTTTAGACCCCACAACAGTGGCTTTGAGATTGGTCATTCTACTTAGCAAAGCATGAATAGGGTCATTGGATGTATGGGGATGAGAGACCGATGGATGAGGTTGAGGAATATAGGAAGTGGAAGCGATTGGTTTTGTATAAAATTTATAGCGTTATGGATAAGTATGTGTTTATGAAGCTGGTTGATAAGGGGGAAGATTGTTAGAGGGTTGTGATTGAGTTGGTTGGGAATTAGGATGTGATTGGTAGATAGGGATGTACTTAGATGGATAAGATTGCATTTGTTGTTGTTGAGATATGGGGATGTTAGATTGATTTTACATGGGATAAATGGGGATGTAAGTATGGGGTGGTTGAGATGTTTGGGTAGATTGATTAGGGAACATGTAGCGAAAGACACTTTAAATTGGAGGTTGATGAGTTTGGGTATATTCCAAAGGATGCGGTTGCGAGTGATAGCATTTGTGTGGACATGAGATGTACATATATGGGGCCAAATTTTTATCATGTTGTTCGGATGGTGGAATAAGTAAATGGGACTCTTGTAAAGTTTGGGTAGGTGCATTAATAAAGAATAAAGTGGATGAGGATAGAAAACTTTGGGATAGTTTTGATGTGAGATAAGTTAGGGGAATGGGTGCCACCAATTGAGTAGATTGATGAGATTTGGAAATTGTAGAGGAGGATTTCTGGGAGCCATATTCATGTTGAGATATTTCTAGCTCATTCATGGATCTTGGGGAAAATGACAAGTTGCAAAGTAAAAACCTCTGTGGAATCGAATATGGGGGATAAGGATATATTTGTTGAAGAGGAGGACCTCTAATGGGGATATGGGTGGCCTTTAGAGCAAGGTAATCATACAAAGAAATGAGGTTGGCATCAACGAGATCCACCGGAGCTTCGTGCATCCACGAGTGATGGTAGGAGGTCCAAACCCTCCCACATAAGTCGAAGATGGGGGTGTAGATGATATAGAAGGGATAGAGTGATGGCAAAGAAAGGGATTAGTTTCAATATGGAGGTTGGTTTGGATAATTTAAGAGTTATGGGGAGGAGAAATGGAAACAATAGGTTGGGTAACCAAAGAGGAAGTAACCAAAGGGGTGGAAGAGATAATGGAAAGGGTTGAAGTTTGTTGGGAAGAAATGTTGGAAATGAGAATGTTGTTATGATGTTTCTTGTTCCATTTTTTTGCTTGAGAATGGGTGATAACAGGCATGAAACAAAAAACAAGAAATTATGCTGATTTTTAATATTTCAAACAAGTCACATAGCAAAGTGTTAATTATCTTGTTTATTAGAAGAGTGTGAAAAAGAAAAGAAATGGGCTCAAAGGGAACCTAGGAAATGACCAAACTAAGGATGGTTTCAAGTTGTTTTGGATGGCATCCTCAATATACTCGAAGGTAAATGAGGCTAAAATTGTTGATGACTATCAATACATGGCCTAGTATTGGTGCCTACCCTCTCACTTCACACACCGCAGTGATAAGGGTGTCAGTGCTTAGCCTTTATATCGATAATCAAAAAAAAATCTTACACATCCCGAACATTGTGGTGGATTTCCTATTAGGTGATGAAATCCCAATAGTTCCACCTAGAAGAAGATGTTTAAGATGTGTAAATTGATGTGTGCGTTTTGGATGTGTGTGGAAGAAGTGAATGCAAAGAATTAACCTCCTAATTATACTATGTTGTCAAGAAAGTATGAAGAGGTTCTTTTTAAGTCCAAAACAAAGTGTTGTATTTGATGAAATCAAGCAGACAAAGAAGGAAGGAAGATGCAAAAATAGAAAATAGGGAAAAATGAAGAATACTTAGATAACATTATTTTCATTTTTATTTTATTTTAAGAAAATGTGTTGTTGATCCAAGAAAGAAATCCACCACACATGCAAGTAAGTGAAGCTCCCACCTGCGAGGTTAGTAAGAAAGCAATGGAAAATGGAAATGAAAACAAATGAAAGAACTCACCAAAGAAGGGTGTGTCCCACTGCATGCGTGTTAGAATTTTGATCAAATTTTCTTGCTCTTGTTTCAGATTAGTGAAATGGTAACAAATAAAATAATAAACTACAATGGTGAGAGGGTTTAATGCTATCTCCTTATAATATGACGATGGTGAAGATACGGACACAAAATATCCTCCTCACGGCTAGCTTGATTACCTTCACAACAAAAAGAAACTCAACAAGGAAATGATTAGTAGATAGGATGGTGGGTTTCCCAAAAACATCAATCCTAACAAGTGAAAAATTTCTAGGATGGATGTCAACCCACTTTGATAAAGATAGATTAAAATGATAATGGATGAATGATAAGATGCAACAGAATTTGAATTGAATCAAAAAATCTAAAATTTGTTGAATAAGATAAAATGCATATCTGTTAAGAGAAGGTGATGAAAACTAAACCAAGCCTGATCATCTCAATGATGACCTAAGAATGATGGGTGCAATCAATGACAATTACAACAAAGTAATCCAAAAAGATAAGTATGAAAGAAATATCTCGAAGGGTTATTCTCAAACCGATCCGGGGTTGATCCGATGATGGGATGTTGCAGAGGGTATAGATATTATTGGGACAGAAAGGATGAAATAAAATTCTTATATCTCATGAGAAAAGTGATGATTGTATGTTAGGTCAATGGGGAATGGGTATTATGGATACGATATCTAAAGCAATAAGTGTGTAGGATAGTAAATTGGAATATATGAGGTACTATGGGGATGGAAAATAGATATCGATAGGGTGGATGACAAAAATAAGGTAGATGGGGATCCGTTTGATGATGACTGCGAAGGGATATAGGGTTTGATGGGGAGAAATAGATGGGAAAATGAACTGCAAAAGATTGATGATGACCGAAGAAAGGGTAGAGCTCAGGTGACTGTGGTAAACCTACAAGAGTGGTACACAATGATGATGGAATGGAAATGGGGACTCAAGCAATCTCTAATCCTCAAATATCCTCAAAAGGGACTTGTAAGATCTCCAAAATGGCTCCAAGTTTATAGTAGTAGGTGAAAAGAAGAGAAAAAATGAAACAAAGAGTCGTAAGGGAGCTTGAAATCTCAAAATTACATCCTCAAGAGAGGAGGGGTATGAGTTATTTTATAGGGTCGATGGAGATCCACATAGGTCGTCGGTGATTACACAGCAGAGACCATGGATTTTGGCAATGGATATTTGATCAACTCGATGTAAGGGACTTAAAAGGGGTGATATTAGGACTTACGATATTAATGCATGATAGGGATGCTTTGGGAGAATAAAATTTGGTTGGGGATGGGAATGAATTGAACCTAGGGATGATAAAAAATATTTTTAGGGATGATAAAATAATTAGTGGAGGGGTTTAGGGATAATTAATCTTGATTTGGAATGGGTTAGGGAAGACAAATTAATAGTGGTATTAAGATAGGATAAAGATTGGAAAAATGTTCATTAAATGGGATTAATGGAATTTAGGAAAAAAATTAAATGGTAAGGGAGGTATGTATGTGCAACACGGTGAAAAGGAGTGAACGTGGGATGAGGGACGAGTGATACAAAAATTTGGTGTCTACAGATACATAAGGGTATGGTAGAAAAAACTAAACTCTCTCACACAATTATTAAGCATAGAAAACACTTATATCTCAATCAAACCAAAGAATACAAAAAATAGATTTAACTCAATTCTATATAATCCTCGGGTAATCATTCAAAGAAAATTAACACCAAAAATAAAAATTATACATAATATAAGGAAATTATTATTATCCACTCAATAATCTTGTAACAAAGGTTTGTTAGCATAAAACATTGTCCAAACTAACAAGATTCCATAGTATAAAATAGGATAATTATTCATGTGTTAACATATCTACACCACTTAACTATATAAGACTAAAAAGCACATCTACATAAATAAGTGTAAGAAACATAAACTTATGAATGTGAGACTACCTAGGATCAATCTCATACCTTGCAAATTTAGATAAAATTCAAAATTGAAAACTCTACTTAATAACTACAAGATATTTCTTGTCTAGGAACAAGATAGAACCAATTGAAACAATTAAGCAACCCAAAAATCATGTGGAGCTCGAAAATCCTTCTTTTATTGAACTCATTTGCCAAGATCCCATTTTACAAGTAAACTGGATTTATTTATAGAGGAATGAGACTCAACCACCACCTCTGCATGCTTTTGGAGATTCTATAAATGAAATCTATTATAGAACAAAAATAAAATTTAATAGGAACAAGCTCCTATAATTTAAAAATAATTTCCAAAAATAAACCCTCTGATTTTGTCAACATACGATCCGAATTGCCATGACGGTTGCATAAACAAAAGATCTATAAAAAAAATCGCTGGTATGACTCTTCTTGGTTAATTACAACTCATGCATTATATATTTTTGTGTACCAGTTTATAGATCCTTCCTCTTCTTTAACCATTCTCTTTTTCACATTTGATTGTATTAACCACTTACAAAAATAGAGTGACATTTAAAATTTGTTCGCATCTTATTGAAGGTTCCATGTATTTTTTATTTAATTTGATTCTCCTCAAATTGTCTAACTACCACCGATCTCCAACACATGAAAAGTGTTAGAAGAACAAGGGACCGAGAGGCGGGATGAGTAAGTCCATTAAAAATTTATTCCATTTCCATTCATCATTCATTATCATTCATACAACCATTTAATCAAACATTAACCATATGTGTGTTTACTTAAGCATTGAATCAACCATACACAAGAGCAAGAGAGTACACAAGAACACCAAATTTAAGTGGGAAACCCTAAAGGGGAAAAAACCCCACTAAAAATCTACTTATATTACACAAAGAAAATAGATTTATTGAAGCACCAACTTCACAAGGAGCATCAACCCCTAATTTAGTAGAGCACCAACCCTACAAGGAGCACCAACCCCTAATTTAGTGAAACACCAACTTCACAAGGATGATACAACCCCATAAGATGATCAAGAAAAAAATCAACCACCTTTAGATGAATATAACATAAGTAATGTTTGTCACAACTGATGGATATCACTAATTCAGCTCACACACCTTCACCCCTCTTCAAACTTCTCTTTCCGTCAACTAGCTCTATCTCACAATTTTATGAACTGATTTTTCTTCAAACCCTTGCACACATGCTCTATTACCTTATTCATAATTTTTCACACATCCTCAAGTCTCTCTTGATTCCCTTGAATATATTTCACTCTCTTACCTTGGTCACATTTTTCCCTCTATTTTACTAGTTCAAATTTGAGCAAAAACATTTTCTTTATATATTTCTCAACTCAAAAACATAACACAAGTCAATAATACAAAAGAATCTCAACCAATAAAAATAAAAAACATAACAATATATCCATTCAAATTTATAAGATAGACCCATGTAGGTTGGTCATACATCAAGATATCCAAACATGCCAAAAATGGCTCAAAACCCCATCACTTGGCTCATCAAAGACCTCTAAACTCATCACCATACTTTTTCAAGCCTCCAAAGGCCTCACACATGTCAAATATATCATAAAAACACAATACATGCTCACACATTAATTTTCACCAATAAAATTCTTCATAACTCTATCAAGAAGGATCATTTCCTTCAAAAAACAGTTGTTTCCAAAACTAAAATTCACCTAACATGCTCAAGATCACCCAAGAACATCACAAGTATGGCACGTAGCCACTCATTGGAAAGCCACTGAATTATAGAACACGTACATACTTTATATACCTCATGAAACATCCTTAAATTTAAACTACACTTACTTTCCTCTACACCAAATTGAAATGCTTGAAAATCAGTTTTGGAAACTCAACTAGTTTTCACCCTTGTTGTCACTTTCAAGATCTATAACTTCCTTCACTAGAGATAAAATCAATTCCTCTTCACTCTCCAATATATATCAAGCATCAGATAATCCCAAACATGGGCCTTCTACATCAATCTTCTTAGCCAAGGTAATCAAACTTGTTCTTCACAAAATGAGTTGGTTCACCTATCAAATCATCTCATCAAGAGACAAACCATATATGATTGGAAATTTCTCTGAATATAATTTCTAGAACATCTTACATTTCCTTCCAAATCCATGTGGAAGGCCTTCAATGAGCTCAATCTTTGCAAATCTGCTCAAAACTTTTGTTTTTGGCCCAAAGACCATTTTTCATAAATAGGGCACACTTTTCTCTATAGGACTTCAACCATGACATGAAACTATCATGGACATGTATTAAAACTCCCAGATCTAATTGATGTCAATTTATTCAATGCCTTAATTGGAAAAAAATTCCACAAACCGAAAATCTTCAAAAAATTACCTATTTGAGTGTGTTCCACATACTCTCACATGTTATACAATACATTTCTAGAAATATGGAGGATTCCTATATAACCTAGAATCATCATACTAGAAATAAAAATCAATTTTAGACACTTTCCAAGAAGATATCTCCTACCACTTTTGAGTTAGGGTTTCAAACTCATAAAAAGTAGTTTGACTTCTTATTCGTTCATAAAAACTTAATGATGAAATGACCTCATTATTTTTGTGAAATTCTCTTATCTCAATGGGAAAACATCCATGAAAGCCTATGTGTACCATGAAAAACATACAATTCACAACAAGCATCAAAAGTTCATAATTCGAGATGGATTTGCATTCTCAAGCACCCTATTTTTCCTAAACTGATGTAACTTGAAAAATTATCATCATGGTAACCTAATTTTTTTCCCACTGAATTAAAAAACACCCTAATAACATCTCTAGTGATCACCAAGTCATAAATATCTATGCAACTTCATGTCCCATCTCATTTACATGACTAGGCCTTAAGGTTTTGCATGTTCTAGGCCAAGACCAACTAAACCAACACTAAAATCAAACATGAAACCTTTGCAAACTACCTCTACATGATGAAAATAACATAACATACCTCCATGAGTGATCTCAAGAGCTCACACATACCTACAAGT
Source organism: Taxus wallichiana var. yunnanensis (assembly GCA_018340775.1). Classification (NCBI taxonomy): domain Eukaryota; kingdom Viridiplantae; phylum Streptophyta; class Pinopsida; order Cupressales; family Taxaceae; genus Taxus; species Taxus wallichiana. Next base: position 364,405,434 of record CM031243.1, on the reverse strand, counting down.
TACTATCATGCCTAATTAGGCCTCCAAACACTAGGATTATATCTAGTTGAACACATGTAACTGAGTCTTCCACCTGTACCTACAATCTAAAACTCATGTGAGTGTCTCTACACACTCATATCATGTTCTCCATTATTTTACTATGATCCACAGGTCACCACTCAACTCAAACTAACATGCGCCATCACCTAAAATAGCTAGGTCACCTAATTAGGCTTGCTAGACCAAGTAATTCTCAACTTTCCAACTCTTGTCATCATGACATCATCTACTTCTCCATATCAATGGCATGCCTACAATCCTCGACACTTCTCCATCATCCTCTTTTTCATTAATGATATTTTACATCAATGACAACTCATAAACTCACACGTGCCAACAAAAATAATCAAGTTACCTCATCCCTAAAAGATTTGAAATTTGACCGTAATCCCTCCATTTTGTGAAGAATTTTGATATGAGCCATGTGGCCTCAATATATGTATCCTCACATGGAAATTATTTGAGATCCTTTGTAATTTATATTCAAAGTTTTGCATCCATCAATACACTTATACATTTAGAGGGTTGTGAATTCAACCAGATGGATTACATGGAACATTTGTGGAACCTAATTCTTAAGCTCCTCACCTTGAAAAATATTGATGATAGAAAAGTAGAAACCATCGATATCCCAGATTATATCATGCCTTATAATTTTTACCTACACCCAAGTCTTCCCGAATGTCGATCATCAACACATGAGAAAATGAAATAGATTTGATTTTCATCCAAAAAGTGTCATGGTATTTCAAAGTGGAGCACTCAATGGTATCTCAATGTGGATTTTATTTCTCAAGGGGAGGATGCTTGAAAGGAGTAGAAATTTGATTGGGAGATCCGATGGAGGTTAGGATTGGAAGGGCCATTCTTCAAATCATTTGTAGATCAGTGTTATGGAAGATGTCATTCCCTTTTAGTTTGCTTATAACATGAGATTCTAGATGTATAAGAAAGGAAATTATTTTGAAATATTATATGTAGCGGGTATGGTTTCATGGTTCGGATATCTAATGGCCAAATATGAAATATATGATAAGAACAATAAAGACGAGTGGAATTTGGCAATTCAATTTTGTGGAAATAAGAATTGGCTCATTTGTGAGGAGATAAATTTCTTCTTTGTCATATGGTAGAGTTCTAAAATCGCTATGATCTAAAGGATGCATGACGAATAGAAAAATAATGGACTTGAGAAAAATATTGATCGACATATAAAATAAGAGGAATATTGTGTTTTTAGAGTCTTCGGAACTTCAAATGGAGCAGAATATGATCTAGGTGGCACGAAGCTAAATGAATAGCATATGTCTACTCCAAAAATTTCATGGACATATCCAAGGATGGCATTAAGGTTGGGGTTTATGAAGCATGATATATATCATTGGAACACATAAATTTGATCTCAAATATATAAGGGTGGATCTAGAACAGATGGGTAGAAAGGAAAAGCAACAAGACATAATTGTATTGAGTGAAATACCAAGGGAGGTAAATGATACCGGTTTGGCTATGTAAGTGGTGGTTAATGATACCAAATAAGTAAAAGTCAATTTGGATGAACTTGAATCTTTTGACTTGGTGAAGGATCTTAGGATCAATCATACGCAATCTATATTTTTACTTATTCCTTATCAAATCCCTAAGGACTTGGAGAGGATGCATCCATGGGAACAAATTCATGGGAAAAATGATAAGTACATGAATTCATTATACACTCTTGATGAAATATACCGAGAAAGTAATTCAAGTGAGGATCAATGTTCAGATGTATCTCTAACTATGAGAAAATAGAAATCTAGAATTTCATCCCTACCATGGAGATGTGAGGAGGTTGATTTCACTATGGCGTATTTTTTGAAGACTAAAGATTTGTTCATGACATATTTCAATGGTTCAAAAAAATACCTAATGGTTCAAGTATCATTTAAGGAGGCTTGTGCCAAAATTATTCATTCCATTATGAATTAAATCATGTAAACTTATAGACATGATTCGGATCCTTTATAGAGTGATGAGGTGTTACGATATATGATCTATATGAAGGGGATACACCCAAGTAAGATTGAAAAAAAAATCTAGAAGGATTTAGGATTATGATGAGATAATATGGGAAGATTATAATAATATATGGATGATATTGAATGATGAACTAAAACATCAATATATGATAGAGGAAAAATATATACATCTAATGCATTCAAATGAACAAGGAATGAAGGAATGGGTTTCAACAATCCAGTTTGATGTGGATGGGAAAAAAACTTACCTTGTTGGATATCCTTAAATATAGGGAGTTGTGCCTACTAACTAAGGTAACCCATGACATTTTCTTAGGCTTCTCAAAAAAAAACTTTGCAAATTTTATAATTACAAAATTAGCAAATGTGGTGGTTAATTGGTTAAATAAATTGTATCTAAGTTTAAGAAAGGATAAACAACCACGAGAATGATAATGAAAAGAATGTGATTATGCCTACCATGACATGGCCGGCTCCATGAGAATCCACTCATATAACCTAGGTGTAATTAGGAAATTCCTCGGGAAAAGTGGATCAAGTATGGATTGAGAAGAATAGTCTGGGTAGATACGGGAAATGAAGATTCACAAACACCATAGTTTTCACCATCCATGGTGGTAGAATTCCTTTCAGATAAATCTTGGTTTTAGGCTCACTTGAAGGAGGTAAACATGTCTACATGTATGTTTCTACCAAGAGGATATCTTTTGGTTAGATTTTGGATGAATAAATCTAGAGACTTCATTATAAGAAATAAATGGGCACTCCATGGGAAAATTATAGCTATATCTACTTAGAAAATTGATTTCAAAATCAAATAAAATAAACACACGTTTTGATTTATGTGGATTAGAATATTTCTCTACATATACGATTTCCAATAATAAATATTGTGAGCTATTAATAATTTAGTTGGAGAATTTTTAAGATGGATCCTAGAATGAGGAATAGACGTTAAAACTTATGCTAGGATTAAAGTTAAGGTTGACTTCAATAAAACTTTATTAAAAAATAGATTTCCTTAGGTATTTAATGGCTCATTCAATGAGTGAAATTTGAGGTCTTATTACAATTATTTTTTACATGTGATTCACCTCATTATTTTTATAGATCTTGTCTAAACAGAATATTTTGGTAAATTTGAAAATAATATGAGAAAAGATCATCTTCAACAACTTAGTGGAGAGAGAATTGATACTAGCTGGGTACCATTTAGAGGAGAGGAAAATGGAGCGAAAGAATGTGAAATCTACAAATAATGGAGGGTTCGATGGTTGGAACCGTGGAGATTCACATGCTCCTAAAGGGGAATCAATTGGTTTTGGCATGGGCTTAAAGGGGTTACGGGATGGTGGAGGAGAGCGGACCATAGCGGTCGGGATAAGCTTGTTGTGGATTTGTATCCTAATCCTAGGGTTCTAAAAATATTTTGAATTCGTCAGGACGGGAGGGCGAGGTAGCGATGGTTAAAGGAAGTTTGGGAGTGGTGATACTAGCAAAGGGGACTCATCTTAACCCCATAAATCTACTTCTTTCAAAGATGTGATGGCTAATAGAGGAGGTTAGTTCTGGGAAAACAAACGGCATGTAATCGGACCTACTTGGTCGATTTGGTTGAGGTTGTTCCTTCATTATCCATTGTAAACCTAGAAGTAGAGGAATATTTCAAAAATTTATCACGGGATGCAGTGATTGGTAGGTTTAATGGTTTTGGCCTTCCTCCTCAGCATTGTATGAGTGGGTCTTCGAGAACTAGACCAATAAATGTGAAATCTCTCTGTTCCAAGGGATTTCTTGTTGTCCATTTTAGGGAATCTGAATATTATTAGCGATGTTTGACATATGGTCCTTGGTTCTAGGGACATGTGGGTTTATTTTTAACTCCATGGTTTCCATATTTCAATCCAAATACTTATTCGATGGCCAAAACACTAGTTTGGGTTAGGCTTCCTAACCTCCCCTTGCATCTGTGGTATGCCCTAGAAGATATTAGAAACATTCTGGACAAGTTTATTAAGGAGGACTTAGATCGAACACATTTGGGTCTGTGTTCATTTTCCCATATGTGCATTGAAACTAATTTGAGAAAAGGAATACCCGATTGAATTAAACTTAAATTCAGTAATTTTCGCATATACGGGTTTTAGACTATCGAATACTACATTTTGGTGTAGGGTATGCAGAAATATGAGCCATTTAAAAAATTCTTGTCCCTTCAATAAAAATTAGAAATCTATAAAAAAGAATGGTTCGACTTCTTCTAATGGTTGGGGTGCTTTAAATCCGGATTTGGTATCCGCTTTGACTTTAAAGATAATCCGAGTAATCCTAACTCTAATGGTAAAGTTTTTTCAAAGTAGGATGACACAGAGAAAAGAATTCAAAAAAACCAATTGGTAGCGGGTGGATTAAAAGGGGACATACTTCTAAAAGTTCAGAATCAGACCGGGAATCCATGTCAAAAATATGGCTTTCGTGAATCCTGATGACATGGCGTTGATTATTTCATTTGACCTAGGCAAGTGGCGAAGTAAATAAGAGGAAAAACAAAAAGGGTCGAATGGGCGGCATCAAAGATTATTTTCCATCGCAAGGTGGGAAGTAATTTTGGGATAATCTTGTAGTATGGTTAGTTTATAGTTGTTATATACATTTGTAAGTTGGTGTTTAGTTGTAGTCATTGTTGGCTTTTGGTTAATAAAGCCTATTTTTTTCCCAAGGATCCGGCCTCGGTGTTTTGAATAGGAACGGGTCCCTTGACCCACTTTATCAATAAATAAAAAACAACTTTGTGGAGAAGTAGGGACACTTAGTGAAATAAATATTGATCCTAGCAATGAAGACAAAATATTTTTTTCCAAGGAAGAAGAGACTCATATCTTAGTCATCTTCCTAACAATATCATAGGAAAAAAATGAAATGTTTATAATGACCAACAAGTAACTTTACATAAAAACGGATTGAATGCATCTTGAGAAATGGATAACATGAACTTGCATTGGGAAGGCATATTAAAACAAATTAACATGGGTCACAAAGGAGATAAAATGTTTAATTCCAATAATAATTTCCAATTAGATATGTTGACCACATAAACCAAGGGGATAGACGCTACGAGATAAAAGAACACAAGGAAACATTCATTTTAAGGAAAATAGGGATTTGTGAGAGTTGAAGGGGTTATATTTCTATAAAGTAGATAACTAAAGATGATGGTACTCTTCCCCTTATTCTAGGATGGAGAAGGGATATTGAAAAATACAAGGATGTGGCTAAAATAGATAAATAAATGGTGAGAGAATACTTTTTACATTCACCCTTAGTTTTGGAATCAAACCCGGTCATGGTTGAATATTTTTGGTTTTATTCAAATAGAGTAAGAAATGTAATCTCCTACAATTGTCCAATATCAATATATAATTATAGTGTGAATTATTATTTCATCCCTAACAATCCCGATGATGATATTGGGTTGGGATTGTGGGCTATCGAAGATAAAGAAAGGAGGCCTAGAAGAAATCTACACTTGTCACAAGAGAGTGTAATAATTGACACTTTGAACTTGTAGTCCAATTTTCATCACATGACATTATGGTGGAGGGGAGGAACCCTCCACAAGTGTCATTTTGATTCTCTCTTGGGAATTTAAGGGCCTTAGTGGCCTTGAAAAATGGTGTCTACTAAGGTTCCAAATCTAGATTTAAAACCCAAACATTATCTTAATTTAGGAACCTAAATTGGAGGAGGATAGTATTAAGCATTTTTTGGAAAACTAATGGCATTTCTAAAGAGGATACATTGTTCCATCTCCATCCATGGGGAATTCTAGAGGATTTTGTATCTTATGGAATTCATTTATTGTAAAGTGGCCTTAGCATGAAAAATGAAAATTTGGATAGATTTTGAATTTCATTATTACTGAAAAATTATTTCGGGGTATTCTTTAATTACTATGGACCTAATCACCCGGTGATGATAAATGAGACTTGGAAATAAATCTAAGAATATTTATTACTTCATACGAGATAAGAAGATTATTTTGGCTAGGGATTTCAACATTAACCTCGGTTCGAAGGATAAACATGGAGGGTAAAAAAGTGGACTATATCATAAAATGAATTCAGGAGTTCATTTGTTGCAATTATTTAATGGATTTAAATCTAAAACAAGAGTAATTTACTTGGATAAATAGAAGGAAAGGATTTAATAATATTGTTTAAAGGTTGGATATGTTTCTTATTTCTCCATTATGGATGATGATGATTGGATTTTAGAATATGATATTATTAATATGTCAATGTTTGATCATACATCAATATCCCTATCTATCGAGTAGATAGAGTACCTGAAATATTCTCATTCAAGTTTAAATTGATGTGTCTCGGGCGTATTAGATTTTAAGATTAGTTAAAGGAGAGGTGGAGTTAAATGGAAATGTATTCATGATCTCAAATGTTTTGTTTTTCGTAGAAGCTCGGATTACTAAAAGGAAAGATAAAAATATGGAATAAGGAATTTTTTCATAATATATTTGAAGAGAAAACAACTTTGGAAGCTAGTTTGGTAGAAATTAATAAAGATGCACATTTTCCTTTAATGGATGAAAAATTGTAAAAGGAAAAAGAGTTGATGGCTAAACTTCAAGAAGTGCATCTTAGAGAAGATATTTTTGGAAGCAAAATTCAAGGAACTGTGGATTAAGGAGGAAGTTATAAACACCAAATTTTTTTCATCGATCTATGGTAGTAAGAAGACAAGTGAACGGATTTGGGAAAATTAAAAACTTGGATAATGAGGTATTAGAGAATCCAGAGGACATTAAATTTTTGGGGGTGGAATTTTTAAATGATTATTATCAAAAGAAGTGGAGCATGATGATGATGTAATGGAAAATTTCATTTCCCATATCCATAAAATCATAAATCCATACCAAAATGTTCCATTGTTAAAACCCTTCTCCAAGAAAAAGTAAATACATGATCCAACAAATAAAGTCTAATAGATCCCCTTGGCCATATGGATTCCTAATGAAATTATTTAAAAAGTTATGGGATACCTTCATTACAAATATGACATCATTAGTAAAATAATCTCTAACTTCTTTGCAAATTCTTAAATATTTTAACCATAAATTCATTTATTTAATTCCTAAGAAGCCAAATCCATACACATATGTTGATTTTAAGCCTATCTCACTTTGTAATATTGTTTATAAAATTCCTTCCAAATCCATTTTGGAATGGTTAAAGATCCTTCTACCCTTTATTATTTCACCAAAGCAAGGGGGAATTGTCTCAAGTAAATTGATTTTATATGGGGTTATAAAGACTTAGGAAATTCTACATAGCCTAAAGAAGAAAAAAAGAACTTGTGGATGGTAGTGAAAATAGATATTGAAAAATCATATGATAAAGTGAATTGGAAATTCCTTTAAAAGGTGTTTCTTACATTTTGGTTCAACATTGAATAAGTTTCACGGTTGTTGTAGTGTGTTGCAAGATTGTTATTTTCTATTCTAGTTGATGGCATCCCTATTGTTTTTATAACTCAAGATGTATTCAATAGGAGATCCCTTATCACCCTACTTATTCATTATCATGGTGGAATCCTTAGGAAGAATGCTCAAAAAGATTGAGAATGTGGATACTTGCAAGGTTAAAAGTGTATGTTACAAATTATCTTAGTACATTTATAATTTGTAGATGATCTTCTTATTTTTGGTGAGAAAGAGGTAAAATAATCATTGCTTATGAAGATGATTGAAACCTATGAATGAATTTTGGGCCAAAAAAGTGAGTTTGTGTAAATTATAAATATTTTTTGTTAATGTTCCATAGGAATACCAAAGGAAAATTGTTGTCATTTTGGGGATTAAAATTGGCACTTTACCAAGAAATATTTATGGGTACCTTTGTTTACTTGGAAAGGTAAAGTTAGAATCATGGAATAATCTAATATATAAAATTCAAGCAAGATTGGCAAGTTGGAAATATAAGTGGATGAGTTTGGCGAGCATAATAAAGTCAATATTACATGTGATTCATGTTTAGTTCTTCACATTTTTACAAACACGTGTGGGAGTGATCCATCGAATAACAAAGATAGTTTTTCATTTCTTTTGGAGTGGGAAAGAGGAGAAACGGAATATTTCCCTTACAAAATGGGAAAAGGTTTGTCAACTAAAGGAAGTAGGTGAGATAGGGATCAAGGATATATGACTACACAACCTAGATTTGGGATAAAAATTGGCATTGCGCATTTACAAGGAAGAGTCTTTCCCTTAGAACCAAATTTTAAGAGGAAAGTACATGGATAATGCAAGGCCAAAACACAATTTTACAATACAATATCTGTCTTGTGGATTGTATACCGAATTATATAATTTTAGTAGAAAATTGATTTGTGATAATTTGATTTAGGATACCAAAAATAGTGGATTGGCTATTTTTTTGGAGGATTATTAACAAAAAAATTTCTTTGATGAATAAAAGAGACTTGGATGATATTTGTGTTTTTGATACAAGATTGGGGAAGTAAGGTAAAGCATTACTGGAAAGAAGCGTGGGATGATCCAAGATATGTAAGAAGATGAAAGATGTTAAATTATTAACTAGGTCTATAAAAACCAAGAAGGAATATTTGTATAATCCTAAAACTATTAAAAATGTATCTTCACGGTGCGAAGATATCTTGGGCTAGGTCGGGGATAGTTCATGGTGATAAATAGTATGGGATATTTATATGATTCTTACACAATGATAACAAAGGGAACTTGAATGATCTAGTTCATTTAACTAGAATTTTATCTATTCAACACAATCAAATTATTTTTCCTAACTAGCTTGTCTCGGGTGTATCCTTACCCATGATAGATTACAAAAATGAACTTTATTGATATGTCAATATGTATATTATGTGGGGTGCAAGGAAAATAATATCGGAAGTAAAGGATAAGGCAAAAATCCTAACCGTGATGGGAAGGGCGGTGAAATTAGTCAAGGATCCATCCCAAGCCAAGGTGAGGATGATCGGTGTGTGGGGGTAGCGACCTAGGATAGATTACGATGTAATGGAGATGAACAACACATGTCTAAATGGGAGCAAGCAAGAATAACTTTCCATTCGAGATTTTATCTCTCTTAAGCGGAGAATAAAATCAAATATCTTGCACGCATAAAAGACGAAAGGATGATGAATTTGGAGTGCAAACTACGACACCTTCTTCAAGTCGTCCCCCATACTAGCAATGTAATGTTTCTCCTTCGGTCACGGTGGTGATGCAGATGTGGTTTCCATGGTAGGAGGTGTTTTTGTTTTGTAATGTTCATCTTTTTGGATAGTTCGCATCGAAGACCTTTGGTATATTTTTTTCAACCCGACGACCAAAGGAAAAATATAAGGGTGACTTAAGTTTATTAACTTTATTATATTGTGCTAAAATTAAAATATAATATTATAAAGAGCACATATAATAAATTAATAGACTTAACTTTAAATTAGAACTTAGGAAAGTGCAATAAAATAAAAGCACTTAATTAAATTGTACTTCCTAAGGGAAAATGTGATTTGGAAGTCCAAAGGTCACTTCCATTTGGAAGTCCAAAGGTCACTTCCATTTGGAAGTCCAAAGGTCACTTTCATTGGAAGTCTAAAGGTCACTTTCATTTGGAAGTCCAAAGGTCACTTTCATTGGAAGTCCAAAGGTCACTTTGGGTCCCATTTCCTATATAAAGAAGAGGTCGACTTGCCTAGAGGCATCCAGAAATATTTTATGACATTTTCTCTTGCATGAAGCTTCAGCTTTTGCAATAAAATTCCAAGGACGAAACCCCTTAGGAATTTAATCTCTTGTGGACAAAAACCCCAAGAGTTGAGAGGGTTTTTCACTCAAAAATTCCCATTGATTGTAATCAGATTTTTAATCATTTCAGCAGTGTTTTTGAAGTATTTTGGAGAATAAAATTGCAGCAGTTTTCATTCTATTGGATCGACTTGTCTTGGGGCTGTTTGGGCATTATTTTGGAGGTATTTTCATCTGAAATTTATTGGCTAAATTCTCCATATTTTTATGAATAAAAGTAGCTGAGTTTCAGAATTTTTCATAAGGGTTTTAGAGGGTTTTTTCCAGTTTTTATAATCAGATTTCAGATCTGATTTTTGAGTTTTCTAAGCACCCAAAAATTCTGATTTTTATTGGAATGTGTTCCTAAAAATATTGGCAACAATCTGAAACCAAGAAATAATTTTTTGAGGCCTTTGTGCAAGTTTTTCCATCAAAACCCTAGTCGACCTTCCCTAGAATTAATTTGTTTTTCCCTAGGGTTATTGTCATAATTTCTCCTTCCTCATGCCTTTGTTTCCTAAGTTCGATCCAAACTCCTTTTCGAGTATCAAAAATGTATGTGTGGGTTCACCTTCCAAATCTACCATTACATTTTTGGTATACACTGAAGATATTGGCAATGCTTTGGGAAAATGTTTAAAGGCAAGCTTAGCTAGGGAGGCTACGGAGCATCACACATATGCCATATTATGCATGGAAATAGATTTAAGTAAGGGTTTACCCGATCATATTATGTTAAAATTAAGGAATTTCCGGCATGTCCAAACCCTAGATTATGAAAATATAGAATATAGGTGTCACATTTTCCAAACTCCAGGGGCATTTACAAGTGGATTTCACGTAGGGTAAAAGGAATTAGAGAAGAAAGAAATTGGCAAAAAAATGAGGTTGGAGTGATCCCCCTCGGAGCTCGATACGTAAAGCAGATCATATGGTGATTTTCGATGAGACTTCAAAACCTAATTAGGGAATTGACCAAAGAGGCAAGTTAATACAATTCCTACAAACAGATCTAAAGATTTCACGACAGTTGTAGGTGGTGTGAAGAGGGGTCATGAATCCAAAAATCGACAAATCATATTCAGATTAGGAACAAAATCTTGATCCTTCCAATGACCTCATGCTGGTGGTAGCTTTAGATCAAAACAAATGGCATGAGGTTCGAAAGCAAAAAAGAAAAAAGGGGTGTTATGCAAACCTCCTCAGCTACTACTCTTCGTATGATGAGCGGTAGTTTATGATCAAAATTTCATATTAAGATCTCACTCATAGTTAGCTTAGCACATATAGTTTTTTTGTGGATTTTTTTTCGGGTGGCTATCTTTCATAGCTATTATGTAAAACACCCCACATATTTTGTTCTAGATATCATATATATTGTAAAGGAGGGGACCCAAGAACCCCTCGATTCATAGCTCTGGTAAAAAGCATTCTCTTATCAAAAAAATATGTATATTGTGTAAACAAGAATGGGAATCATTGAGAAATTACTTATACATTGTCCCTATGCATGGAACATGCGGTTAAATATTTGTCAACGTCGGCATGGGTCATCCCTCGCACGGTAAAAGAAACATTTTATGTTTGGCCACACGGTTAAAATGGTTAGAAGGGTTATAATAAGTATTTCCTATAAATTTGATTTTGAACATCCGGAAAGAGTAAAATAATTAGATCTTTGAAGAAAAGGAATAGGTATGGGAATAAATTTGGATTAAAACCAAGTTGGAAATTTATCAAAATGTATCATTCTCATCTAAAAATAAGAATGAAGTGCTTAAAAGTAATGAGCTACGAGATCCTACATGATTGGCCACGCATAACTCTTCCTCAAAACAAAGCAACTTGGTATTCTAAGGACAAGCAACAAGGGATCATATAGAAGTCATCACATAGTAGGAAGATTAACTGAAATTTTGGTGGAGGTTCCAAAGGTAATCCTAGAATTGGGGTGTGAGTTTCATTATTTGTAACTATTTCAATCACATGTTATGGGTTAAATCTTTATTCATCTTGTGTGCCACAAATAATGAAGCATCAACTACATTATTTTTGTAAGCTTTGTGTTTGGATACGAGAAAGGTTATAAGAATATCCTTTTAAAAGGGGAATATGTGGTTATAATCATTGATATAAATAAGGGGGCTACTCCCATTTAGAAATGGAATTATATGATGCGGGGGCACATCTAATGACTAATGGTTTTCAGTCCATATCCTTTCAACATATTATTCATGAAGAAAATGGCACTTTGCAAAAATTATTACAAATGTGGGAACATGGTTAGATCATATCTCTTCTATAATTATCTCTAACCCGTCCAATTGGTGGGACTCGAGGAATGCCTACAAGCTTAAGCAAACTTAGCTGGTTAGGGTTGTTGAAATGGCTAGTAATGTTACAGATCATAATCACTTCATGTTTTTGTTGTCTAAAAGGAAAATTTTAAGAATCAAAAGGTTAGGATGTAATGAGACCAAACTAAGTCTCATCTATTACATAAAATAACATTATTCCTTCTCTTATAAAGTGAATTTAGATGTAGTCTTAAGAACTAGATAACTTATTTAAGATAAAATGTAGAATATATTTGATCTATTTTTAAAATTCCATCTGCAATCTGAATGTTTCATTTTATGATATTTCTTTTAACTTAAAGTACAGGTATTGTGTATGAGAAGGTCATTTGAAAATATTTGAAAGCTAAATCACTTTAGATCATTCTCTAGAATGTATTACAACAAAAGCAAGACTCGGATGGACAAGTGCATGACTCACATAGCTAAGAGTGCATGACTCAAAAATCCAAGAGCTTGGCACTCACATATTGCAAGACTCACACATTATAGAGCATAGGACTCATGATTCACAAAGTGCGGGACTCACAGTCACAAAGTGCGGGACTCGTAGGTCATAAAGCGCGAGATTCGTGGAAAATAGTATCTAATAGAAGTTATAGATCTCAAAATAGGGGTGCTTGAAACTAAAACTTTTAACCTTTTCAAAGGATCGTTAAATTTAATCAACTTTAAAGGATTTTAAGCTCCATAAATTAATTAAAATTAATTCCCATTTAATTCAAAACCTCACTATTTGATCAAAGCCCAAAATTGATCATTGTTTCCAATTCAACTAATTTTCAAAGTTATCAAAAATGATTATATTGCATCCCAAATTATTTTAAAGCGATTAATTAATGGAAAATATCAACAAACTGAAAATAAAAATCGAAACGACACAAAATTGTTTACGAGGTTCAAAATTCCTATGTCCCCAGGTTCGTTGTGAACCAATCCATTAATAATTTTTTGATTGTAAATGCATTTAACCTTTAAAAAAAACCAATAATGAATCAAAATATGCAAATCAAATGTGTTATCATACCTTTAAAGTAATTTAATGGAGCTCAACACATGTGTTTTACCTTCCTAATCCACTTGCAGTTGTCTCCCTTAGGTTCTACGCCTTCATGTGACTTCAACAACTAAAAACTCTATCACAAATTCTCCAAAATGAGAAAATTATCACAACATCGCGATCGTCTCAAAATTCTAAGAAATTTTCATATACAACTAGAGATCTAGTTTTGAGCAGAAGTGCTCCAAAAATCAATTTTCTCCAACTCCCCTATTCTACCTATACACAGTCATGTAACTTTTGTGGTGTACAAATACCAGCGAGATCTTTTTATAGCTTAACGAACCCTATAGGTGAGTTGGATGGACGTGAGTTTAGTTCTCATGAGGTCACGAGTTCGACCCTATCTCTTATGTTTTTGCCGGTGGTTTTGGACTATTGTGGAGAGTTATCCCACATTGTCCACAAATTAGCTAGATTGGGATTTTAAATATAAAAAGCCTGCATTATGAGCATGTGGTTGCAGCCACATTTGGCATTTGTTGCACCAAATAATAGTTGGCTGAGTTGTTTACAAATTGTGTCAAGGTGTATGTTTTCTTGGTCATTGTGCATTGTTGATAAGGCCTCCCGAGATATATGCTCGCCAAGATATATGGAATGTGGCTCGAGTAATATGCATATTTGTATAACCAAATATAGGTAATTCGACTCAAACATTGTGGCATATAATGTGATCAACTCGGTAGGGAGTTGATCACCCCACCGAGCTAAAATAATAGCTCATCGATCTAATATGTATAGACTCGTAATGCAAAAATCAACTCTCTCGAGACAAACATAGTCCCACATTGGGAAATTTAGAGAGATATATGGCATATATAATAAAAAATATGATAATAGCAATATGAAAAGGTGGCAAAGGCACCCCTCCTACAAAAGAGTGTGTTGAACCTAGTTGAGGGCCTGTCATCACCAATCCGGCACTATGATAATTCTCCACCAGAACTCCTTGTCTTTATGATTATTTTATTAATGCCACTGACCTTTAGTTTGGTGGATGTAATCTGAAACACAACAACAAACATAACACAAGAATACCATAGACTATGATACGAAGGAATGATGACAAATCTGAAATATAAGTGTAAATTATAATATCAACATGAAATTGTTACAATCTCACCCATGAGGTACTTCAAGTGTTACTTGACTTCACTTGCCTTCCAACAATAACTATGGGAGAAACTTCACAATGGATTCTTTAACACACCTTCTAAATGATGGCTTCATTTACACACTTACTCATACAATATTTCTCACTACTTCCCTCTATGCTAAATGAGGGGGTGGCCTCTTTATTTATAGGAATTCAGGCTTATCCACCCTATCTCTAAGATAGGATAGGAAATCTCTTCCGACCAATCATATTCCATGCCTAAACTCTTGCCTTTACATGTAGGCTTATCTTCTAAGATAAGATAAACCTTATCATCTCACATGGGTTCCACCTTTTTAGACTTTTCCACAAATAAAATACACAAAATATTTATGACATCACTCTTTGTCCTTATTACAAATATAATATTTCTAATTCCTAATCATGTAGACCCTACTTCTCTACTTATCCCAACTTTGACATTTTAACATTACCGGACCACTTACGACAAATATTTACTTTTTACAACATTCCTATTGTACTTTGACTTTACCGTACTCTACATTATTAGCGGCACCATACTGACGACACCGTTATTTTCTATTGGACGCCACTACTAATTATACTTAACAACATCCTATTCCTAATACATATATTAATAAAATAGAAATTACGGAGGAAAATTTTAATGTCGACAGGCCCCCACCAATAAGTAGTAGGGCCCACCAATTTTTCCCTCGTATGTCGAAGACTGGAGGTAAAAACAAAATTTTAACCTTTTCAACCTTTTTACCATTTTGCCACGTGTCACGTCCGGATTGGACTGTTGACTTAGTTTGACAACTTTTCAAACCTGAACTTTGGCCTGTGATATCTTTCGTGTATGAGCTCCGTTTTCTGAGTTCTACCTATCGACGGAAAGCTCTCAAGATGCTCTACAAGATTATAATGGTTTAGGGATATTTTGATAAAATATGAATCACTAAAATCCTCTAGATCACTCCCCCCATGGTAATGCTTTTTGTCCACAAAAAGTTGTTTATCAACCCACCAAAACATGCTAACTCTTCTTGCAGCTATAAAAACACATACAAGAACCTGAAAAAGCATTATAGGTTAATAAAATGCATTGATTAGCTATTCACATAACCGATCAGATAATAACACCCATTTAAGCTAGTGTTCAACTGATACACTATAACCCTTTAAACTCTGCACACAATTGTGAACTATTAAATCCCCTATAATACCATCACAAACAAATGACCAAATAATAACACCCATTCTATAACGGAAAGATAGTGTTCAACGGTCAGTTTTTGATACGGCCGATTACAAAAATTACAATTCCATAAACACATATCAAGATATACCGAGACATCTAAACGCCTGAATTAGGTTAGTGCCCATTGTCCATCTAAAATTGTAACAACTCTGCAAATATTCACTATCCATAATACATTAGACTATCAATGCCCAAAAATAGCTATAGTAAAAAATTGAATCCATGTGAATCTTCAATTATATCCATACATGTTGTCTTTGTAAAGAGATAGATCAAACCGTGTGCTTACCCAAATCGGTGAAATCCATAATCTACAAAAATGATCACCTGGGTGCACTTTGCAAACCAGTTTGTTAGTGTAATAAATTTACACCCTAATTGCTACCACATCTGATAGTTACAAAAATCAAATTTTGCCCAATATAAAGGTCTTAAAAATTAGTGAAAATAAACATATGTGGATACAACAAGTTTTTATTTATTACAATATCAAACATGTGCCTGAATGGGTCTTATAAGCATATCCATAAATTTGCACAAATGACAACATTATAAAACTGCAAGTTTCAAAATTAGACATTCTGATGATGCCCATATCCTGCATACTGCTTTGTCAGAAATGGAATTTTTCTACCTTGACTATGAGAAAATAACTTGAGTATTTTAAACCTGTCACTCAATTTCTCTACAGATGACTTCCATAAAATTTTCAAAGTTGAATATCAACATATGGGAAAAATTTCCTTTCATCAATATACATCAAGAATTCCCAAAAAAATAGCTATGAAAAATTTTGCATGCTATTAACAGTTATTGTTATGCAAACATAAAATTGAGAAACATTTTACCGATCCTTTTAACTGAATTTTTTGTTTTATGTGGTTTTACTTCCTCGGTAAAAATGCAGGTCGTTGCATGAGTTATATCAACAACAACAGTTGGTTTGACATTATTTTCATTTTTAACAACTTTCCAATATTGCAGATGAAGGGGCATACCAACACATCTTAATATGGTCATTCCTTTTACAATGAGAACAAAAATTAATTTCCCTTTTTTTAGGAGTCTTACCCATTTTTCCATTTCTTGATCCATGTCTATGAGAATGATTCCTTTGTTTAGGAGAGGTAACCTTTTTGCCATTTTTCGTCTCACCAAGGTGAGATTGGTTTTTAACACCCGCCTTATCGTTCCCAAAAGGCATTAACTTCTTTATCATAGTTTTCCTTTTCCAACAATATGCTACAAAATGATTAGTACATTCACAAAACATGCAAGGAAAAGCATATTTCTTTCTAACAAAGTTATATTGTTCAAACTGAAAGAGTGTTTTAGAAGTTTTAGGATTCAATTTCCCATTAGTGTTTTTTATAATGTAAGTGAGATGAGGTGGAATTTCATTACCTCATTTACAATTTTTCTTACACCTTTCATTGTTCCTCTTGATGGTGGAATCCTACAAATCTAGTGGCGTAGACTCTTTGTTGTTGGAAGCTTGTCTTCCTTTAGCTACTTTGGAACTTTCTCCAATTTTCATTTGCCCACTAGAATAACCCAAACCTGCAAACCGAGGTTATTCCTCTACTTGTATTGGGTTAGCATCACCTTGGCCATTCTTACCAAGGCCTCTTCCGTTAAATCCCCATTTTAAACATTAGCTTAGACCCAATTCCCTTAGTATGTTTTTCAAATTCACCCAAAGGAATGTCTAAAACTAATTGAGAGGAAGAATTAAAATGTGAACAACTTACAGTGCATTTTTTCATAGTTCCTGCATCTGATGTGGAAGGAATTTCCTTCTTTTGTTCACCTTGTTATAGCTTTGCCAAGAGAGCATCCTTGGTCTTTATTTCTTCATGTAACTATTTAACAAAAGCCATCAACTTCTTACTCTGTGTAAGCATCTCGTTGACATATTCCTCTTTCTTTGTTGTAGAGGACTATGGCTCATATTTTAACCACACTATTTCCTCTTCTAAGAAATAAAAATTAGCTCTCATGAAATATTTTTCTTCCTAGAGTTGGTGGTTAATAGCTTGACTCATCCAATTTCTCTGTTTGGATGACTTGCCCATGATTCCATGTTTCCTGCAAACAACCTGTAACTCCCACACTACACACTGCAAAAGAATATTAACAAGCCCAAAATGTCTACACAACTAAAAACTAAAATCAATACTGAAACTAAAGCCAAATTTTCGAACACAATTAGAAGCTAATCTGGCAATCTAACTACTCTAATACCAAAACTTGATCCAAAAACGAGTGCTTGAAACTAACAATTTTAACCGTTTCAAAGGATCGTTAAATTTTATCAACTTTCAAGGATTTTATGCTCCACAAATCAATTAAAATCTGATTTAGGACTGATCATATATTGAAATTAATTCCCATTTATTCAAAACTTCATTGTTTGATCAAAGCCCAAAATTGATCATTGTTTCTGATTCAACTGATTTTCAAAGTTATTAAAACTGATTATATTACATATCAAATTCTTTGAAAGCACTTAATTAATGGAAAATATCAACAAACTGAAAATAAAAATAAAAAACGACATAAAATTGTTTACGGGGTTGAAATTCCTACGTCCAGGGTTCGTTGTGAACCAATCCATTAATAATGTTATAATTGTAAATACATTTAACCTTTACAATAAACCAATAATGAATCAAAATCTACAAAAAAATGTGTTATTAGACCTTCAAAGGACTTTAATGGAGCTTAGCACCTGTCATTTACCTTCCTGATCCACTTGCAGTTGTCTCCCTTAGGTTCTATGCCTTCGTGTGACTTCAACAAAAAAAAATCTATCACAAAATCTCCAAAATGGGAAAATGATCACACCATTGTGATCATCTCAAAATTTTGATAAATTTTCACATATAACTCGAAATCTGGTTTTGAGCATAAGTGCTCCAAAAATCAAATTTTCTCCAACTACCCCTATTTTGCCTATACACGGTCTTACAACTTGTGTTGTACAAATACCACCAACTATTTTTATAACTTGACGCAATGGATGGGAATGAGTTTAGTGCTCATGAGGTCACGAGTTCAACTCCTATCTCTTATGCTTTTGTCGGCGATTTGGACTATTGTGGGGAGCTATCCCACATTGCCCACGATTAGGTAGATTGGGCTTTTAAATATAGAAAAATTGTATTATGAGCATGTGGCTATGACCACATTTGGCATTTTGTTGTGCCAAACAATAGTTGGTTGAGTTGTTTACAAACCATCCCAAGGTGTATGTTTTCTCGGTCATTGTGCATTGTTGATAAGGCCTCCGAGATATATGGTCACCGGTATATATGTGTGGGTTGGTTTCATGACCCGAACAATACAAAGTCATCCTATTCATTATGGGTAATCCGTCAATACAAGACTGTCCCACCCGAGTAATATAATATCCAGAGCCACTTTGCTCACCAAGATATATGGAATGCGGCCTAAGTAATATGCACAATTGTATAATCAAATATAGATAATTCGACACAACATTGTCACTTATAATGTGATCAACTCAGTGGGGAGTTGATCACCCCACCAAGCTAAATTATTAGCTCGCCGATCTAATATATATAGACTTGTAATGCACAAATTAACTATCTCGAGACAAATATAGTCCCACATTGGGAAAATTAGAGAGATATACGGAAAATATAATCAAAAAGATGATAATAGCAATATGAAAAGGCAACGAAGGCACCCCTCCTAAAAAAAGAGTGTGATGAACCTAGTTGAGGGCCCCACCAAGAAATAGTGAGGCCCACTAATTTTTCCTTGTATGTCAAAGACCAGAGGTAAAAACAAAATTTTAACCTTTTCAACCTTTTTACCATTTTGTCATGTGTCACGTCCGGATTGGACTGTTGACTTAGTTTTACCACTTTTCAAACATGAACTTTGGTGATGATATCTTTCTCTTATGAGCTCTATTTTCTAAGTTCTACTTGTCATCGGAAAGCTCTCAAGACACTCTACATGTTTGCAATGGTTTAGGGAGATTTTGGTAAATTTTGAATCCATAAAATCCTTTGGATCAAACGAATAACTTTGTTGACTACATGGGTAAGGGAATTGTTACATTGAAAGTTGAAATTAGAATTATGTTCAATAAAAATGGATAACATATATAGATTGTTCTTAAAATATCTCCAACTTATTTATACGTTTTAATATTTTTCTTTTTTAATTTAAAAATACATTACCTTATTATTGCTAGGGCGAGCTTTACTACTACAAAACAATTCATTGAAGGAATACTCTCTCCTCTTACGCTTTATACTTGTACATTCTTTTGGATTAGCTAGATTTTTAAATTCAATTTGAAAATAGTAGTGTTTTTCTTTTTTAATTAAATCTTAAGTTTTTACAAATTAGGTGCACAAAATTATCAAGTTTAATTACTAAGAATTGAATTATTTCTATTTCACTAAATTCATTCAAGACACAATCTTGACCTCATCCCTTATTATTTTGTATCTCACGAGATTTATACCTTGGTGGATTCTTGGACAACACATTTTACACTATCATACACACATGGGACTACAATTCATTTGATTTGTTGACTTTTTTATAAAAAAATAATGAAGTTAAAAATAGAAGTAGCTCACATGTTTATACCCTTAAAAAAAGAAAGTAAATATAAATTTTCCACTTTGAAGTTCGTGTAATATTTTTAAAAAACTCACAAAGCCATTATAAATAGACTTTTAGAATTCTTATACATATTTTTTATTTTTTCAATTTTGGAGTCCTTATAAACTTTTAGAAACTTTATCTATTTTCTCTATTTTTCCAATTTTGTAGTAATGTATAAAGATGTATAAGTATATAAGCTATAAGTGAAATATTTGAGGAAAAAAAAGTGCCATATTTCATGTTAGCCATAAAATATTTGTAAAATTTTGCACACATTGTTTCAATTTGAAATATGGCCATAATATATATATTTATGGTAGTAAACATTATACATCTTTTCAATTCACCAAATTTTAGTCGGCTCTATCCAAACATACAAAACAAAATTATATTACACAACTATTACAAACTAATTTTACATTGACATCTTCACAACACTTTTCTGACATCTTTTCAACAAAATTTGTGATATCTTAACTTTTTATTTTATTTTGTTCTTTCATATAGATATTTTATAAAATATCTTATAGATATTTTATAAATATCTTAGTTATTTTACAAATATCTTAGATATTTTACTCTAATAGGTACGTATTAAATTAATCTCAATTTGAATTATTTTAAATGGATTGTCTTGTTTGTATGTATTGTACAAATAAAATACGAGATTGTATTTACTTGTAGTGAGCTTTCAAGTTCAAAGAAAATGACATTCTCCTCTTCAACAATTCGTAAACATGAAATGGAGGACAATTCCTTCCTTGGGATGGCACTTGCACCATCATCTCCTATTGCATTGTAGTACATATATTTGTGCTCTATGGTATGAAATTGATAGGTGAGAAATTTAATTTTCAAATATTTTGGGGTCATTTTTTTCCGATGAGATTTTCAAGTGCGAAAACTATTTCACCAAATGCAAGTGCCAAGCTTTAGAGCAAGGTATTGACATTGATTTTGGAAAGGGTATTTTGAAAGATGGTCTTAAGAACAATAAAATCTAGTGCTAAAGTTGGGGGGGCTTGGTGTATTTAGATCCATTGGAAAGGGATTGCATGTATGAATGGATGGGCTATATAGCTTCTCTTAGAAGGCATGGTGTTTCGGTATCTATTAAAGAAAATGTACTACTTAATCTGGTAGAGTTAGCAACAATCAAGTTTAGAGAAAATGGGTTGAATGGATTTCTACTTAATCCCCCATCGTCATTTCTCCTTGTAAAAGAGTAACAAGTGCAATATTTACCCCAAAAATGTAGCATCAAATATGGAATACAAATAACATGAAATCAATTTCATAGTAAGAAAGTTATTTTAAATTGTATGTAATCAATGATAATTGATTGTGTTTCGTGTTAGTGAATAGCTAAACGAGGTTCAATGAGGAGTTGGGCATGCTTGTTGACATCATTTATTGCTAACTTTATAGTGTCCTTCACCGCTTTTCTCACCCACAATTCAGAATCTAGAAACACATCCATATGTTACATCCTTCCACTCTCATAGGCATTCATCGAACCCCTTATTATGCACAAACATATTATTTTACTACCATATCTATGTTTTGTATCACTAACTACATGATATAGAATCCATAAAAACATTATATAATAAATTGTATCCCTTCCAACGTTTCTTACATCTCAAGTACAATTTTTAATAAATAAAATCAAGAAACATTTCCCATAAACAGGCCTTATTAATTAATAAACTCGATTGAACTTGGATCCTAATACAATCACACATGAAAATTTCCTTATTAAATAAATAGTATGTATTTTTATGTATTCACAACATTTTTATGCAAATAATGGATGGAAATTTTTCTTTTAATCCAATTTTTTGGTACAAACAACAAATACTATTTCTCCAAAAATTCAGAACTTTTTTTAATACACATTCCCAAAAGAAAACATGAAAAAAGGTTCCAAATTAAACTATCTTTGTGGCAATTTTGTGGAATGAAAAAAATAACACGTCGAAAGATAGGGTGCATGTGCAAGATAAACACGGGGCATGGAGGAAGGAGACATCAAATGCATGGGAGCAATAATTGGGAATCGATGCACATAAGAGTTGCCTCATGCATGAGAATGAGAGAATGGGTGGAGAAATGCAAAGTGTGGACAAGGAGGACACTAGTGGTGTAAATGATTGGATTAAGGGGCCACATATATACTCTAGATATTTTAAACAAATATAAAATGTTATGTTTTATGCTAAGCAAGTGTTAAATCTTTGTTTAAGAGAGGCTACAGCTAATTTTTTTAAGTGCCTTATTATAAACCTTGGTTTGATATTTTGGTGAGGATTTACATTTACAAAGTAAATGGATGCAAGATCATAGCACATTAATGGGATTTTTACCAAGCAAGGATTAAGCCTTAGCTTGAGGGAGGCTACAAATAATTTAAAATATTTATAAGTGCCTTACCGATCACCCCACTTCTTTGTTTTGGTAAGGATTTAAATTTACAAAATAAATAGATTCGAGTTGGTAAAAATTTGTAATATTATTGTACATAATATTATTAATCCTGGGTAGGATCTCTTTTGTCATGTAGTGTTAGGTGAAGTGTCTTCTCTAAAATATGAACAATCATAGAGAATATGAAGTGTAATAGCCATTCCAATAGCTTTAATCAATAAATTCCATCATTTGTGTATGAGATAATAATGATAAGTTTGGTTTGCACATTCAATTTCCATTTTCATTATCTTTTGCACAATCCATTATTCTTGTCCATATATTGATATCTTTTCTATGGTCTTTGCGGAGAAAACATCTAAATCAACCTCCTTATAAACATTAAACTTAACACACTTCTCCAAATCACTCAATTGACAATTGATGATGGCCTCATCCTTTTTAGTTTCACAAAAGAAATCCCTAACAACAAGGAATTTCTTACTCTTTTCATCATAGAGTCGACGTGCCTTGAAGGATTCAATATATCACAAATGAATGCATTTATGAATCATATGCTTCAACTCATTCCTTCTCCTTTGGGATCATAATGTGTAACATGTGGAATTAAAAACCTAATAATGACACAAGTAAAGAATATGACCACATCACATTCATACAAAGTCTTCATTTGAATAGTTGGTGATAGTGACTGTTGCATGACGATATACTACTCTTTTGCCTTCGCTTAAAAATGCAAATTTATCTCCTTGAAGTAAAACATTACTTAGACCATGTTCGTCACAATTTTGTTCATTCTTTCCACTACATTTTGTTGCTCAGGATGCATGCAACTATGAGATGGCATTTGATCCCAAGCTTTTAAAGTGTATTCACCATCATTATTTGATCTCAAAGTCCCAATGTGGGTTTGAGCTTCATTTTCCACCATTATTCAAAACTTTTTGAATGTCTCGAATGCTTCAGATTTATGTTTGAGGAAATAGATCCAAGTCATTATGTTGTAGTGGTCGATGAACAAAATAAAATACTTATGACCACCAATAGAGAGAATTGGTAGAGAATAAAAGTCTAAATGAATTAACCTCAATTTTCTATCGGCTTTCTAGTTTGACGTATGTAATGGTTCTCTTTCATGTTTAACCAATATGGAGGACTTACATTTTTCTAGTTTCATGGGCAAGGTGAGCAATCTTGTTATACTTTTATTCTCAAACAAGTGAATGTTTTCATGAAAATGATAGGCAAATTTTTCATGCCACAACATACTTACATACATACCTTCTTCAACAAGATGAGAAAACTTACTTGACATTAATGATTCACCCCTAAGTTTCAACATTTTCCCTCCTCAAATACAATCAATACAATTACATTGTCACTTTTTCTTCTGGTAGTGACCTCTTAATTGTCCAACAAAATGAAGTTCCCTTAACCGAGAAAATGAACGCCAAGGACAAAAAGTTTCTTTTTACCTAAGGAAGGTATAGGACATTCTTGAATGAGATGAGTAAAATTCGTTAGCACTTAAGTCTTATTATTTCTTTTCCTTTTGGTTGCATCTTTAATTTGTCTACCATGTATATTGAATTGTAACTTTCTCCATGAAACTCCTAAAATAAATCCTTTCGAGAAGTCATGTTGAGTGGCTCCAATATCTAGGACCTAGTTATCAAACCAAAGGGTACTTATTGAGGCATTATTTGCTTCATCACAATTGAAAAGAACATATTCATTGGTGAATTGAGTCGTGTCTGACTCAATCATTTGTTTATTTTCTTTTCCTTTTTGTATTAATAATAGGCTTTAATCGTCTCTCATGCAGTTTTACATCCGTAAGCCTCATGGCTACCTTTTTTGTCACACTATTTGCAAAATAATTATTAGTTTTCATTTTACTTCTACCCAATGTTATTGTTATTTTTGTTTTCTTGACCCTTATTCCTCCCTTTGTTTTTCAAACTTCCTTCATTTTTGAAAAAAGAGGCCTTGAAGAAAGAACTTTTGAAATAATCGTCTTTTTCATTCACATAACAAATACTTTCTCCTAATAACTTGGTTTTTCTCCCAAAAGCCTTTTTTCGTTCAACCATATTTTTAACCAATTAATAAGAATTTAGAGTCTTTAACTAATTGTTCACTTGTAAGGATTCCAAATATGTTGAGTAAATAGGAAGAAGAGCCTTATAAAAGCAATTATATGTGGTTTCCAACACCATGCTTGAGTAAATATGTTTGATTGATTGTAAAATTTTAATTACAACTATATGCACTCTTACTTTGAGTGAGAATTGTGTAAGTCTATCTTATTGAATGCTTCTCATGCAATTATACCCTTGAATGTGATGAAAGACTTCTACATCAATAGAGGCCCTCATTAAGGCCAATGCTTCAAATTCTTTAGTTTTACATTATAAGAGGTCTTGGCTTTATGTTTGTGTCACAAAATATTAAACTATAGATCATTGAAGATAAGTGTATTCTCTATTTTCAAAGACCTTTGTAACCAAGTATCTTTATCGGTCAAAATGGTGCCATCAAATGATTTTATTAGGCATTTGGTACGGGGAGATGAAGTTGTTTATCACTTCAAGTTCCCTTTTCAATATACTGATCGTTAACCAAAATAAGCTCCCTCTTATTTTGGGTTAACTTACTCCTTTTGTACCTCAGTAAAAATTTCAAAAGTTTCAAGCACTCAAAGAATTCTAGAAATTGCATCATCAGATAGAGAATTTCTTCTCCTTTCCAGAAAGGTAAAAAACTCTTTCTAACCCCTTGTATTTTTTGAGTTATGGCTCGGCGGAGTTAGCAGGGAAAATTTTCCCAAGGAAAACTTGCAGAGCTTGGGAGAGTTTTTTGCCAAAGGAACTCAGACAGCAGGGGCATCGAAGGAAAAAGTGAAAAATTGTCTTTTCTTCCAAAAGGCATAAAATCGAAATGCGACCCGCGGTCCCATCAAAAGCTTATGCGGGATGCAGTGTCATCAAAAGGAAAAAAAAAAAGGAGCCCCTGCCTCCACCGACCCCAATGGATGCCACATCATCAGCGGATTTGTGGGGGAAATGTGTAAAATTTGCCCGAGCCAATTTTAGCAGAAAATGTAAAGGAAATACTCAGAGGGCCATATCTTTTGATCTAGAGCTCCATTTTCTACAATCTTGGTACCAATGGAAAGATATGGAGATTCTCTTCATCATGGAGTCTTCAATTTTGTATTTTGGTAGATATTTGTGGGAGAAAATTGCAAAATGCATTTTGGCACGGAAAAGACAAAAAAATAGTTTCAACTACCATATTTAATGAAGTATGGGTCATTTTCTTTGGTCTGCAAAGTAGATACATGGAAATATGAGCTTTGCATCGAGCCCATCAACAGATGAAGAATTAAAATGCATTTTTAAAGGTGGTTGGAACAAATCCCACGTTTTTTCCTCTCTTCTCACGTTTCTTCTATAAAATGTAAACAGAGGCACATTTTCAAGGAGTTAGTTAGTGGTTGTTCATTTTTCTTCTCTGCCTCCCCCTTCTTTTCTTCCCCAGGGTCGAAAATGGAGTTTGAACCTCCTCCCCTGCTCTGTAATGGCATTTTTTGCCTCTTTCCCGTGAAATGGTGCACTGTGTAAATCTGGAGCAATAAAAACATGTTTTTGTGATGCATTTGTCCATCCTTTGCTCGTTTTATTGCATCTTCTTGCCTCTCTTCATTGCAGGGTATCTGTGCATGTTTTGAATGTTCATTTGCAGATCTGGGAGTTGTGTTCATGGGGTTTTGGAACATTTTCTGTGTGAATCTGATCTATGGTCTGTGATGTTGTTGTCCATCCTTTCCATTGCTCACCTCTCTTTGTTCCATGGCAGTTTAGTAGATGATCAACACTTTCCTTCTCTGGTGTATCACCTGTTTTAGTGTAGGCTCTGTTTTTTTGTTTTCTTTCTCTCCTTGTCTCCTTGGAAGTTAGATTAGGATTAGATTAGCTTGCCTGCACTGGAATAGCTTGTGGCAGGTAGATTAGGAAGAGGAACCAGCCTTCTCTAGAGGATCATTCCCATTTGCAAGTCCCACAACTTGGGGAATGATCTAATGTTATGCAAATCACACCAAATGACCCTGCCTTAGAAAAGCATATCCATAACTCATTTGGGGGTGTTGTGATTTCGCACTAACAACCACCAACCAATATACTAGACCTTTCCATATATCCTCTCTTCCTCTATACCCTTCAATACGTGGAAAAAGTTCACCTTTTTTAATCTATCTGAAAAAAAAATAACCATTAATATACATGAGAACAAAAATACAAGGCACCTAAATGTTGTGTGTTGGCAATGACACTCACTTCATAAAAAAAACTTCATATATAAACCTAACTTCTTGTTTTTAGAAATTTACATCAAACACCAAATAAAATAAGAAAAAGAAATGAAATATAAATATTTTTATTAAACAATGCCACATGCATCATCATTATAATTATATTAACCCACAACTTAAATCATGAACACAAACCAACATGATCTCTATCAAATGCAACAATTTGTTTCAATTTTTACAAAAGTGATTTTGTTTTATAAAATTTCCTAATGTTGAAAATTAAATTTACATGCAATAATTTGCACAATAATATTGATTTTATTAAAATTTTAAATTTTAAAAATAATATTGATTTTATTAAAAATTTAGAATTTAAAAATATCCCCATCAAAAAGTACCCTCCAAATATAATGTTCCTCCAATATATTAAATATGCCTTTTTCATTTTTGCCTTTATCATTTTTTTCAAATCCTCCAATATAAAAATGCATAATTTTTCGAGGGCTCACCCTACATTGCCCCACTGGAGATGCTTGGGGTTTGTTAATCTTCTCATTGCTCATATTCCTGTTAAAGTTGTGGACACTTCCGTGCTCAAAAGTATCTGGAAAGCATGGGAATGCATCAAATTGTGGTTGTAATGGAAAGGCAATGGTTTCGTAATGGTCTTTCCATCAATCAACAATCTCTGTGGTGGTCACCTATCATTCAAGCTTAGGATCGGTGTCTTGTGGAAATCCTGGAATCATGTGCTCAAGCTCTTCAAGCGCGGAATTCGTACCATACAAGATTTGTTCTACAAACAAGCTTAAAGCTCGGTTTCGGCTCGCCACCCAGGATTGTGCTAGCATTACCGATATCATCAACTCGATCCCCGACCATATGTTGCATAAAATTTCAGTGCAGCCCTCTCGCCCTTGGTGGACGAACTGGAAGTGGTATTTTGATACCTTGTTTCGCAATTACTCAGCCAATAAAGGCTACCGTTGGCTCTCCCCACATTTGCCCATGGTTGAAAAACTCAACACTCGGTGGGGGTGCATTCTTCCCCATCATGTTGGGGAAGGAGATTTGACATTGTTTGGTCTGTCTGTGTGGAACCAAAAATTTCTCATTTTCTTTGGTGTATTCTTCACCAAGGTCTTCCAATTGGCTCTCGCCTAGTTCAAATTGGGGTTCTAACTCCCAAATGTCCATTCTACGGCCACTTGGAAACCTTGATACACCTCTTTTGGTACTACCCCAAAGCACAATGTGCTTGGAATTGGATTCATTCCTTTTTCTTCCCTCTTAGACCTGAATGTTTTACCTAAGACACATTCTTCTAGGAGATAGCCCCAAAATTCCGCATATGTTCGCCCAGATTTGGCATGTTTTCAGAGGGGAAATTTTGTTTTGGATATGGAAAGAATGAAATACTTTTTTCTTTGCTAATTCTGAAGTTGATAAGCAATTTTCCATTTATAACAAATTTATGCTTATCTCCAATGTGTTTCTGCAAATTCAAGTCCAAGCTGATAAAGAGGCCATAGAGGTGGAACATCTGCAAACTCTTCTGCGCAAAGATTGGGGTGATGCTCCGTGTAATGTCGCCAAGGAACCACCTTCGCCTTCTCAACGCTCTCTGCCGCATGGCAGTCGTCCCCATGGAGGTCGTCGGAGCCGCTCTCAACGACATTCATTAAGCGGTGCTCACCACTCTCTGCTGACCATCGCCAGAGTGTTTCCCCGATTCGCCAAAGCAATGCTAGGGCTCCCCCTGCTTGTCGGCCTCGGATGGGGTTAAATCTGCCGATGACTCTCGAGCCACGCACCCACGATCGCTGGAATCTACCACCTCCGTTCTTACCGCCTTCAAACAAGTTCCCTTAGATTCCTCTTGCCATCTCTCCCACGCAGGTGGCGGGTGACAATGAGGAGGCGGCCCCCACTAGTTCGAGTTAGGACATTCCCGTCACCAAGGACCTCCCTAGTCCTCGCTGGCCTAATGCTCAAGATCCTCCTACTTGGGCTTTTTGTGGTGGTAGCTTGATATTGTTTCCCTTGTTTTGATGTGTTCTAGGCGTTGCCTAGTGTTTCGTTGTTCTCTTAGGCTTGGCCTAATTTGTTTGTGGTTTTGGGGCGTGCTCTCATACCGCCCGCTTTTTGTTGAAAACTATCTTGTATCTTATTGCATTTAATATAATATAAGATCCTTTTCATCAAAAAAAAAAAATGCATAATTTTTCAAAAAAAATAAAAGTTAAATAAAATAAACTTACCTTTTCATGAGGCACGGTTTTAATGCTCCACGGTATGAATGCTCCTACGTGTTTGAGATTACAATTACCACCAAATGTGTCATCCACAATTAAAACCCCTCATGACTCCCATTTTTTCTATAAAAGATACTAAAGTGAAAATGGCGTTCAATTATTTTAGCATAATTATCATTGAATTGTTATGATTTAAATACCATTAAATTGATTTAATGTAAAGTATTTATGTTGTAAAAAAGCGTATATGAGTTGCGTAAATATAAAATGTTTATTAGTAGTAAAATTAATAAAATAAGAACAATAATTCAGAATTTTTTTAAGAAAAGATTAAAAATTCATCCAAAGTGTCAATTGAAGAATTAAGGGGTAAAATAAAAGATTAGGCATAGTAAATGTATGAAATAAAAGACTTAACAATAAATATGTGAAAAAGTAAAAATGACATTATAATTATATTTTATTGAAAAACTGTAAGATTTATTAAATTCAATAGGACATGGTGATAGGACAATGTAATTATGAATGCTATTTTTCTACTTCAAAATTAAAATTTATAATGAAATAAGATGTTAAATTTGTAAAAAGAAAAAAAAAAACATTTGTTTTGATTGGTTGGTGAAAAGCTAACTAATTCACCGGTAGGCGTCCACCTTTAAAGATGCCTTTATTGGAAAGTGTCAAATTCTGGCGGCTCCAATATTTGTTGTCTTGCCAAATTTTAGATATTTTAATGGTTGCGGATTTTAGATATTTTTCTATAGTCCTAGATATTTACTATCCTAGATATTCATCAATAAATCTTAGATATTTAGTATCCTAGATATTTCTGCATAGTTGAATGTTTATGCATTCTTTCATGCGGTTCATGTACAAAACAAGTGTATATATCTAATAAATTTTCCCCTTTCATAATGCATAATTTTTGGATCATCAACCTATTGGCTTATTGCCGTATATTTGCAGATGTGCTTTTGTTTTTAGATGCTTTCGTTTTGTGGGCTTGATAGTGGCCTATTGCACTTTAGTGCTTGGATTCAATGTTCTGTGCTTGCTTGAAAATGATTATGCATAATGTTTGATCTTATTCAATTTGTGTTTCAGTGGAGTTTGACACTATTAGGACTAAGAAGGAATATCCATTCTTATTGCTTGGAACTGTCAAGTGTGTGATATGCAAGACATTTTACCTTTTTTCAAATAGTTGATTGTTTCTTAGGCCTGAGATCTGTTTCATGTAGTGCTGACATTTAATAAGTCTTCCAGTTTACCTCACTTCTCAGTTGTCAAATTTCCATTTATTAAATGTGGTTGTTAATTTTGTATTAAATTGGATCAGTAGAGCTCACTATCTGGGAGTGACTGACGAATGCCAAGGCAACAATTCTTTCTGCATATTTGAAAGTGCCTGCAATAAATAAAAGAATAGCTAAGAGCAATGGATAGCCTTTCAATTTGGTAAATCATATTGAATCCGTGCCTCAACCACAATTCATTATCCGGCATGGAAAATGCGGTGATGGTATCAAGCCCACCTAAATGGAGGAGCAATAAAGGAGTCCATATTCCGTATATTTTGCACTTTCCATTAGTGGAAGAATGCATCATAGTTCCAATTGCAGAGGTTGCCATTGTCTCTGCAGAATTGTAAGCAATCCAAACAAGTGTCCTCAGATATGGACTTGAGCTTACATATCTGATTTTGATTTTATTCTTCATAAAGTAAATTGTATAGTTTACTTTTTGGAAAATAATATTGGTCATATATCTTGTTCAAAGTTTTTGAGATTGGAAAATTCATTATGTCGATGTTCAACAAGATAAACATTATGCAGATTTAGATGTCTAATATCATGGCAAGTCTAAATTGAATGTCAATCCTAATTTCCAAAATAAATTTTATTATAAGCTCCACAAAATGAGATTATTGAATATGCCTTGCGAACATTTAAATGTTAAAAAGGTAGTTTTAGTAGATAAACATCTGGTGTTTGACCAAATGACGAAACGTGATTTATTTTGGCGACTATCATAATTATGTCTTACAAAAATTTGGGCAATAGCAAAATAAGAGCTTTGCAACAGCATATAGACATCCAGACAATATCAACACGAAATACAACTCCAATAAACTAAACATTGTTATTCTCTCCGGCGTAATTTGCAACTCATTTGCAATTGCTAATAGAAAAATGGTTATCCTACTTAGTTACCAAGTGAGGGACTATAATCCTAATTGCACTGCATATCAAGTCTACAAATGTCTTCGAATTAGATCTACAAACCCTAACCACAATGACAAGAAGCAATCTCAACAGTCGAGTTTGGTTTGTCGCAGCGAGATGGGGTTCAAATACTGTCCCGCCAGTGAAAAGAGCTAAGCCAAACCGATGCAAGGCAAATCGTGAATGAAGAGGTGTAGATCCAGCTGAGCCAGAAGAGATGGATCACAGAGAGAATTTACTTCGAGAGGGAACAAAAAAGGAGGAGAATGAAAGTGAATGCAGCAACCTGGCAGCTCTAATACCAGTGCTAGGCCAGGAAGAACGGACTGTGCAAAAAGAGAATGAAAATAGAAATTGAATGTAAAAATCAAATTTATTACTCACATAGACAAATGACGGGATTTACAAATAAGTAGCCACTGGAATGGCTGTTTCATTTCGTATTCTCCATAACAGTTCATATTCCAGAGAAGACTCTTTACCTAGCACTACATGACAAGATATTCAAAAAAAAAAAAAAATTACACGCTTTACATTTACAAAATAAATGTACTCCAGCTTTCATACCAAACTTGAACCAATAAAAAAATATTAAAACCCACAAGATTAAAAATCCATTTGAGCAGCAAACCGCATAATAATAAAAATAATAATTGCGGATACCACCACTTGAAGATCCGTGTAGTAATTTAAACAACATATTGTTTTATTCAAAAACTGCATGATTCGTTTATCTCATTTCAGATCTTCGAAATCACAACTGTGAACATATACCTACATTTCAGCAAGAAATCAAAATTTGAAAGACACCCTTCAAGAAGATTAATATAAAACAGATCTGCTGAATGAAAAAGCACAGATCGTTTATTTAGCTACAATTTTTTACTCTTAATAATTGAGATCCTAATCGGTTAACTGCTTGTATTTATCTGTCGTAAATGACCATAATCCTGAAACTTTTATTTCAAAACAATGACACCGTGCCAAATTGGTTTTAGAGTGATGAAATTAAATTACAAAATAGAATAGGTAGGACGGTGAATAGATATGAAGTTATAACGTATATGTGCGTATGAAAAAACGATTCATCATTTGGTCCACATCTCATACAGAGTTCAAGATCTAATTTCTGGCCAAATTGTCCTCACTTAAACTTTTTTGGCATGATGACCATTGTAAATTGATATGATGTATTCATCATTTAATCCAGTTCAATGTTCTCTGCAAAGTAAGGATGGATGGGATGCTTGAATATGTTTTAATTTCCCTCCACTAGGTTCGGTCTTCGATCCACTTCACCAGCATTAGCGAAAAATCCTTTGAACAGTCAGAGCTATTGTTAATGGCATGGAGAGAGATTAAGGCAATACTGAAAGAACAATTGATGGCAGAGATGACGACGGCGAGGATGGATGCAGCAAAAAGGCGAGATAAAATACAATATTTGAATAAGACTCATGAAAGGCCGTGAATGTACAAATGAGGAAAAAGTAACAAGGAGGTGGTGGCCATAGAAGCTGAGAGGATGAATGGTATCAGCGACGCAATAGGACCAAGTGTGTCTAATACTAACTCTGATTTGTTCATGAATTGGGTGCATCCACTGGATACAAATAAACATGAAGGCAACCCATATGCAAGCACCATTAGGTGAATTAATTCTGTTAGGTAAAAGACTGTCAAATACTAGCTCGCTGCAATGGACAGGTGTGCAGATTCCGAGGAGAGTCATTATTTAAGAATAGTTGTTACCTTCTGCAACATTAAAAATCGAACTAGTACATACTGTTATCTGGGTAAGTGCGGAATTAGGCCCAATGAGGAGAAAGTGCATAAAATTTTGGATTACAAACATTTCATGCCGAAATAACCATCCTGGTCAGTTTATAGAAATTATTAGATGGACCGATCAAGAAGGGCGGTGAAGAAGAAGTTAAGTTGTTCCGACAGTTTATCACACATAAGCTCTTCCGCTTCCAACAGCCCATCCACTGCCACTCTTACAAATATGTGCAAGACGAACGGTAAAATTTAAACATTACTATTAATTTCCAGCTACTGACATTTTATTTCTCGCAATCGATTGTTTGAATTTTGCAAAGAATCACTCATAAAAGTTGGGGAAAATTGATACCTTTAGTTCTCCTTCCTTCGGGAATGATAACACAGCTATTATCTATTTATGAAGTGGAAAGGGAACTAAAACATTTCCACTGCAATAAATATCACATGGCTATACACTATTTACGCATTGGAAAGGGAAGCAAAAACATTATTAAAAAAATCTAGGAAAAAGTTTTTTTAAGAAGTGGAAAGGAACAAATACATTGTAAAAAAACATTTCCTGCTGCAAAAAAATATCCCAATGAACATCACACCAATAATGTCCTCTTTCAAGCTGTAGTAGGCTAATTCGTTTCCTTATAGATGGAAGTAAATTTACCGAATTTTGGGACTAAACTATAGACAATGACATGAATCGACAAAAAAACCACCACTTTATATCCAATATTCCAAAGTTGGTAACTAAAACATATTGTTGAGCATAGAAGCAGCCGTGGACAGAGCAGCCCCTGTAATGGCACTCTGCACAATGAGATCATGACTGGGATCCTCATGAGTCAGCGCCAAAGATGCTCCACTCAAAGCTCCTGCAATGGCTGCATTTTTCTGCAATATACAATTAAAAATAATAATCTTTAATACACCAACCAATTTCAAGCAATGCATTGGGCTACCAATAATGCGCAAGGAAAACCCATACCCAGTCATTAGCTCCTCCTCTGGCCTCCTTCAATCCATACGTAACACCAGAGTACACACCCGCCGCGAGGCCTGCAAATGATGCATTTAAGTAACAACACACTAAATTTTTTATCAAACTAGCAATTGCACCCCAAGATGCAATGGTTAGGCTGATAGGGAAGTCAAGAATGAATCTATATTTGAAATAGTGACATAATTAAGATAAATGCTTCCGGAAAAACTGTGAGAGATTTTTTGATCTTGTTGAGCAAAATGAGCTTTGAGCTTGTTGAGATTTTTTAGGCTAATGCAACTGACGGATATAAACATATGACAGCATGACCAGAATGGGACCTTTGGAACATGGTACGGATGCTCATCAAAATATAAACAAAAGCAGAGCTATTTGATCAGATGATGTAGTTGTGATTGAAATTATAGACATGTAGGCTAATTGTGGAAAGATGCTAAAGACACCAGTAGTTCGAATGAAATGTGATTTCATGGAATGCAATCATATGGTTGGACATGCGCAAAATTGGATTTCTGAGTTAAGTCTTGAAAATTTTAAAGCATATACAATATGTAGTGTAATCCAAGTACAACCTTTGCCGGCATCATCCCGGCTTGTGACAAAATGGAAGCTTTGAAACAGGACGTGGAGATATAAAAGAATGTAATCGAAAGTGGTTTATTGTTTGAAGTTGTTGTTGTGCCCTTTCTATCATTTATTATTTGCAATGTGTATTTTATGTGAGTTTGTTCAAACCCTGATGTGAATTTGGGATTGTGAACCCGTAAAAAGAAAAATATTGCAGGCCCACAAGATACTAATACACCATGGTGGAAATATATATCATATGTTCTTGAGAATTTGTTGCATCCATTTTCATACTAAGATAATCTTCTACAGTGACACTTTTCATCAACCAATCTGTCAAGTCCAATCCTCTCTCCTATGCTCAATCTGTACTTCATTCATAATCCAAGCAGCAATAATCTTCTACAGTGACAGTTTTCATCAACCAATCTGTCAAGCCCAATCCTCTCTCCTCTGCTCAATCTGTACTTCATTCTTAATCCAAGCAGCAAATGGAAGAAATTTTGCCACTGGGTGGTCTGAATACTCAGCCCCACATGAGCCATCTGCTTCAACTGAAAATATATCAAACTTGTGGTTATGCTTGGGGTAGTGAGACTAGATCATGAGCAAACCAAATAATTATATGTGAGTGTTTGTCCCCAAGTCAACAAACACACAGCCAAAGGAATTCTTGGGGTAACCTAAAATGTTGGGGACATATTGAATATTGTTGTTAAGGTTTTCATCAGATGCTATCCATGAAGCTCTGGGTTGTTCTAGTAGAAGGTGCTCTACGTTTTTCATGGCAGCTCTATTTTGATCATTTATGGAGGCAATCATTGGTCATTTGTGGGATCATTTCAAAAATATTTGGTGCTTGGTGTACCCTTCTGAGAACAATAACAATGTGAAGCCCCAAAGACATCAAATCTTCCCAAATAAACAATTTTGAAATTAGGCAAGAACTCGAGTAAAGTATTAAGATTCAGACAGATCATCCGCATCAAGTGAAAGATGCACATCAACAACACCATAATCTTGACAGTTTGATCCACTTCGGCAGCTAGAAAAGAGGAATATGTAGATGGCACTGCACTCAACTCAAAGTCAAATAAGTTATCATTAGTAAACCTCTCTATTTAAACATCTCTAAAAATTACATCGAATCCATCAATGCATGATGGTTTTTCCTTGATATCTTTCCAATTCCAAGGCACATCGCTTTGTCTCCTGCCTGTAACGGCGCTTCAGAATCCAGATATCATATCTTGATAAACCATAAACAAAGTGTGACTTGGCCATTTTTTTCTAAAAGGGCCTTATTAGGCAAAATAGTACTGACAATGCTATGATCAGACTCTGCAGGATTGCTGGAGGATTTAGCACAAAAGAAAGGAAAAGTAGCCAAAGCCATTAACAATGACGCAGATCCAGATACAACTCTCAGAATACCAATGCAGTGCCATGATAGTGTTATCACAAATTGCATACCAGAAGAGGAGGCTGTTATGGGCATTGGCATAATATGGGCATTTCCATAAAATTGGCCATTGCTCATTCTGCTTCTGCCCAATTTTTATGTGTGAAAAATCATGTTCTGCTCCTTGCACAAGTATGATGAAATTTTTAATTTTTTTCTTGTGGAAAGTATAACAGATAGCCTTCTTTCAGGCTCTGCAGAAACCCACACCACTACATATATATTCCATTCTAACTCAAGTCGTCTCTCAATCCATAGACGAACAAAAAGAATGGGAAAAACAAAGAGAAAAAAACCTGCTATATTATCAGTGTACATCCACAATAGCTAGAGCTGCTCTGCTCCTCATCTCCTTTCTCGTATTCTTCTCCTTTCGCAAAGAAAAAGGAACAATGCATGATGATCTCATATTGGTATTTTTATTTTATAATAGGAAAACGCAATGCAAATTTAGGAGATTCAAATCTTGCCCCTCTATGACATTTTATATTTAATATTATTACTGAGATCTACAATATTTTTATAGAAATGAATATATATACTTATATTATATCTACTGCAATCTACGATATTTTTATGAAAAAGAATATGTACACTTACACCTGGACATCGCAAGTTTGTTTGAGGATTTAGATCAAAATAGGGATGAATGTCAAACTGTAATGTTTTTCTTCAAAAATCACTGTGATTATCGTGTACGTTTGCCATGGGTGCAAACACCTCTGGTTTGTGCATTGACTCGGTCTGCACTTTTCCCAACAATGGCCATGGCAGATCTTTCCTACCCTTCTCTTCCTTGTTTGACCTTTCTCTACAACCTTCTCTGCTCCTCCAAAGAACAGGATATGCACATCCATCCAAGATGAAAGTAGGATCTGGATTTTGAAATCAAGCCATCTGTATAGGTCATAGTGTATGTATAGAAAATAATATTTCTTTCAAACCCTTCTCATCCTTATCACCTCCTACTGAAAAGGAACATAACCTTTGAGCAGGAAACCAACCTTTGTGCTCAATGGATTGTGTACTATGCTCAAAAACCCTGAAGTGTGGTTTCTGACTAGGGTTATTTTAAAAGGGTTTAAGCATGGTTTAGGGTTAGAACTGATTTGAAAATTGGCAATGCTCACATATCTGATGCAGAGCATCCTGATTCACGTGCAATTTTGCATCACCAAATAGAAAAGATGTACAGTTGTCAATCAAAACAACTGAGAGTCTTAAGGAGCTTTTATTCTTAAAATTGAAACTTCTTCTAACTGCCCTGTTTTATAGGGACAGTTGTAGCTTGTTTAGCTATATTTAGAATTATAAAATCAAATAAGGAGTCTTTCTTGTTGGTTGCTTAATACAGTTGCATGTTAGTCTAGTTTTAGAGGGAGATAAAAGGAGCTGCAAGGAAGATTCACGAGTTGCAAAAGAGGGCATAAAAAAATAACCAAAATTTCAAAACACTCCGATTGAAATTCTGAGAGAGGTTTTTGTTCATCTTGGTCTAATGGTGAAAAACCTCTCCGTTTTTGTACAACAGCGATAGTTGAAGAGTTATGTGCATTTGAATGTTTCAATTGTGTGTGAAGGTGTATAGAAGCAGACTCTGCACATGTGTTTGTATAGCTCTCTGAGGCTTAGAATTGTTGCATGTGTGATTATACAATCAATTGAGACTGTCTGTTGAATGCTGTACTACCCATTGAGTCTTGAACCAATAAAAACAAATTGTTTTGCAATAGTACATTGTGTTACCCTATAGCTGCAAGGTTGGGCTCTTATTCAACTGAGACCCTATATCTTGACTGCATTCATTGGTATTTGAGCTCAGTAAAAGCTCTTGGGGAGAGTGTTTGAGAGAAGGCGGCAAGAGCACAATCAAAGAAGAGTTTGCATAGGCGCAGGTTGAAAGAGAGAGTAGAGTGTCTTTCATAGGTGTGTGCATGTGGGTAGAAGACAACAAAATCTCATTGAAGCTTAAGAGCAAGTAGAGAAGCCTTGCAGAGAGTTGAGAGTGTGAGTAGATGTGAAGGAGCTCTTGGAAGCTCAAGTGATTGGTGCAGGCTATGCAAAAGGAGACCTGGTAATAAGAGAAGCATTGAGAAGTGTGAAAATAGAGAAGGAGACTTATATTGAGTCAGAGAAAACTGTGAAAAAGTAGCTTGCAAGTGAGAGTAAAGTGCTAGTGAAGCACAATGAGAGTGTGAAGAAGAAAGTGAAGCTTTCTGCGGAGGGGAGTACCTTCTAAAGAGACTAAGGGTTGCGGTTCTTAGCATGAAGAGAGGTGGCATGAGTATTGTCACAGAGAGGAGTGATCAAGCTGTAAAAAAATGTCTGAAAAGAGAGAGCAAGTTGTGAAAAGGAAACTTGTGGAGATTTGAGAGGAAAGTGGACTGCATTTGAAGTTGCAGCCGAGACAATAAGTAGAAGAGGCCTTGAGAGAGCCCAAGAGAGTGATAAAGAGAAAAGAGAAAAGGTTGTTTGCAGCAGTGGGTTGCAAAGGTATGAAAGTGATCTGAGAAGTGAGTGTGTAAGGAGAAGCTTGTAGAAGCTTTGCTGAAGTAAGAAAAGAGAAATGGGAGCTTAGAGAAGTTGAAGGCTGAATTCAAAGTCTTGCAAGTGAGGGTTGAATTAGAAGAAAGGAGGATGAAGGGAAAAGTCAACAGTGCCCAAAAGAGAGAGATTGAAGCACTAAAGAGAGAGTTAAAGAAAAAGATTTTATAAAGTTGAATATAACCGGTGAAGATGAGGAAGAGTTCCCCGCAAGTAAAAAGAGTTTGAAGAAGAAGAATGGAGTGAAAAGTTGAGGAAGAGGCAGAATATCGCTGCCCTGAGGGAAGTGAAAATGCTAGCTGATGATGTGTGGTGCATGGGACATATGTGAGCAGCCACAAGGAGATAAAGAGCGTGAAATTATCCTGAAGGAGGACCAGAGAGAGAAATGTTAGAGAGAGTTGTTGCAGCCATGATGAGGAGGTTGCACAAAGAGTTGCAAAAGTGGGAACAGCCCACATTAAGAGAGGAGCGGCAGCAGTAGAAAGGTTGGTCACTATAGATCGCAAGTGTAACGAGAAAGTTGTTAAGTAGTCCAAGGTAGAAGATGTTGGTTGTGAGCCTGATTTTATTGGTTAACACTCATAGCCCAGGGGGTTGAAGGAGAGGTACCCCCTTGCGCGGTCCGGGGAAGCCGAGCGCCTAGTGCGGTTTCTCGGGCAGCGCCCCAAAAACCACATTTTATATGTATTTATTCATTGTAAAATTTGGGCCATTCATTATTAGGTCACAGATCTAACAATATAGGTTAGGGTGGGT
Source organism: Taxus wallichiana var. yunnanensis (assembly GCA_018340775.1). Lineage (NCBI taxonomy): Eukaryota > Viridiplantae > Streptophyta > Pinopsida > Cupressales > Taxaceae > Taxus > Taxus wallichiana. The sequence goes on along the minus strand of CM031243.1, from coordinate 364,365,747 downwards.
TTTTTTGTTGCCCTAAAAGGGTTGTGAGGTGTGGCTCATTGGTATTCTGGTTTTTCATTGTAATTGTGAGGAGGAGACTGTGATAGAGAGAAGAGGAAGTTACAACGGATTTGTTGTAGGGTGTATCCTTTCTTGTATTTTGCTAGACATAATAAAAGGACTGGCTGTTTTGGTGGATGTAGCCCGGATCTGGGTGAACCACGTTAAATATTGTCTCTGAGTTGTGTTCTTTTATTTTCTGCACCTTTAATTTCAGATCTGTAATATATTATGCATTTTAATTTCTATCGTTGCGATTCTGTGGGATTTTATTTCCTAACAAAAGAGATTGTGTAGCTCATGTTTCAAACTGAAGGAAATGAAGAACAAGATGAAGAGGATGATTTGCTGCTACAAATTGCAGCAGAAGAGAGTGTAAGGAGATACTCCATATTAATGATAGGGAGATGGAGAAAGTGCAATCTAGGGCACTTGATGGGACAAAGAGTGATGAAGGGGAAATGTCAACATCATAAATTTAAATTAGATGTATGATTTTAAAAAATTAAATATTTAAATAATAACATTTGTAAATAAACTTTATAACTCATTAAAATTTAACAATATAAGATTAAAAATGACAAAATTATAAACTCTTACCAAAAAGGAACTAATTTATAGAACTTTATAAATCATATTTAGTATAAAAACATTAATACAAACCTTAATAAAATAATAAAACAAACATTAAATAAATTAAAAAATAATGATCGAGACCTAAAACTATTGTATTGGCTTTGGCTTCACTATTCAGCGGTGAATCATGCACGGGTTCAAGCCTTAAACCATCAAGTTACAATGGCATAGGCACAAGATTCCGTTGAGCAATGTTCAAAAAATGGTCTAAAACAAGAAAAACTTGCCCTGCAAGACACGAGTTTCAACATTCACGTCTCTTCAAGCTTCACCTGAAAGGTGGCGATATGCACAATTTAGGCGGAAGTTGATATGCACAGTTCAAACGACAAGGGATAAAAACTCAAACAGCGGTGTCCAAAGCATAAAAACCCTATAACTTATTAAATTCACAATTTTAAACAAAACCTTCCCTTTGAAATTCACCGAACATCGAATTTCATGCTTGAAATTCGGCAAATGCAGTTATTATGTGTAGGTATGATAGTTGACATGGATAAGGCACTTGATAAAGCCTTCAAGAGTGAGAAAAATGGGTTACATGGAGGATTCATGAGCACAAGGGTAGCGAATGAGTTACTTGAACTCATACAACAAGGAGGTGCAACATAAGCGTTCCTTGAAGCACCTAATAGAGACATGTAGACCAAGAAGGGAGAAGAGTTGATTCTCATATCAGCAAATGCATGTGAAGAGATGGAGGATGTGGAGGTGATGGTTGTAAACCTAAAGTAGGAGACCCATTGTTGGATGATGGGGAAGAGTATGGTGTATTCCTAAGTGGGAAGAGGATGAAATTTCATTGGAAAGGAAAGGAAATACTTCTGAATTTTCTCTTTTGCAAGGAAGAAGGATTGAGGACAACCAAGGAAAGATGCATGTTTCCATGAAGGAAACAATAGAGGTGAAGAAAGAGGACAGCCAAGAAGAAGTTGAGGTGGCTGAAGTGCAAGTTCATGCACATGAAATGAGTATGGTTGAAGGCCATACATGTGAAGAAGAACAAAACAAAGTGAAGAATGAGGAGACAATGTGTAGCCCAACCATGGAGGTTGCACAAGAAGATGGAGATGTGGGAGCAGCCCACATAAGTGTGAATAATGAAGAGGAAAATGTAGAAGAAACCATAAAGGAAACTATGAAGATGAAGTGTTAGTTGATGCACTTAAGGAGAACACATTTGAAGACCCTCTATGTGAAGTAGAGGATGAAAATGAAGGGAAGAATGGTATTGTGACTTGATAGTCCATGTGACTACATTCCATGAGAAGAATGTAAACAATGGTGAAGAGTTGGACAATCCAACAATGAAGAAGTTGAAAAAGGATGACAAAAGAGGTGGAAGAGATTTCTCTACAAGAAATAGAGACACATGAAGGAGGAGAGATGAGAGAAGAAGAAGAATGAATGATTTTGTCAACCCGATAGCCAAAGGAAAAATATAAGGGTGACTTAAGTTATAATAAATTATTATAAAGTGCTATAAAAAATAAAATAAAATTATTAAAGCACTTATATTAATTTATTTAGCTTAATAAAAATAAATTGTAATCCCTATGGAAAATACGATTTGCCTTAAGGGGCAAAAGTCATTGTAAAGGGATTTATTATATTTTATTCCTCCTAGAAAGGATAATGGCGACTTGGGCCAAAGGGGAGTAATGAAGCCTAGGAAAGATAAAAACATAATTAATTTATGTATTTCCCTAGAGAAATGTGACTTGCACTAGGAGGGAAATGTTGTTGGGAAAAACATTTAATATGGGAAAATATTAAATGTTTGCATAGGGAAAATCATGTGAGCTCATTGGCTGGTTTGGAGGTTGGTTGTTGGCCCTTTTCCTTTAAAAGGGAAGTCGACTTGCCTCTTCCATAATCCAGATTTTTATATGATATTTTCTCTTGCATAGAGCTTCAGCTTTTGCATTAAAAATTCCAAGGACGAAACCCCTTGTGAATTCTACCTCTTGTGGACGAAAACCCCAAGAGTTTGAGAGGGTTTTTCACTCAGAAATTCCCATTGATTGTAATCAGATTTTCAGTCTATTTCAGGCTTTTTCCAGCAGTGTTATTGAAGACTTTTCGAAGTATTTTGGTGAATAAAATTGCAGCAGTGTTTTCTCTATTGGATCGACTCACTTTGGGACTGTTTGGGCATTATTATTGAGGTATTTAGATCTGCAAATCATTGTCTAATATCTCATAATTTTTGTGAATGAAAATACCCAAGTTTCATAATTCTTCTGAGGGTTATTTACCAGTTTTATAATCAGATTTCAGATCTGATTTATGAGTTGATTTGGCATTCAAAATTCTGATTTTTATATGAATGAGTTCCTAAAAATATAGGCAAGCATCTGGGATAGAGAAAATAATTTTTGGAGCTCATTTGATGCCCTAAATGTGTGGGCCGAAATAGTAGGAGGGCCAGATCTGCATGTTTGGTAGTTGTTATTATAATTTGGTTTACATCATCTTGTTCCTTGTATTTTTCCAAGTTCGGGCATATGTCATTTGCCTAGATCGGAGTTGTGTAGAGAAAGTTATGCTATCTTGAAGATTGCAGCAGTTAGGGTTTCAGATTTAAATTATTTTCCAGCTGTTGTAGAATCTGATTTTCGCCATAAATTCTCTAGGGTTGTTCCAAGGGTTTGGGAGTAAAAATAATTATTGTATGCTGATTTTGGGTGTGTTTGCATATAAAATCCTAATCACTTTTACATAAATTAATCCCGGTTGCCCTAGTTTATCTCCCATAGCTGCCAAAAGTATATTTTATTATTTTATAAAGTGAGAAAATCTCATATTTGGGCAAAAAGATCTATTGGGGATCTTTCAGTGGTATCAAAGCAATGTTCCTCCCACCTAGAGGGTTTTTTATTTGATGTAGCCACGAGAGTTTGGTGATAGAGCTGAAATCATGGGAGGTAGACAGAAAAACTTTCCATGGGATCTGGATAGAGATCTTCTTAGGGAAATGGTAGACACCCAACAACAAATGATACAGTCCATGCAGCAGATGATGGAGAGGATGGCTTTGGATAGGCCAAGAGATAGGAGAGACAGTTTGAGAGCCAGACAAGATCGGAGGCCTAGATCATCATCATCATTTTCTATTCACAAAGTTCCAACACCGCAAGACAAGGAAGCAGAAGTGATTAGCATATTTGAGGAGTATAGCATTCTTCCTCAAGATGTTAAGGAGAATTTTCCTTTCATGGACTACATGGACATGCACCCAAAGATTGGCTACAAGACTGAGCAGGCAAAGAAGGAATATCACACTATAGCTTCCGAATGGTTGATACGTGGAAGGAATAGAGAATCTTCACAGATGGATGATACAACTCTTCATGAGAGCGCTTTGGTGTCTTCAAGTTCTAATGAGGTATGCAAAAATTTATGTGATGAATTTGATAGACATGTTGATTTGACACATGAAGATAAATCAGATCTGCAACCAAAGGAAGAAGTTTCTAGAGAGCAAGGTATGGTTTCCATTAATTGCATTAATAAGGAAGAAATGTTGCTTGTTGGATGCCAAGATAAGAAAATTAGTTCAGCTCCAAAGGAGGAGAGGAAATTCATATATGCAAGCAAGGAAGATGTAATGGAAACATTGAAAAGGTGTGAGGAATGGAATAACAGAGCTAAAGCTGCTAAATTGATAGCCGCTCAAGCGAGACAACACCTACAAGAGTTCAAGGAAAAGATGTGGGCAATTGATGCAAGGAAGTCTACACCCACGAAAGAAGACTCTATGGAACAGCTAGCACATGAGGAGGAGCCTCTCATGGACACTTGTGTGGAATTGCAGGCTGCTGCAATTTCCAAACCAGCAGCTCATGATAAGCTGTTTGGTGAAGATACTCAGCCCATTGTTGACAAGGATGCCAAGAATTTGATGCAGCAAGCCAAGTCATCATGGAGATAAAGAATGATGATACTCCAAGGTATGTAGTGAATGATAATATGTCTAATTTGTTGTTGCACATTCAGATTTCTCTCTCATGAGAAGCATGACAAATTAGAGGACGAAGTTTACATTATGGAGTATGCTTGAACCATTGGTCCATACTCATATTTATGAGCATCAAGAGATCTATATTTTGTGGCAAGATTTGCTTCACTTGACAGGAACAGTGTCCCAGGCTTGCGGATCACTTCAGCATGTTTTGTCTCTTGTGCATGACACTTGGACAAAACAAGATCAGAATTGCTTGAGGGCAAGCAATTTTGGGAAGGGAGGACTGTAATGTCCCCTTTTCCAATCGAAGACCTTTGGCCTATTTTGTCAACCCGACGGCCAAAGGAAAAATATAAGGGTGACTTAAGTTATAATAAATTATTATAAAGTGCTATAAAAAATAAAATAAAATTATTAAAGCACTTATATTAATTTATTTAGCTTAATAAAAATAAATTGTAATCCCTATGGAAAATACAATTTGCCTTAAGGGGCAAAAGTCATTGTAAAGGGATTTATTATATTTTATTCCTCCTAGAAAGGATAATGGCGACTTGGGCCAAAGGGGAGTAATGAAGCCTAGGAAAGATAAAAACATAATTAATTTATGTATTCCCCCTAGAGAAATGCGACTTGCACTAGGAGGGAAATGTTGTTGGGAAAAACATTTAATATGGGAAAATATTAAATGTTTGCATAGGGAAAATCATGTGAGCTCATTGGCTGGTTTGGAGGTTGGTTGTTGGCCCTTTTCCTTTAAAAGGGAAGTCGACTTGCCTCTTCCATAATCCAGATTTTTATATGATATTTCTCTTGCATTTGAGCTCTAAGCTTTTGCATAAAAAATTCCAAGGACGAAACCCCTTGTGAATTCTACCTCTTGTGGACGAAAACCCCAAGAGTTTGAGAGGGTTTTTCACTCAAAAATTCCCATTGATTGTAATCAAATTTTCAATCTATTTCAGGCTTTTTCCAGCAGTGTTATTGAAGACTTTTCAAAGTATTTTGGTGAATAAAATTGCAGCAGTGTTTTCTCTATTGGATCGACTCACTTTGGGACTGTTTGGGCATTATTATTGAGGTATTTAGATCTGCAAATCATTGTCTAATATCTCATAATTTCTGTGAATGAAAATACCCAAGTTTCATAATTCTTCTGAGGGTTATTTGCCAGTTTTATAATCAGATTTCAGATCTGATTTATGAGTTGATTTGGCATTCAAAAATTCTGATTTTTATATGAATGAGTTCCTAAAAATATAGGCAAGCATCTGGGATAGAGAAAATAATTTTTGGAGCTCATTTGATGCCCTAAATGTGTGGGCTGAAATAGTAGGAGGGCCAGATCTGCATGTTTGGTAGTTGTTATAATTTGGTTTACACCATCTTGTTCCTTGTATTTTTCCAAGTTCGGGCATATGTCATTTGCCTAGATCGGAGTTGTGTAGAGAAAGTTATGCTATCTTGAAGATTGCAGCAGTTAGGGTTTCAAATATAAATTATTTTCCAGCTATTGTAAAATCTGATTTTCGCCATAAATTCTCCAGGGTTGTTCCAAGGGTTTGGGAGTAAAAATAATTATTGTATGCTGATTTTGGGTGTGTTTGCATATAAAACCCTAGTTTATTTCCCATAGCTGCCAAAAGTATATTTTATTATTTTATAAAGTGGGAAAATCTCATATTTGGGCAAAAGATCTATTGGGGATCTTTCAATGCTTAAGAAGATGAAGAAAGGAGAAGAAAAAGAGAGATGGAGGAGTTAATGTTGTTAACATCAAAAGCATGTGTGGAAGAGGATGATGGTGCGCTTGAATGGTGTCTTAATATACATGAAAAATAGAGGAGGATGAGAAAGTGAATGCACATGATGTTGATTTGAAGGAAGAATTGAGTAAAGAAGAAGAGATTAAAGTTGCGAAAAGATGACATTGGAGAAGATCCATATGAGAATGTTTGATTCTCATGATACTATGTATTCTGAGTTTGTTACAGCAGTTGAGGAATGGAAAGAGATTGAGAGTGTGAAAAGACAAGTTGTAGTTGAAAAGGAGTTGCTTGTGCATGATGTTGTAGAGGTGGGAGTGTTGAATGTGCAAGATCCTATGAGAATTGTTGATTTTCTAAATATGCTTGGGTTATTAATTTTCTTGTAGGTAGGATTGATGAAGTGGATGGATGACTATTGCCCAAGAAATGGGTAAGGTAAAGAGAAAGTTGATCATAGTTATGTTGATGAAGATGGTTTACCAACCAACATGTTGTTGAAATGGATAAAAAAACATGAGAACAAACTTGAATGAGTATTGTTGTCGCCTAAGATTGCACCCTTGTTGAATCTACCAGATTCAACACCTCAATGAAACATGGGAATGTCCCCAAGGTGTAAGACCACTGCTCCCTAGACAGGACATTCGGAGAAGGCCGACTTCCTCTACCTATCTATTCTAACACTAACACTACTCCTAAGCTAAGCTATTGGTTTGTAGGAGAAAAGGGGACGGAGGAATGCATGAAATAAAACTAAGCTACGGGAATGGTGATGGTGCCAAAAAAGAAAGGCGATCTCTCTCCATGAGGGGAAGAATAAAAAGGAAAATGTCGGATGAGAGGGCGAGTACATGCCACGAGATCAACACCATGCAAACCATTTGATTCCACGCATTAGAGACCGAAAAATGAAAACATGTAATTAAAACCCATACATGATATGTTAGAAATGAAGAACTAAATGCGCGCATTAAAAGATTCTATTGATCAAAAATATGACATGTCCATCAAGGTAAGGGTTAAGCGCATTACTCATGAAAGCTCGACTCATGCCATTTTGACATGGTAATTTTGCAATCGAGAGAGGATCCTTTACTGATGATATTGAGTTGCTTTTTATAGAGAAAAAAGAAACGGGAGGGAGAAGATCAGATCACACCAAAAATGAAGAGGGCCAACCACTAAGGACCATCGCCATTGATTTCGCAGGCTAGGTATGGGCGCCTGAGCATTGCTCCGTCGCACGCCATCAAATTGCTAGTGCAGGAGGACGACGCAGCTTCAAAATTAAATCTTGGTTGTTGGAGCGGTTGGGCGCTTGGTTCAAATTAGACATGGTTTTGTTGTTCTTCACGGACATCTGATATTCCACCACCTCAATCATATTCTCCGCGACTATCTGCTTTGCTTTGTGAATCTTAGACAATTTGTGGATTTCGCAGGCTAGGTATGGGCGCCAGCATTGCTCCATCGCACGCCATCAAATTGCTAGTGCGAGAAGACGATGCGATTCAAAATTAAATCTTGGTTGTTGGAGCGGTTGGGCGCTTGGTTCAAATTAGACATGGTTTTGTTGTTCTTCACGGACATCTAATATTCCACCACCTCAATCATGTTCTCTGTGACTATCTCGCTTTGCTTTGTGAATCTTAGACAATTTGTGGATTTGTTATGACTTCTACCTCAATCCACAAGCAGAGACTTGAACTACACAACTACTTTTCACCATCCGCGGCCTTATTGTTCTGCCTCCCACGGAGTACATACGTTCCGCAGAGTCTTACGTGTTCTGCGGCTTTTAGCATCTCTGAATGATCTGCGGACATGTCTTCTTCCCTTTTCCCGATCCGCACTACACTTTACCTTCTACGGCCTTCTCCTACAAGTGTTTGAATCTTTCACGTAACTCCATGTTACGCGGATTCCAACTTTTCCTACTTCGTGAGACAACTGCAATGCCACATGGCCTTTAGCCTTCGTACCACGATTTCCTTTATCTGCGGGTTTTCTTTTGTTGTGCGGCTTTTCAATTTACCATGTTCCACGGATGACCATTTATTTTGCAGACTTTCTTTACTTTCCTCCGTGGCTGCCCAACTCTTCTCACATTCTCACACCCCACTTTTTCCTTTATTACACGGACTTTACAAGATCTTTGCTACACTATCATTCTCCAAACTTCGTGGAAATCTAAGTTTTCACTTAAACTCCACAAAACACTAACTTGTCCCTGCGATGCCATGAATTACTTAAGCCTTTGTTCTGCAGCTTAGGTAAACCCGCAGAACACTAAATTCCTTAGTTCTACGGCTTTTCAAACAAGAAGCGCCTAAGTCCTACACTTAAATGAAGTTGTCTAAATAACATGGGTTCTATTTTGGACAACAGATACCTAACAAGGTGGAAGGGAATGCCTCAGTCATTACTCTTTGTTACTAAAAAAGTAGTTCTACCACTTATCCTATTTGAGCAAGAGCTCAAATTCTCTTACCACAAGTATGATGTAAGGGCTCCCTAATTCACATGTAATCTTCCATCACCCAAAAAAGAAAAATAGTTTTCCAACTGTTGCTCCAAATAGCTGAGAGTTTTAAGGAGCTTATTAAAATAAAATTGAAACTTTTTGTAATTGCCATGTTTTATAGAAACACCTATAGCTTGTTATAGCTATATTAAGTTAGAATTAGAAAGTCAAATTATGAGCCTTTCTTGTTTGTTGGTTAATACAATTGCATGTTAGTCTCACAATTGTCAATCCAAACAGCTGAGAGTTTTAAGGAGCTTATTCTCCTAAAATTGGAACTTCTTGTAACTACCCTATTTTATAGGAGCAACTATAGCTTGTTAGCTATATTTAGAATTAGAAAGTCAAATTAGGAGTCTTTCTTGTTTGTTGGTTAATATAATTGCATGTTAATCTAGTTTTAGAGGGAGATAGAGGAGTTGCAAGGAAGATTCACAAGTTGCATAAGAGGGCATTAAAAAATAACCAAAATTTCAAAATGCTCCCATTGAAATTCTGAGAGAAGTTTATTCATCTTGGTCTTATGATGAGAAACCTCTCCATTTTCGTACAGCAGCAATTGTAAGTAGTTATGTGTGTTTGAAGGTTTCAGTTGTGTGTGAAGGTGTATAGAAGTAGAGTCTACATGTGTTTGTATAGCCCTTTGAGGCTCAGATAGTTGTTAGCCCTTTGATCTCAGAGTGTTGTATCTGTGACTGCAATACAATCTATTGCAGACTGTGTATTGAATGTTGTAATACCCATTAAGGCTTGAAACGATGTTGTTCTTCGTGTTACTCTATAGCTGCAAGATTGGGCTCTTATTCAAATGAGGCCCCATACCTTGACTACATTAATATCAACGAATTAAACCAAAAAGGGTATCTGTCGATTTCTTTACCCTGAAAAACATTGTGGGATTGATTGGATGGAATGTAAAGCCTATTTGACATGCCTACGGTAAAATTGAGCTCAAATGGAAGGCCTTGGAATGCTCTGCTTTGTTTTTGGGCCACCTTTAGTCAAAACAATGCAGCAAAGTGTCTGTTTCAGTTTAAATCTTTCAATTTGCAGATGTCTATGTACACATTACAAGATAGTTGAAAACTATGGAATAATGGTCTTAATTTGCTTCGTAGAGGATATCGCTTTGAACTGCAGTCTTCAAAGCTTTTGCTTTGAGAGTGGATGAGATATTTATAGTTTGCAGCCGGTTTGCCAACGCAACATGCAAAGATAACATCTAACCCAAAAGACATAGGCAAGATAGGCACATGCACAAGTACAACATTAAATGCAGCAGGATTGAAAAAGAGTGAGTACTGTCAAGAAAGAGGTATGAACAGCCCCGACACAATTCAGACTCATTGAAAATTAAAACAACAAAAAAATCCATCTAAAAATCCACATCCATTGATTACCAATGTTGAAGACCATATCAGCTTATAGCTTGTCTCATAATAAAGAACACCTATTGGCATTGGCATGATTAAGTTTTGAAGTCGCAATATATTTAAAATATAAAATTATTATGATTCAAATCGATATACGATTATTATTCAAATCCAGAAAAATGTTACTTTTGCAGAGTTTTATAAAAGCAGGTCATGAATTTACCCCACTGCATGGACTCTTTTCCTGTGCGCTTAACCTGCAATGCAAGTTGATTACCATAAAATGGGTCAGTTTTGTCTTCTTATTCAGGTGATTCAGGATATAATTCTAGCCCAAATATTATCTTCACGCTTAGGTCATAAACACCATCAAATTAACTATGTCATTGCACCTTAAAATACATGCAATAACCTTTACAAAATTCCATATAACATCACAAACTTCTTTAAACGGCATTCATTAGATAAAACTACTTGAAACATGCAACTAGCCAATCAATGTAAATGTCTACCATATCATGCGCAAAACTTTCAAATTACTTACTTCATTCACATTATGATGAACAAATGTGTGAAGCTTAGTATTTTGTATTCATTCATATAAATATGATGAACAAATGTGTGAAGCCTCGAGGATATGATTTGTTTTTACATGTTATCTCTTGGGTGTATGTCATAATACATATGATCTGTTTCAAAATGTTTTCTCCTGTAGCAGTCCTCCTTTGTTTTTACAGTATTTCAGGAGTTTCTATCAGTAACTACCATCTTTTAAGCAGAATAAATAAATTAAATTAATCGATCTGCACTTGTAAATGATAAAAACTAAAAAGAAACCCTACAATCTATTTACATGTAGGGAAAACTCCATGGATGTGATCCCCATGGAGGGTGCTAGAAACTCCTATTTTTCATGTATATCTCTACCATAACATGGGCGCACTTTCAAATTACTTCTTTCATCCACGTAGATATGATGTACAAATGTGTCAAACCCTGGAGGATACGATTTTTTTACATGTTCTCTTAAATGTATGTCATACGATCCATTTCAAAACATTTTCAAGTGCAGTGGTTCTTTTTGGTTTGAATAGTACTCTAGGAATTTCTATCAGTAACTGGTACTACCATTATTTTAAGCAGAATGCATGAATTACCTTAACCAATCTGCAATCCTTAGCATATAGAGAAAATTCGATGGGATCCCGTGGAGGGTATATGTCTACCATGATATGGGCAACACTTTTGGACTACTACTTTCATTTGTAGTAGATACGATGGAGGATATGATTTGCTTTTATATGTTTTCTCTAAGATGGATGTCATATGATCTGTTTCAAATTGTTTTCTTGTGTAGTGTTCCTTTTGTTTTTACAGTATTTTAGGAATTTTTATCAGCAACTACCCTTTTTAAGCAGAATGAAAAATTAGTTTAGCAAATCTGCACTCGTAAAATGGAAAATAGAAACCCTACAATCTCTTTGCATGTAGGGAAAACCCTTAGGATGAGATCCCACAGAGGAGGCTGCAGACCTATTTTTCAGGTGCATGCCTATTTGCATGTAGAGAAATCTTAAGGATAGGGTTCCATGGAGGGGCTGCAGCTCCTCCTTTTCATGGGCACACTATGATAAGTTTTCTAATTTTCTGCAAACATTTAGCTCCCGGTGATGGAGGATACGATTTGTTGTTACATGTTTTCTCTAAGATGTATGTCATATGATCTGTTTCAAAACGTTTTCTCGTGTAGTGTTCCTTTTTTGTTTTTACAGTATTTTAGGAATTTTTATCATTAACTACCCTTTTTTAAGCAGAATGAATAAATTATTTCAACAAATCTGCACTCATAAATGGAAAAAAGAAACCCTACAATCTCTTTTGCATGTAAGAAAAACCATGAGGATGGGTTCCCATGGAGGAGGCTGCAGACCCACTTTTCACGTGCATGCCTCTTTGCATGTAGACGAAACTCCGCATAAGATAGGGTCCTATAGAGGGGCTGCACTTCCTTTTTTTCAAGGGCACGCCATGATAAGTTTTTTAATTTTCTGCAAACGTTTAGCTCTTGGTAAACAGGGAGGCCTGCACCTTTGCATGACCTGCTCAAAAAATCTGGGTAGAATTTATGCCATGGAAGATTCCTATGGTGAGATTGACTGAAAATAAATTAAGTGCTAGATTTATTGACAGAGCCCTGAAAAATGCAGCTGCTAACTGATTTTTAATGGATTCTTTGTGCATCGAAGAGCTCGGGCTTGGTCTCAAGGTCTGGCATACCCGTTCTGCCAAGTAGTTGGTCCATTGGTGAAATTGCTTGCGCTTACAAGGAGTCCACCAGGAATTAAAAAGTATAGCAAGCTCGCTTTTAGTAGAGTTTGTGCCCCTGGAAGCCTTTGAATCATATTTGGAATGAATTTAGGTAGATTTTATGCACGATGAATAGCAGCTATTAATTGAATTTTTTTGCGTTTCACACGACCATTTTCAGCATATGGCTTCATACTTCTCTCTCTCTCAGAGAAGATTATGGTAGCCCCCTCCTAACTCAGTAAGGAGTAACTCTTAAGCCCTTGCTCTTCTAAGTAGATAGGATCCACAACATTAGAAAATGATTCCCTTGTTTGGAATTTTGCAATATGCTTTTGCAAGGTACCAGACAAAATATGAGCCCTCTATGGGACCCCTGTCATAGATCATGGGTGAAGTCTGATATTAATTTCATTATTACGATTATCATTTACCTGGCTAGGTTCCGCATTAATATATGCTTATCACAGTATATATAATTTCACACACTTAGAGAATTTTGAAAACATTCGAACCATAGAATCTTGTCATCTGTCATACAAATCATTTAAACTGATAGCATTCCATGCTACTATAATATTAAATACAGTACTTCAAAAATGAGCATGTAGAGAAAGATAAGTACCAGTGACTCCAAAGATTTCCCATATGTCTCCCCTGTACACAGTTACCCTCAACACCGTTAGAAAATCTCGCTAAACCCATTGAAAAATTTTTGCGGAACACCATTGGAAAATCCAAATCCCCCACCCCCAAATACCATTAGAAAATCTCTGCAATTCATCACTGACAGAGTACATTAATGTTTCTGCAAAGATAGAAAAAAAAAAACTGTGTTATTTCTCACCTTTCAGATTTGGAAGACAACCTCTCTTCTTCTTGTTACAAAAATCAACATTATTGTCTGGCTCAAACCCTGTATACAAGTATGACATAAAATGATTTAAAAACTAAAAAACCAGTCAATAAATCGAAATAAATGTAGGAAAGCTTCGATTATTAAAACCATAGCCTGTTACAGCAATAGGAAAAACCGATACGACCTTCAACTGCAGTGTAATAAGCCTCCCGCGAGACAGCCTGAATCGCTCCAATCTGCATGAACATTCATATTTCAATACAATGTTTTTGGAGAAAACGATCAGTATTAATTTCTAACTTCATGGAAAGAAAAACACACGTACTCCTGCGGCTTTGACAAAGCTCTGAGCAACTCCATTCAGCAGTGGATGACCAAGGTCAAAAAATGATTCCCCGTTAAATTTTTTAATCTCTTCAATAATGGATCTCGCGTCCATTTCATTCTTTCTGCTCATTCTTTTTAGTTTTTCTTGTCGAAAATCAAGCGGAATAGGTAGCTGGAATGCGATAATGTGTGAAATCTTGAGCTGCTGCTACAAGCTTGGGCGGTTTCCTGTGTGAAGCTCTCAAACAGAATGCATATTTATGACACTTGTGCTTTCACGCAGAGGACGTGTGATTTGAAGTGGTGAGATTAACTTGTCTACGTGTTGGATTGTCATTATTTTCCGCTATTACTTGTCGATATGCTACTTTGCTGTTTACATTGCGTGGTCCTCAAGATATAGTTTAATACGGAAAAAACACCATGGACTCTCGAGTGATCCCGTCCGGAGGCAAGGCATAATCTTTTAGTTAGTAGTGGAGAGAATTTATAAAACAAGAGCCGCAAAGCGCCCAGTTCCTGCCTTTTAATTGTAATTGTAGATTGCAAAAATTGAGGATGTAAAGATGCGTGGATTGTAATATGTTAGAATGTAGTTTGTCTAGAATACCGAAGAAATATTTGTAGAGTCCAAAACTTGAAGCAACTTGTAATTGGCAAACAGAGCATATAATTTTACACCTACAAAGCCAGAGCCAAACAAAGTTGTTTTGAAATTTCTAGTTAACCAAGGTGTAGGAAAATCAAACAATCAAAACCAAGTGACACAAAAATAGCCAATTCAATCAATGTCAGTGCTTGTGTGCCCTAAATCAATAAATATACCAAGACAATAGAGATCAAATCCATCCTTGAACTTGTTTTTTTCGGTAATTGAAATAGTGACTTACTATTTGGAGTCGCAAGTGTATTTTAATGCCTCGATTGGCTTAAGTCTTTACAAAGCTTGTTCATAGTTTATTTTTGCATATATATACATATATATGATTGTAGATTGCAAGTCACAAGTAGTTCTTATTCAACTTTGTACCCAGGATGAACATCAAGTGTTGGATATCTGTCAGGTCATGGTCCTGGCACATATTTTTGAAATGTAAGGCTAGCATATTCCTTCTTGTGTTGTTATAGCATAATTAATATTTGTTTTGTACAATTGTTGGTTGGTTTATAAATTTGGTTGTGCTCATTTACATAATTAAATTGGTGCATGTATAAGAATGTTTACCTGTTTTATGTATTTTGCTAATACAAATTCAAGGCTCATACACCCGCACACACTAGTTTGATCTAGTTTGGAGTGCATATGTTCTTTAGATACTTTGGATGAGAATTTTATTTAGTGAGATAGCTATGCCTTCGAATATGCTAATATTCATTGTGCCATATCTTAAAAGGTTGATATATTAAAAAGGGTTGAGAAGATTTGATCATGGCAATGGAATATTATATACATATGCAAATAGTCACCAATATTAGGCCCACACAAACAACAGATTCAAGTTTAATTTCTTGCAAAGCTTGGAGTCTTAATTTTACTTTGAATTTGCTGCTAAAAAGCTTACTCTAATAATGTTCAACAATTAATCATGTTTGATCAAGATGCATATTATTATTATATTTGCCATATTTTTGTATTTTGGATATTTGTATGCTAACAAGTGCGGAAATCTTGTGAAGCCAATGGTGACCTTCATTTTGTAGCCTTTATGGCATCCTGGCAACATGCATAAACAAGATGTTATAATCTTTATTAATTGGCGTCATTTTAGTTGGGTTCTGTGTATGTGAACCTTGTTTTCAGGTAGGTATTTTGTTGGTATTGAAGTAACAAAGGTTAAATATGACCTACTATACACGATCTGACCATGTAGTAATTTTTTGGTTTACTAGGAAGAATGCTAGTTTTCCTTAGTAATTTTTTTAAATGGACTCTATGGTTAGTGGTTTAAATTAGCCTCTGTGACCAAGATACACTATGATTTGTACCATGTTTTGAAGAACCCACCGAGAATTAAAATAATAAATTGAGTAACAAAATTCATCAACAAAGCATGTTTCTGCAAGATGCCCTCCGACATCCAAAAGTACATATTTTTGTATGCATTGCATTCTCCACAATGTGCAATACAAAAAGTAAGTCGCTCTTGATTTACGTAAAGATGGTTTTTCCAAGTTATGGAATAGACGAATTCACCTCCGGAGACGACATGAGCTACCTGCGCAGAACAAAAGCTGCACATTTTGACAACTCACCTATGACGAGAAAACCTAGGCAAAACAATCGAATTGCCTCAAAAGCACCTTGAAGGTTTCCCTCCAAACGAAAATTGACGGCAAGAAAACCTTTGAATCCCTTCATTTTTGGATAGAAATTAAAAACTTTAAAACATCTAGCAAACATTCAATGGTAAGTTCACCACATTTTCTATATGACAAAATGAACGTATGAATATGTATACATGTGCATAGATGGAATAGCCACTCCCATAGAAATAACACCTAGTAGGAGCATGATTTCAATAAATAAATGTTTCTCTATTTAATCGAGTTCTTTTCTCATCTCCTAACATTTTTATAATTCCAATATATATATATGTATATATATATATATATATGTATATATATATATATATATATATATGTCTTTATTTGATGGGCTCTCTTCTCATCTCTTAACCTTAGTATTATTTCAAAAGTTTTATTTGATGATTCATATATTTTTATTTAAGTAATTTTCTTCTCATCACATTATTAATATTGTTAGGTTGTGGAACCTCTTTTCATGTTAGATATGTTGTAAATTTTATACTACAAGTATTGTATATTCTTCATGTATTCTCGCCGACATTTGAGGGTGGTAGCCCCTAAACATTTTTTTCCAGGAGTAATCATAAATATTATTTAGATAGTTACCTATTGATGTGCTAATAAATAGCTAGACATATAGTAGGGAGATATATGTGTGTGGAATTCAAGTGTGAATTTGAGAGAGTTTGTTGAACGTAACTCCAACCAAAATTTGAGCATAATAATTGTGAGAAGATTAATGTGAAAATATATCATACTCTTGTTGGCTCATAATAAAATTTGGACAAGAAACATAGATGTGACTTGTATTTGATGAACCACATTAACTTCTGTCATCTTTTTATGTATTTTTGCTTCTATATTTTCTATTCATAATTCTTTATTGATATGCTTTTGTGGGATTGATTCGTACATATTACACTTTATTCTAACAAATATCACTATCATATTATCTTTTATTTTCATTATTACTATGATAATTCTAATATTTTTATTCAATTTTTCTTTAAATAATTTGATTCTTAAATGCTTAACTTCCATTATAATTTTGAATTTAAATATTTTTAACGAATGATTATCTTTTCAGTACATCTGATTCCAATTGCTTAACTTGTCACTACTTTTAAAACAAATAAAGGGATCTTAACATCCTCAACATCCATAGTTTGATTCCAATACACTTTTCACTTTGATTTCAACATCATTTTTATTTGAACAGCTCTCGAATTTTTTTTTCATTTATAACCATTATTATGATTCCACTATATTTCCACCATAATTTCAATATCTTTTAATTTTAATACTATTAACCGTGAGTGCACGATTTCAATATTCTTTTAACCATCAATACCATTAGGCGCAATAAATTTTCACTTAGATTAGAACGTAGAAAATAATAAATAGCATTTCATTTAGTTATTAAGTGAAGCTAAAGAAACTTTGGCTAGGCGAATGCATATGTTTTAAAGAAAGCTATGTGAGAAATGTTGATTGATTATTTCAGAGAATGATATATCCACCATTATCAATCATCTAAGCATAATTTAAAGACAAATAAGTGAAGCTAATTAAATTTTTATTTTTAATTGAAAGGTCAATTTATTTCTGCACCAATGTCAAGAATTTAAATGTTTCTTATACGGTTATATAAAGAATGAATGTTTTTGGGTGGTTCTCTTCGGGAAAGCCTCTTGATTTCGATTCTTTCAGATCCAGAGAAATGATTTTTCAAAAATAATAATATACCTTAAATTTGTGAAGACAATTTATTATACTTACAAATTTCAATAATTATTATCATCCAGAGTAGAGATTTCTGATCATAGAAAACCCCAAGTATCTACATTGATTCCACTTCAGTACTTTCCTCTGCAACATATTTAGTCTTGACGGTCATGCATCTATTTGAAACCTTCCCTCTCAGTTTGACGCCCAAAGCCCTCTCTATCTTTAGCCAAAATAGCCTGATTTGGCACGACTTTTCCACTCTCATATTCCTGAACCACTTGAGGCCTCTCATTAATACGCTTCGCCAAATCCATTTGGCTCAATTTCTGCTCCAGTCGAGCCTTCTGAATGGCCTGCCGAACATCTGTCGAAACCTTGTTAAGCGCAACGGGCTCAGTCTCTTCGTCAAGCTTCCTCGCATTCACCACAGGCTACTGCGTCTCCTTGTTCTGCCCGCCATCAACTTTCTTGACGGTCTCGACCTGGGTGCCGGCTCTAATGGCGGCGTTGACGGCCTTCAGGTCACGCACTTCACTCGACTTCTAAGGGCGCTTGTTTAAAACTACCAGCGCCCAATCTTGCGTCACAGGACCTACTGGTCGGGTCGACATTTCTAAAACCTTGCAAAATCTCAAAATATCTTAACCCAGTGGAAAAAAATCACAAAATTTGTAACCAAAAATAGGACTTTCTTATCAAAATTGATCGTTTGTCATACCTTGAAGGCTTGCACTTTCTGAAGAGCCCCTCATAAGCAAATCCTCCTCTGTCGCGTCTAAACTTCTACAGGCAGCTGAAATCTTTACCTACAAGACACAACGTTTGTTTAAGAGGTAATATTTATAGCGTTTGCCTCATGTGGCTTCAAGAGTCTCAAACCTTCGCCGATTCGGTAATCTAGAACCGTCTTCTAAATTTCAGGTGATTCAGGTGATTAAGGAATTCAAGGCATGGAATGTGAAATGTAGAATGATCTTGGCCTGTGACTCCGCTATCAATGCATTTGTTTCATTAAATGTATACTCACTTACCCATGCTGGAGAAATTGCTGGAAGCTATATGAATTGACTGATTGACAGGCATTAATAAATGCCAAGCCACTTGGCTATTTCTTATTTTTTGGTTTAATAAAAAAGAAAACCCTGTATCTCAATAAGGGTAAAAATTAGTCAAATCATCCTTTCTCACCAATCAAAATAACAAAAAATGTAATTTACCAAAAAATATATTCATGTAATTGTGTCAATTCAAAGTTTACACATTAGAAATCTTGGCATAGCAGAAAAATTCTTGTATATTATTGGCTCACAGCAACATGAATAATTAAATGACCTGAAAGGTATAGTATTCCTGCCTTGGCAGGAACTAATAATAATAATAACTAGCAATCGCATGTGTTTCATGACATGTGCATGCGGAACGGTATATGTTATTTATTTTAGATGTATAATTATTACTTTTGTAGTTGATGTTGATTAGGGGTGTGATTCACAAGGCCTACATCAATCCATAGATTTGCAATAAGTATGATTTTTGTTGTTTGCATGAGAACTTTGTGTTCTAACCGATCATCATCGAATTTCCTCGTCGATCCGCTTTATTACTTTCAAAGAATGGATTGGGCGATTGGAGCGCTCAGTGTCTTCAACATCCGTAGGTTGTGGGAGTCCACTAGATCATTTTTGCAAACAAATGTGGTGCGTCTTTAAAAATGTTGAGCTCCCACGTTGAGTTAGGTATGTGTCTATGCGAGACATTAGGAGTTCCCAATCCTCGGTTAGAGGGTTGAATCTCGCATGTGGAGCAATAAATTCCGAGATGAAACACACATTGGTTGTTCCTTGTTGCAAATATTGTTTGCAATGTAATGGAAGACCGAAATCCCTTCCAAAGGGTTGCTCCGTAGGAATTACTTGCGTAAAGAGGACTATCCGAGAACCGGCGGTAATTGCCCGAGGTCACTTAGGGAGGATGGCCCGATCTTTCCCAAATTCGGATGTTCTTGAGTGTGGGAAAGCTTCGCGAGCCTCTCTCAATTTTGCTTAGCAACTTTGGCCCGATGAAACTCATTTCATCAATAAGAACATATTCTATATGTTTCAAAGAACTCTTGAAAAGATGATAATGCACTACCTTCGGGGGTTTCAGGTTCTTTGATTGGAATATGCATGGATGTGTGGATTGTGGATGCGGAGATGTTGAATGTTGAAACACTTTGGTAGGGGCGAGCATAAGTAGAGGTGAGGAGATGTGGTTGATGTTGTGAATTAATTCCGGATTTTATTTATCGAAATGATTTTCTGTGTTAGTCATTCCTTGAATTATCAATTTTAGTGGAGGTAGAAGGGTTTTGTTTGTTGAATGGTGTAGTATGGTATCAAGAGCTATTTGTTGTTGTGGAGACAAAGGAAGTGTGGTAGATGGTGGTGTGGCATGTATGTTGTTATTAATTATGTCTACCTTCTCTCTCGATGAATGATGAACCAGATTATCTCAGTAAATCATGGGGAACGTCAT
This sequence comes from Taxus wallichiana var. yunnanensis, assembly GCA_018340775.1. NCBI lineage: Eukaryota > Viridiplantae > Streptophyta > Pinopsida > Cupressales > Taxaceae > Taxus > Taxus wallichiana. The sequence goes on along the minus strand of CM031243.1, from coordinate 364,345,394 downwards.
GTATGGTCCAATTATTGTGTATGTCGAAATCTTGTTTCCCCAACATTTCAAGACTGTCTAGACCCGTGTTGTTTCCGGGGTGAAGTTGTGCGAAGACCTGTCATTCTTGCAATGGTTCTTATTGAATACTACATTTGGGATCAGTCGAACTAACATCATGTAGCAGTCTTATGTCTGCGGTAGTGCGTAGAACATGCCACGGTTTGTAGTTGTGCTTGTACATGTCCCAAGTGTCGTTGATCTCAATCATGGTTGACCAATGTCGGTCCCTCCTAACCGATGACAGTTACTGTGTTTTCCAGCAAGTTTTACATTTCATGTTAATCTAAAGTAATTAAGCTCCACAACTCAACACTTCACTTCACACTTACTAAAAATAATTTAAGTTGGGATACATTTCACCGCAAATTACAACTCCAACAAACCTAACATTATTATCCTCTCTGGCGTAATTTGCAACTCATGAGCAATCACATGTGTTTCATGAGATGTGAATGCCAAACTGAATATGTTATTTGATTTAGAGGTATAGTTATTACTTTTGTACTTGATGTTGATAAGGGGTTGAATTGATGTTGTAATTGTAGAAATATAGTTGATCCACTTAATTTGAAGGTTGTTTCTACATTTCAAACTTGTTATAAATTTGTACATGAATACATGTGATACCGTTTTCGATAGTTAATTAATTTTATAGTTGATGTTGTATGTATTTAATTTGGGTTAATTGTGTTAGTTGTGCATCGGTTGTTCGGTTGGTGTTTTGTTGGAAAAACATTTATTATACAATTGATAATGTGTGTGATTGATAGTTGTAGTGTAGGAATTTAGTTGAAACATTACATTGAAATGTTATATGTGTACATTTAATTATGTTACAGATTCGCACATTTAAAGTTGCATATCATATTTCAAAACATCAAATAAATGTAGATTTGTGTGCACATAATGAGACATGTATACATTTGCAGTATTTATATCATGAATGGTAGCCTTTAGTGGGCAATTTTAGTTTCAATAAACATGATTACATTTGATACCCCTTGAATGACAGTGTCGCTTTGGATAGAAGAAGTGTTGAGTATAGTAGTAGTGGAGGTGCTTTATCAAAGTAGAGGGTAGTATTTATGATGGGTTGAGTGATAGTAGTCTTGCTTCCTCCTTTCTTCTTGCTCCAAGTGTTGGTATGTGCGCCATATTTGAGTATCTCTCGAATGAAAAAAGCAGGTGAAATGCACAGATTTGCAAGCGAGGGAACTTTGGAGAAAGATGTGAATGTCAAACCCTACCTTTCAGTGGTTCCAATGTTGATGGTTGCTCTGTGCAAAGTAAGTCCCTACGAATTATGGATAGTTAATCCCCAGGCCATTTTAATCGGTAATTGTCTTTGATTCCCTCTCGAAATAGGGGGTATGGGAATATGTAACGGTTGGAGGGATCCCAACATGGGCCATTGTATCTATCAAATTTGACAACAACAAATAAAGGTAATGTTGGTGGTTGCATTGATGTATCGTAGACAATGTCGGTGATTGTTCCTGTGGCACCATTCACGAGGCCTGCGTCAACCCATAGATTTGTAATAAGCATAATTTTTTGTCTCAACCCCAATCGAGGAGATGTTTATCACACGAGTTAATCCATTCCTATAAGCCGCCCAAGTACGTGGCGGGAAATATAAATACTCTGGACACACCATAAGTTTCCCTGAAAACATTACTTGATAAAGCAAAGACCCTACCCCATCGCCTTAGAGATTTGGACATAGTTATCATGCAAAGGGAAGGATCTAATTTAAAAATTATAATTTCTACGTCGGTAGATCTCGTGTTTCAATAGCCTTGCAATATAAAATCCAACACGATCCCTATTAGAAATATTTCTTAATCGATGATGATGCCCTTTCCTCTCTACCATCCGAGTCGTCAAATGTTTCCTCCTCTCTTAACACAGCCTGTGAGGCCTGCTCCAAATGCAAAGTGCCTCTATAACTCATGGTATTGATGTTCCCACTCACTTTGATGAAACACATGAACACTCATCGTCTTTCATGCCAACACCTCACAATACAGAGAACAAGAAGAGGAAATCGAATAGTTCTGCTCAACCATGATGGTAACACTCCATTTACCATGCCATGGCCAGAGCTTGGGCTCTCGCCAATAAATGAATACAATACGGCGGGCATGTTCTCAATGGCTTTCCCAACTTTATTTTCGACAGGAAAAAAAATGTGGCAACAACCCCACATAAAATAAGTTCCAATGCATGAATACGCACTTCATTTGATGTGTTACCATGATGGGCACTTCGGTTCCCACCCAAGATTTCGTTACTTCCTTCTAAACCTCATAATGTGACACAGAAGCCAATCCACAACAACAATTTTTATGAAACAAAACATCGAATCTGGAATCCCTCTGACAATTAGAGAGCTGCAAAGACAACTACTGGAATGCCCCAAAGACAACCTCCCAGACAACTTAATGTGCTTTGGATCGAGCCTTCGAGGGACACGTTCATTTTGGGAAAAAGTAGAAGTGAGCTTTCAGATATGGTGGAACAATTGGGGACACCAACCTTATTCTTCACTCTAAGTGCTGCAGACACTAAATGGCCAGATCTCCACAATATTATGTCTGGTGAATGCCCATAGATCCTCGAGCCGCACAATGTTGGAGAACACTTAACATTGTCTCTAACCCTCATCAAGTATCAACATACCTGCATCACAGATTCACAATATTTCGTGAAGAAATATTGTAGAAGGAACTAAGGCAGGTAGACTTTTAGTACAGCAGGTAATCAAATCTACTTATTTCAAAGTTTTTCCAAACTACATAGCTAATATTTATGTTCCCTCATCTCGCAGGTATGAATGGAAACATAGAGGCTCCGCACATGTCCACGGTTTATTATGGCTTGAGAATGCGCCAAAAGTTGATGAAATGGACTAGGAGGATACAACAGTTATTGAGGCCACAAAACAATACTTTGATAAGTTCGTGTCTGCCTGGAACCCCCACCCAGCTTGCAACCGCTTGGATTTTGTTTGCAGGTCACTCCTAGACGACCCTTGCTTGCTAGATACAACACAAATTCTATCCTCCTCCCCGCATGCAAACCTTGAAGAACTGCTTAATCGAGTTCAACACCACACTAAATGTTCGAAACAAACATGCCTACATAGAAAGAAATCTTTAAAATATGGTTTCAGGTTATTTTATGGATGTTTGTTCCTTATTACTAAACTCCATGTTTGGCACAAGTGGGATAACACCAAAGAAAGTTTGAGAATCGATTTCACCGCTTGAACTATAACACAAAAAACAATCACACCCTAATCAACATCAACTACAAAAGTAATAACTATACCTCTAAATCAAATAACATATACCGTTCGACGTTCACATCTCATGAAACACATACTTGATATATATTCTTGTTGTATGTTTTGTATCAAGCTGGATATTTTAAAAATGATGTTCACTATGCAGTGAAAAATTGCACACCATTTAAGCATCACTCTGCTTTTAAAGGAAACTCTTGTATAGGGAGGTTTGATGTTATCCCCATCCAGGTTAGGGAATCTAGTGGTTGGACTCATGATCTTGAAATATACACTGGACAATAAAGCTCCTATATCTATCTAAAAAAACAATAAAGCTCATATGAAGGGAAAAACATATAATTGGCTACTTGAAACCCACTTTTAACATTTATTCTAAAGCGTTGATAACACACTGAACTCAGTCACAAGAGTTGTGCAATGGAAATTTCAAACACTTATGTGAGGAAGTAAAGTAAGAACCAAAGTAATGTAGAAGTGAAGGCCATTAATATCTTATATTTGATTAGAATGAAAACACGAGTACAATAACACCATGATGGCAGTTTTCACCTCGAGACATCTGATACACAATTACGATGAAGACAAGAGTACAAATACAAAATGATGGCAGTTTTTGCCTTAAAATTCTAACTTTAAAATCGATGGAAGATTTTCATCCAAGGTAAGGCGCTATCTTGCTTCACCCAATACAAGAAAATTAGAAATGTTGGAATAGAGAATCTAAACACAAAATATATAGATTTACATAGAAGTCCATCAAAAATTGCTTCAAGCAAATATGTTTGTTTGCATTTTAATTTTCATCATTTTCCTACATTAGTTTATCTCAACATTTTGAGAAGAACGCCAAACAAAAAAACATCTCATTGTACCCATTCAAACAATACAAATGTGGACGAAAACTTTGATTTGTGTCATCAAGACTTTGACCAAAGCAAGTGCCTTGCTTTGATGAAATTAGAATAAATTCATAATGCTAATATCAGTGGATATGCAAGTAGTAGCTGATATCAGAGACCTATAGATAAAGAAAAGTACCTTGTGGAGGATTATTTCGTTATCTCTACAGCACCATATTGGGAGTAGACTCCATTACAAACAAAAACTACATATGATAATGGTAGACTGTATTGACTATTGTACAAGAGAAAAACAAATACATTCGAGACAAATATATAGGTTCTAAGTAAATGCATTGAGTACGTCAAAGGTCTCGTTAAGCATTCGAAGCAGATGCACCAAGTCAAAGAAGTACACAATACTTCCACTTACATTATAGAGATTTTCCTCGATTTTCTTAAAGGTTGTACCATATCGAGTTAGACGCTACCGAATGGACCTAACATTCTAATAGATGGTCCTCTATCCATATCATGGCCCGTCTCTCTATATGGTATTTGGCAGTAGCATATATTACTAGGATGGTACCATCATATAGTAAGTACTTCGGAGTATAGTTATTTAATTCCTCATTCTGAGGGGGGTTAATCCAAAATACCAAATATTGAATGGCATTGGCCGCTCTTTCTCATCCCCCACCCACAGCTACCCACAATGAATAAAACATTGCCCACATATAGGGTAAGTTTTTGAGTCAACCCCATAGTGATGTCCCTAGTGTGGATGTTCATGTCGGTATGCCAGTGGTTGCATATCAAAAGATAAAAATTTACAAAGCACAATCAAAGGTATAAGACAATGACAATTCATATGATCAGGATTTAGCAGAAAAGAAAACAGACTTTTAACATTTCCAGTGTGAAAAATAGAATCCCAAATAACATATAACATAGACAGACTGAAGCTTGTCCATGCAGAATAGGTGCGGAATGTATGATATTACAAAAGCTGAAGTTTTGAGTTTAATGATGATCCAAGTGACATTAATATAAGCAGCATACAGTGGGAGGATGGTCAGATTGCTAGACTGGGACACTCGGCTATACCTAAATTGAAACCTACCCTGCACCAAATCCCACTATTTTTAGAAACTGACATGAAGCAAAAATTATTAAAAAAGAGTAAAATTGCCTCTGAAAAGATCAAAGCTTTACAAAACATTCAAAAGAGTAATATTACAAAACATTTCTACTTCCCCACAAATTCATAAGAGGAAACTACATAATTTCATGACTTGCAGGGTTCATTAGTAACATCATTCTCAAGGTCCCATACATCGGCATCAGCAGATTTTCCAGTGAAGAAGTCAATGTCTTGATATCTATTGAAACTATTGGTCATTGCGACTCATAACCACTAATCCCAAGGTCCTGCAAAACTGCCAGAGTAATGAAGAACAAACAAAGTGTAGGACTTCAATACAAACAACAATTTTGGCTATGAAGTAGCGTTTTTGTTTCCTTTTAAGATAATCGTACCCTTTTGTTTTTCTTGAATAAGGATAAGCAAATACAACCGAAGCTATTAAATTCAGGGTGGAAACTATATTCTAACACTCTGAAAGCATTCAAGACAGACATCATCATCCATTACTTCAATGAATTTTCAAAACCCACAGTTATTTTGTTTGGAATGAGTAATTTTATGCAAAAACAAAATAACACAAACTATTAAACTATATACAAGAAACATTGTACAACACAACTAATATCGACTCATTTGTTTAGTTCATCCATGCAAAAACTAGGTTGAAGATATACAATACCTGTAAACAGAGACAGACAACTGTTAAAAAGAACCAGACGTAAACAAAAGAAGGCGTTGTTAGAGATGTGTATTTAAAGAAAATTCAGCACGTTCAAAAAAACCAATTGAAAAAATAACAGTTAACAATAGTTGTTAAAAATAAAAAACGAAAAAGCCATGGTTAAAAATTGCATGCAAAAGTGAAAACGACATGTAAACAACAGTCAAAATTAAACACGATGGAAAAATGTCTAGGAGGCCATCAAATTTAACATCACTTTGCGAAATGTCCGTAGGGCCTTTACCATAGGGGAACCACCTTCGACGTAATAATAATATGATTTTATAGTCCATGATGTTGGGTGGCGTGTTTTCGGGTCTCTGCGGTTTATAGCATATGGGACTACCTCGTACTCACATGTGGGAGGCAACTATTTTTGCTACAAATGAGGCGTACATACCCTACCCCCTACAAAATTTGAACTTGTGGCCTCTATTTTAAGAGCACATGTTCTTCACTATTAAACTGACCATGGGGTTCCATGGGAAGTAGATTTGGAGGAAATATGTTCTCTAACTAGTAATTTTTTTGAAAAGTGGCTCAAAAAAATGAATGCAAAGCAACAAAAAAATTCAACTACCACTTATTTTAGTCACTAACAATCGTTTATGAAATGTACAATGGAAATGCCGAAGGGGGTGGATGGAAGAATTAAAACTTGAGGAAGTGAAAAAACGAGAGAGGATGACGGACGATGAAGAAGGGGTTTTGGTGGAAGATTCACAACGTTGTCTGATTTGTTGTTCCACTCATTTTGAAATATGTCGAACACGCATGCCATGATTTGGTTAGAGAATCTTCTATAGGTGGGTGCGTTGATGAAGTTGAGGTAGCCACTAGAGTTATCAAGCATAATTTTAAAGGGCACATGTGAGAGAAAGGAGGTTATGTTATCTTCGTAGATGTTGTTGTTTAAGGCAATTAACATGCATTTGAAGTGGGTGGTGAAGTTCGATGTTCAATCAAATAGTTTACCATTAAGTTAATACAATCTATTCTTGAATTGTAGAATAAATTCAAATGGTCGTTGAGAAATCTCATGGTAGCATATGAAGATAATTCTTTTTCTAGGAACATGTGGGCACAAAAAGAATTGTGTTTTGTTGAGATTTTTTTGGGGAGGAAATGGAAAGTTTGTCGAATGTTGGTATGGAGGTGGAGGGAGTAAAATGATAGTCTTGTGATTTGAAGTAAGAGTGGATGTTGACATACATTACGCGTGTTAGTGAGTAATGCCATGGCCAATGTGTATGCTAGTTGTGTGGCGAAGCTGTCAAGGATGAGTTTTGCTAAGTATAAAGGACCATAACCATGGAAGATGATGTCATAACCCACATGCAATTTTGTGTGCAATTCAATGTTAATCCAGAGGTAAACATTGTAGAGGTTCTACATTGACCATGGCAAAAGTTGTAGGTTAACCTACATTGCACGTGTAAGGGAACAATTTCATGGCAGATGTGTTTGTTAGTTGTGCAGCAAAACTATTGAGGACGAGCTCTGCCAAGTAGAGAGGATTATAACCATGGAAGATGCTATCACAGCCCACACGCAATTCTGGACGCAATTCAAGGCTAATCCAAAGGTAAACATTGTAGAGGTTCTACATTGACCAGTCATTGATATGAGAATCTTGAAGAAGGGTGTGATGTTTTAAAGAATGGGGATCATGAACAAAGATCTAATGGGAATTTGTAGCATCAAGGGTAGGTGTACATCACCGTCGAATCACAGACCTCAATGGACTCAAAACGAACTCGAGTTTTAACAAGTTCATTGGCAATAATAATGGTGATGTGGCAAGGGAAAGAATAGGCATCACAGGGTTGCAAAAGTAGTTGAATAATGAACCACTCTCGCATTCAAGAGGGAGCAGAAATTTACACACTTTCTTCCAACTCCTCTTTAGCTAACTACCCACTACCTACCTTAGGTTATAAAGGAGAGTGTCGAAATTATTCTAACCTAATAAACACCTTTATTGTATTTAAATACATTATAAGGTAGATGTATGGAAAGGACAATAAACAAGAACATAATTAAATATTGATATATTTAATTTATACTCCGAAAATCTTGTGTAAAATCATGTAATGATGTACGTGGTCGTAATGGTTGTTGTTGGAGATGAGCCGATAGACTGATTTCTTCCTAAACACAATGCAACAACCCAATTACTTACCCAAAACGTCAACTCCACACATCTGTCATTGTTTTATCTACACATTTCTAATATTGCTCTCATATTCATTCATTTAACCCTATGTATATAAATTTATTTGGAGGAAATAGCACTTCAAAATCATAAATAGATTGCGAGAAAACCGGTGACAATAGATAACCTACATTTCATTTAAGCTCTGTGAGAAATCGTTCATAGAAAGAAGAACCACAAAGAGACTTGATAACATACAAGCACCTCTAAGCCATGGGTTGGTAATTGAAAAAGTATATATACAATACTACATGTGAAATGCTCTCTCAAAACAAACAATAATAAAAATATTTAACTATGACAAATTTCATCTAGAGGTACCTGTTAATAATTAGAAGATAGCGAAAATTACACCAAAAATAAATATTAAATATGAGTCTTCTCTCTATGTAGATCTATCTCAAACCCAAGAACAAATTAACTACTAATATTCTATTAATTTTCCATAAACTACAGAAATGTTTATAGTAAACTATGAGTGGCATGTCAGCTTACAAAGAACCCAAAATCATATGGATAATCCATGGTTACATCACAACGACAATAAACAATGTTTTCACAAATGTTAACTTCTATTTCCAGGTGCTGAAAAGAAATACCAGCCCATTAACAACACATTACATAATTAATTGCATAAGCCTAGGTAGCCAAATGTATCCTAACATTGGTAACACATAAGAGTGCATGTTTAAGTTACGGAGGTAAAAAAATCCAAGCTTATGTCTGCGTCAAGGGAAGGAAAACTGAACAAATAGTCATCGAGCTCTGCCCACATAGATGGAGAGAAGGATGGCATGCTACACAAAGTATCTGATTCTGTCTCTGCCTCTGGCTCAGAATTACATCTACCTGAAGGAGCCTCAGGCCCACCAACTGAATTCATTACAGTGATAGTGGAATCATTGCTGCTATCAGAAGACGACGGAGTCTCAGATTTAACAAAAACAAAATCATGCTTCTTCACATCACCACCCATAAAGCCCAAATTCTCATCTGCACAGGTTGTTCCTTCCTCAGATACACATGATGATGCTTCTCTAGTACAATTTTCATTACCACTAGCACACACTGGTTGTTCTTGTTGTTTCATGTTTTGACAAATTGCCTGCAGTTTGGCAAGGGAAAAGAGTGAATTCCCTAGCCATGAAGGGCTCGAGTATTCTTGCAAAACATAGATGGTGTAGGTAGCCAGAGTGGCTGGTGGTGGGCAGTTTGAATCCCATTCTCGGTAGTAGTTGTGCTTGCAGTGGCATCGTGCAAGGACCAAGATTTCCAGATCTAGACTCTGGTACAGAAGTATCGTCAGTCTTACTTCTATATGCCCACATTTGAGATAGAGATAGATGCCTTGCACTGGGCCAAACACTTGAATCTCCTTCCTCGTCAGTAAAACCAAGCCCTGTTCTTCTCCTGTTGAGTTCCTGGTCGTCGACGGTGTTAAGCCCCGTTTCGTCCCCCATATTCACGGTGGGGTTGTACAACTGCGGGGTGACACTGGGTGTTATTTTGTTAGTAGCAGCGCACGAGCCAGCCATGACTGCAGTCTGCAGAGGAGGCTCGAAGCTTTCCCATGTCGATGGCGGCTAAGATGGAGGGCTCTACCTGTTAAAGCATCCATTGTATCATCTCTTTGATGGATTTGTGGCTCAACTATTTGGTAATGCAAAGAATATCTCTGTCGAAGAAAACAGATACATGGCGCCCTCACGAGACATTAACGCTGCGAAAGTACCAGAATTCATGATGACCGTTTAAATGGTCGTTGATTGGGAGGATTTACATCGTTGGATGTTGTCAATGGAGGCTCTTTCTTATAGATCAGGTTTCCTATTTTTGAGGATGTCTTTAGCTCGAGTTGGTGGATTCAAAGGCAGATTCTTTCTGGGTTTTCCGAAAGCTTCGCAGTGGTATGTTCATTTCGGCATTCTGAGTATTTTTTGGAATTTACTATTTTTAGTAAATTCTATTTTTGGCAGTTTCCAGTTGGGTTCAACTTGGTTGACTTCCTACTTCAGCTTGGTCTCTTGACTGGTCATTATTGGCTTCAGAGCATGATTGAAGAGTTAAGTTGATATATTTAATTAAAGGTCACGTTTTAATATTATATTCGAACGTTGACCCCTTGGCCTAGTCTATTGACTTTAAGTTGTTTTGAAAAGTGGGTTTCTTGAGGGAGGCGCCTTCATTAAGATTATTTTATTAATTTCCAAAGTCAAAGCAAGCTTAAGGTGGGCGCATTTATCAAGGTATTGAGTTTAATTAAAATATCAATATTAAGCTTGAAAGGAAAAGGGCGCCATCTTGGAGAAAGGATTAGGGTTTGGATGTTGAAGTGTTTTTTAGGGTTTGGTGAAGTCAACAGGAAGTTATAAAAGGAAGACTTTGAGCATCATTCATCATCTTTGACTCGCCATATTGTTATGCCGCCGGGTTTGGCTCTAGGTTTGCTTCGAGGAATGAAGGCCTCCTAGCTCTGGGCATCGCTTCTTGTTTGTAAGACAACAACTAGTGGTGATTTTATTTTAGATTGTGAGTTCAAGTGGATTTAGTGCCGTGTAATCTGCATTTGTCTAATTAGGTTCAGATTTTACATATTAGAGTTTCCTGGTTTCTGTATTTTTGCTGCAAGCAGATTCGAGTTTTATTCATAAATCCAAAAAGACAAAAAAATTCTTAGTGGGTATTGTTTCATTCTTCCTTCTTGCTAGGCGCCCATGTATGCAAGGTCAGAGAATCTTTGAAGACAATCTGATTTTTAAAAGCAAAATCGCCCCTCGTGCCGGGCCGTACTATTCATGGTGTCTTGAAATTCGTGCATTTAATATAGCCTGCATTTTGAGTCTGTTTTTGGGGTTAGTCTGAGCGCCTCTTGCTAATAGTGCTTTGTAATCGTATCGTGTTATTTGAATAAGTTTTACGGAATTTCTGAGCTATTCCGTAAAATCAGTGTGCTGCTGGTTATATTCTCGAGCCATTCCAGAAAATCTGTGCTGCTGGTTATATAAAAATACAGAACTGTCATAACAGCTCGAGAAATCTGCATCTTTAATCTGATCCGTATTGTTAGCAAGATCTCACCATTTTATCAGTAAGTCGGCAAAGTAGTACTCGGCAGCAACTTAGATCTCTTGCTTATCATACCGTAATGCACTTCTTACTTTCAGCAGCTTAATATTGTTCTAATTTGACCTCCGCCTCTATGGTAGCTACTATCCCATTCTCAAGGTTAGCAAGCACATTCTCGGGTGTTGAGTATTTCCAGCTTTCCGCATTTCTTTTCAAGCATAGTTTTCTCGTAACACTCCGTCATATGGTCGCCCTCACTCCATACCGGATCGGGTAGCACATACTTGGCGTTGAGTTCCCATTCAACATTTAGGTAGAAGATTAGTATTCTGTAACACTCCGTCGATGGTCGCCCTCACTCCATATTGGATCGGGTAGCACATACTTGGCGTTGAGTTCCCATTCAAGATCTAGCGTAGAAGATCCTCCCGACCATATGCTCGCCATCATCGGCGCCATTCTTGGTTAGAGTTGCTTTCGTGACGCTTTGGTTTACCTTCTAACCTTAACGGTACTTTGATTGTAATGTTGTAATCTGTTTTAAAAAAAAAAAAAAAAAAAAATTGGCCCGATATTTCAAAGGGTATCGTGAGCGAAGATCTTCCCATCCTGTGAACAATCTGTCTATGAGTGACAGAGAAAAGAGGTACATTGCAAGGGAAGACAAGAAGGTTGGAAAACAGTTCCAGCCTTACCAAGCTCCAGAAGGTCAGACAACTTCAAAGATCTTGAGGGCTCATTGGGAGTCTTCTCAGGAATCAGATATGGCAGAGGGTGAGAGATCAGTTGGGGGTAACGAGAGAGTTACCAACAACAGAGATGACAATGGGAAAGGAAGAGAAAGGTCTATGAGTCCCGGAACGAGATTTGGAAGAAAGATGGATGCCTTGATGGACATGGTATCTCTCATGATGGGGACAAGTGGGTCAGAATACCATTCCACAGAACAACTTAGAGCACAGAGGAGAGCATAGTGCCTCCAACCAGCATGATGGATATGCAGCCCGGACTGTGTCAAACAACACTTATATTTCTTCCAGGCCTTTCAAACCCCCTTTTTGGCACCTGTAAACACTCAGCCAGATCCTGAAGAGAATGTTTCATTCGTGGAGCAGTTGAGACTTGGTCGTGCAGAGTATGACTCTCTACCTGACGACATCAAGATGGATATGTCCTATAACGATTTCATGGATCATAAAAGGAAAAACAAAGGACACGGGAGACACTATGATCAAAGAAGACCATCAAATCAAGGAGACTTGTACTAAGTCACAACAAGGTGTCACTTCCACACTTTGACGGAATGATACTAGTTCAGCCCGAGCTTGATTCGTGTCGGATAACTATCTAGCTCTCGCACCTATGGCGTAAGAGGAGGCGATCAAGTTCGCTACACTACACCTTGATGGGGTGGCGCATGAATGGTGGTACCATGGCCTAGTTACCTTGGGTCATCGGTCTATCACAACGTATGATGAGTTCACTACTAGGCTCATCGAGAGGTTTGAAAAAAAGGATCCTGAAATTCATTTCAGGGAACTGGCACAATTGAGACAATATGGCACAGTTGATGCCTACATTATGGAGTTTCAGAGACTATCAGTCATGGTGACTGGAATCACGGAGAGGAGATTGGTGATCCTTTTCAGTGAAGGGTTGACAGAACCACTCAAAGGTTGGGTTAAGGCCTTTGATCCACCAACCCTGCAGGAGGCCATGAAGAAAGCAAGAAACATGGAGTGGGCTGCTCCTAAGGCAAAATTTCAGTCAAATTCCCCCTTTCAGAAAAGGGATAAAGGGAAAAGACCTCAGCATAGACCTCCCTTGAGACCTCAGCACAAGGAGTTCAAACATCACAATCCCCATGTCACCAGGTTGGATCCTGAAACCTTGAATGAACTCAGAAGAAAAGGGTTGTGTTTCCGGTGTCGGGACAAGTGGTCTCAAGATCATGTTTGCCCTAAGGGAGTTAAATTCAATCAGATTGAGTACTATTCTGCTGGTGAAAGTAGTTCTGATTTTTCCGACCAGCAATCTGATTTTGAAGAAAGTGAGGTGGATAGAGCTCCAGAAGAGTCCGGAGATGAGAAAGAAAGTGTTGGAGTCTTAGCTCAACTTTCTAGCTTCCAAAGAAACGAATCATTCAAGGTTCGAGGGATGATCAAAGGGCAGCGAATCGTTGCCTTGATCGACACTGGAGCAACACATAACTTCATTGATGAAGTTGTGGTGGCGAAGAAGGGGCTGCAAACAGAGGAGTTTGAAGGGTTCAAGGTCATGGTTGCCGATGGATTCCATATTTCATGTACTAAGAAAATCTCGAACCTGACCATGCAATTGGGGAATTACGAAGTCAAGGATGACTTCTATGTAGTCCACATTGAGATACCGATGCCGCCCTAGGCATTCAATGGCTGCGTTCTTGGGAGATCTCCTCAATCTGCAGACTATGGAGCTGAAGTTTCAATCTGATGGTAAGAAGATAGTCCTAAGAGGAATGTCCAATGGGGGCCCTCGGGTAGTGTCATTCATTCAAAAGTATGGCAAGGCTGATCCGTCACGATCAAGCCGAGTGGGTCAGCAGAGTGCATGATCCTTCCTACTAGTCCGGCCGAGACTAAACGAGACCATCCTCCCGATGTTCGGCCTCTACTCACGAAGAAGAGCAAGGTCTTTGCAGACTTGCCTCCCGGACCACCACCCGAAAGGGGTTCGTAACATATCATAGAGCTCAAGGAAGGAGCTAAACCGGTGATTACAACTCCATATCGGTACCCGAAGAGGCAAAAGGATGAGATTGAGAAGAATATTCAAGAACTCTTGAGATGGGCTTCATTCGCCCAAGCAAGAGCCCTTTTCAGATCTCGCCGTAGTTCTTGTGAAGAAGAAGGATGGTACCATGCGCATGTGTGTGGACTATCGTGCTTTGAATCAAAGCACCATAAAAAACAGATACCCCATTCCTAGGATAGATGAGCTCATTGATGAGCTACATGGGGCCAAGTTCTTCTCGAAGATCGATTTGAGATCGGGTTACCATCAGATTCGAATGAGAGGATCGGATGTGGAGAAGACAACTTTCAGATGTCACTATGGCCATTTCGAATTCTTAGTCATGCCTTTGGGTCGACTAACGCTCCGCTACCTTTCACTTTGCGCATGAACCGTGTTTTTCAAAATCAGTTAAGGAGGTTTGTGTTGATTTTTTTTTATGACATTCTGATTTACAGCAAGACTTGGGAGGATCATCTCAAGCACTTGGAGGAAGTGCTTAGTATTCTCGAATCTGAGAGTTTGTTCGCAAAAGCATCCAAATGTGAATTTGGAATGGAGGAGTTACTGTACCTTGGCCACATAATCAAGGGAGTGAAGGTGGATCCGGAAAAGATCAAAGCAGTAGTTGATTGGCCACCTCCTGAGAACTTGACTCAGTTGAAAGGTTTTTGGGTCTTTGTGGTTTTTATCGAGATTCGTAAAGGGGTATTCACTGCACGCTGCCCCCACGATCTCACCAAAAAAGGAGCCTTTTGTTGGTCAGAAAAGGCTCAAATTGTTTTTGACAAGTTCAAAAGATCATGAGCTCGTGTCCGGTTCTGGCTATTCCAGATTTCTCCAAGCCATTCGAGCTGCAGCAGCAGTGATGCATCGTGTGAAGGAGTCAGGCTGTCCTCGATGCAAGACAAACACCCTATTGTGTATGAGAGCCGAAAATTAAGGGGTGTGGAAAGAACATACTCGATTTATGACAAAGAAATGCTTGCCATTATGCATGCATTAGCCAAGTTCAGGCAGTACTTGGTGGGGAACAAGTTTGTGGTTAAGACTGATCACAATAGCCTCAAGCATTTCATGCACCAGAAGGACCTGAATGAGAGGCAACAGAAGTGGGTGAGTAAGCTTCAAGCTTACAACTTTGACATTGAATATGTCAAGGGGAAAAATAATATTGTGGCTGATGCTTTATCCAGGAGACCTCATCTTAGCTCATTATGTGAGCTTACTGCAGATTGGAGAGACATGTTGCTTGCTGATTATGCCAAAAATCAGTTTGCAACCAGCATTATTGAGGGTACTTTTCATGATGAAAGGTACAAGGTGACTGAGGGATTGATACACTATAAGGGAAGAATCTTTCTAGTGGCTGATTCAAAGCTTAAGAAGAAGATTCTTTTGACTTTTCATGATATTCCAGTTGCTGGTCACCAAGGGTTTTTCAAGACATATAGGCAGATCCGAGAAAGGTTTTCTTGGAAAGGATTGAAAGGAGAAGTACAACGCTACATTCAGGAGTGTCCTGTTTGTCAAGTGAATAAGAATGAGCATACATTACCAGCCGGTTTGCTGCAACCACTCCCTATTCCCAATCAAAAGTGGGAAAGCATTTCGATGGATTTCATCACAGGGTTGCCCAAGGCCCAAGGGAAGGATTGTATTTATGTAGTGGTGGATAGGCTAACCAAATTTGCTCATTTCTTTGCCATTACCAGCACTTTTTCTGCAGCCCAAGTTGCAGATCTGTTTTTTCGAGAGGTGTTTAGGCTGCATGGGTTGCCAAAGAACATTGTGAGTGATAGGGACAGCAAGTTCCTAAGTACTTTCTGGCAAGAAGTCTTCAGAATGAGTGGTACCGTGCTCACCCAAGCACTAGTTACCATCCCCAAACAGATGGACAAACGGAAGTAGTGAACAAGTGGTTGAAGGCTACTTGAGAAACTATGTTTCGTAACAGCAGAGAGCTTGGGTCAAGTGGCTGCATATAGGCGAGTACGCTACAATTCTTCTTTTCATATGTCGATTAAGATGTCTCCTTTCTTGGCTCTTTATGGGTATGAAGCACCTAGCTTTGCTGATTTGGTGTTTGGTGAGAGCAGAGCACCCCAAGCCAAGGACTTGTTGCAGCAAAAAGTCAAGACATCATGAAATCTTTGAAGGATAATCTGCAGATTGCACAGAATCAGCAGAAGATGTATGCTGATCGAGACGTGTTGAGCGCTTCTTTTCGAGGTCAGGGGATATGGTTTATCTCCGATCGCAGCCTTACAGCATACCTACTCTCAAGAAGAGTGGAGCCGAGAAGCTCAAACCTCGCTTCTATGGGCCATTCAAGGTCATCGGGTGTCAGGGCAGTGAGCTTATGAGTTAGAGCTACCCTCCGATAGCAGAGTGCATAATGTTTTCCACGTATCTCGCCTCAAAAAGGCACTTGGACATAATGTGGTTGCTTCATCACAGTTACCGCCTTTGGATGAGGAGGGACAGTTGGTTCTAATTCCAGAGGGGATACTTGATTTCAGAGAGCGTACTTTGAGGAAAAAAACTATCAGAGAATACCTGGTGAAGTGGAAGAACCTGCCGATGGAGGATGCGACTTGGGAAAGTGATGAGATTCTGCAGCATCCTGGTTTACGATTGCTTGAGGACAAGCAATCTTGGGGAGGGCGGACTGTAATGTCCCCTTCTCAGACTTGATCTTTCCAAAGGACTGCTGGCCTTTTTCCTAAAACCCGAAGGCTAGTCAAGGTAAATTAGGTTTCCTATTTTGAGGATGTCTTTGCTCGAGTTGGTGGATTCAAAGGCGATTCTTTCTGGTTTTCCCGAAAGCTTCGCAGGGGTATGTTCATTTCGCATTCTCGAGTATTTTTGGAATTTACTATTTTTAGTAAATTCTATTTTTGGCGCGCTTTCAGCTGGGTTCAACTTGGTTGACTTCCTACTTCAGCTTTGGTCTCGTGACTCGTCATTATTGGCTTCAGAGCATGATCAAGAGTTAAGTTGATATATTTAATTAAAGGTCACGCTTTTAATATTATATTCGAACGTTGACCCTCGCCTAGTCTATCGACTTTAAGTTGTTTTGAAAAGTGGGTTTCTTGAGGGAGGCGCCTTCATTAAGATTATTTTATTAATTTCCAAAGTCAAAGCAAGCTTAAGGTGGGCGATTTATCAAGGTATTGAGTTTAATTAAAATATCAATATTAAGCTTGAAAGGAAAAGGGCGCCATCTTGGAGAAAGGATTAGGTTTGATGTTGAAGTGTTTTTAGGGTTTGGTGAAGTCAACAGAAGTTATAAAAGGAAGACTTTGAGCATCATTCATCATCTTTGACTCGCCATATTGTTATGCCGCCGGTTTGGCTCTAGGTTTGCTTCGAGGAATGAAGGCCTCCTAGCTCTGCATCGCTTCTTGTTTGTAAGACAACAACTAGTGGTGATTTTATTTTAGATTGTGAGTTCAAGTGGATTTAGTGCTGTGTAATCTGCATTTGTCTAATTAGGTTCAGATTTTACATATTAGAGTTTCTGGTTTCGTATTTTTGCTACAGCAGATTTCAAGTTTTATTCATAAATCCAAAAAGACAAAAAAATTCTTAGTGGGTATTGTTTCATTCTTCCTTCTTCGCTAGGCGCCCATGTATGCAAGGTCAGAGAATCTTTGAAAGACAATCTGATTTTTAAAAGCAAAATCACCCCCTCGTGCTGGGCCGTACTCATTCATGGTGTCTTGAAATTCGTGCATTTAATATAGCCTGCATTTTGAGTCTGTTTTTGGGGTTAGTCCGAGCGCCTCTTGCTAATAGTGCTTTTTAATCGTATCAGTTATTTGAATAAGTTTTACGGAATTTCGAGCTATTCCGTAAAACTGTGTCACTGGGTTATATTCTCGAGCCATTCCAGAAAAAAATCTGTGTGCTGCTGGTTATATAAAAAATACAGAACTGTCATAACAGCTCTGAGAAATCTGCATCTTTAATCTGATCCGTATTGTTAGCAAGATCTCACCATTTTTATCAGTAAGTCGGGCAGAGTACCGGCAAAGCAACTTAGATCTCTTGCTTATCATACCGTAATGCACTTCTTACTTTCAGCAGCTAATATTGTTCTAATTTGACCTCCGCCTATGGTAGCTACTATCCCATTCTCAAGGTTAGCAAGCACATTCTCGGGTGTTGAGTATTTCCAGCTTTCCGCATTTCTTTTCAAGCATAGTTTTCTCGTAACACTCCGTCATATGGTCGCCCTCACTCCATACCGGATTGGGTAGCACATACTTGGCGTTGAGTTCCCATTCAGCATTTAGGTAGAAGATTAGTATTCGTAACACTCCGCGATGGTCGCCCTCACTCCATATTGATTGGGTAGCACATACTGGGCGTTGAGTTCCCATCCCATCAACATCTAGCGTAGAAGATCCTCCGACCATATGCTCGCCATCATCGGCGCCATTCTTGGTTAGAGTTGCTTTGATGCTCGCCATCATCGGCGCCATTCTTGGTTAGAGTTGCTTTCGACAGACGCTTTGGTTTACCTTCTAACCTTAACGGGTACTTTGATTGTAATGTTGTATTTTCGTGGCTATATAAGTTTCTAATAAGTGGTATCGAGCAAGGTTGGAGGAGGCCACGAGGCGTGAATTTGAAGAGCGAATTCATTTGCTCTTAATCTGTGTTGAAGCGTGATGGCAAAGACACAGAGTGCTAAATTCGAGATCGAGAAATTTGACGGTAGCAATAACTTCGAGTTATGGAAGGTCAAGATGCGGGATATACTGTGTGTGCAGGAGTTGTGAAGGCGCTCGCAGGAAAGGCAAAGAAATCCAAGTATGGAAGATGATGACTGGGATGAGATGGAAACTCGTGCTCTCAGTGCTATTCGCCTATGCTTGGCCGACGATGTATTATTCAACATCGTGTCTGAAACAACAGCAACAGGACTCTGGACAAAACTGGAAAGCTTGTATATGACTAAATCCTTGACGAATAGAATCCTCCTGAAGCGTCAGCTATATACCTTGCGTATGAAGGAAGGTATGACAATTTTGGAACATTTAAATACTTTTAATACTCTTATTTGTAAATTGGAAAACACGGGTGACAAAATTTCGAATGAAGATAAGACGGTAACATTATTAAGTTCTCTCACCTGAATCTTGGGATCATTTCGTAACCTCTATTAGTTTTAGTTCTAAAGAGGTCATTAGCTTTGATGTTGTTGTTGGAGCTATGATATCTGAGGAAACTCGAAAGAGATCTTCTCTGGAAACTTCGACAACAAAAGTTATGATGGCCAGAGGCAGAACTACTGAGAGGGGACAGCATTCGAAGGGCCCAACTAGATCCAAGTCGAAGGGCAAAAAGAGCAAGTTGAAGTGTTGGTTCTGTAACAAATCAGGACACCTCAAGAAAGATTGTTGGAAACGTAAAGAGGCATCTAAGGAGGAGGACTCTACAAAGGAGGCTAACATAGCCGAGAAGGACTCAGGTATGGTTGATGAGGTATTATCTACGTCTATTGTCTCACAGTACCATTATGACTGGTTAATTGATTCTGGGGCATCCCATCACATGTGTCTGCATAGGAATTGGTATTCTACATATCAATCTATTGATGATGGGGTAGTTTACATGGGTAATGATGTTACATGTAAAACTGTTGGGATACGAGTATCGTAATTAAAATGTATGATGGGATTGTTAGAACACCGACGTGATGTGAGACATGTGCACGACTTGAGAAAGAATCGATATCTTTGGGAGTTCCGGATTCTAGTGGACATAAGGGTTCAGTTCAAGGTGGAGTTTTGAAGATATCAAAAGGTATCTTGATAGTCATGAAAGCTAACAGAGTCGGGAACCTATATAAACTTGAAGGAAGGACAGAAATTGATCAAGCAAGAGTCGCATCAGAGGATGCAGGTGAATCCACTCGCTTATGGCATCAACGACTGGGTCATATCAGCGAGAAAGGAATTAAGGTACTTGCTGATCGTAAACTTCTTCCTAGTTTAAAAATTGTAGATTTAAAGTTCTGTGAGCATTGTGTTTATGGGAAACAAGCTAGATAGAAGTTTAAACCTGGAAAACATACAAGTAAAGGTATCCTAAACTATATTCATTCAGACCTATGGGGTCCAGCTCCGAAACTCTCATATGGAGGATCATCATATTTTGTTAGTTTTATAGATGATTACTCGAGGAAAGTTTGGATCTATTTGTTAAAGAGGAAAGCTGATGTATTTAACACTTTTAAACAATTTAGAGTTTTGGTTGAAAAGAGCACAGGTAAATCCATTAAATGTCTTAGAGCATGATAATGGAGGGAAAATTACTTCTAAGGAGATTGATAATTATCAGTAAGAATGAAGGGATCAACAGGCATAAAACCACTGTGTACACTCCGCAACGCAGAATGGCATTGCTGAACGCATGAATAGGACTCTTCTCGAGAGAGCAAGGAGCATGCTCAGTAATGCAAAGTTGCAGCAGGAATTGTGGGGAGAAGCTTTGCTTACAGCTTGTTACCTGGTTAATCGATCACCATCGACAACAATTGACTACAAGATTCCACAAGAGGTATGGACAGGTCAACCATGTAATTATTCTAGTCTTAGAGTTTTTGGTTGTGATGCCTATGCACTTATTCCAAAGAGTCAGCGTTCCAAGTTAGATCCTAAGTCACAGAAATTAGTCTTTGTTGGATATGGTGATGGTGTGAAGGGGTATAGATTATGGAATCCTACTGCCCATAAGATCATCATAAACAGAGATGTTATATTTGATGAAATTTCCCTCATGAAATCGGATGGAAAGAATGTTATGAAACAGGTTGATGTACCACAGTCACAACGCAAATTCAATTTGATATACATTCATCCACGGGTGAAAATCATGAAGATGTCCGTGAGCAGGATATTCATGAGGAAATCACTCAGGAGGATGAGCAGATTGAAACACCTCAGGAAATTGAGGAAATACCACAACAAGCTCTACGAAGGTCTACACGGATCGATCGGGCCCAAGCAGGTATGATGATTTTGTCACTTCTGTTGCTTTAATTTCTAATGAAGGAGAACCAAGTTGTTATAAAGAAGCAATAGAGGTTTCAGATAGTGACAAATGGAAACATGCCATGAAAGAGGAAATTGATGCTTTGATTAAAAACAAAACATGGGATCTGGTGGAACTTCCTAAGAACAGAAATCGGTTGGTCAGAAGTGGGTATACAAGTTGAAGAAAGGTGTTGATGATGTTATTTCAAAGTACAAGGTGAGGCTGGTCGCAAAAGGGTTTTCTCAGAAGGAGGTATTGACTTTCATGAGATTTTTTTCACCAGTTGTAAAAATTATTTCTATTCGTATGGTGTTAGCACTAGTTGCATTGCATAATCTTGAATTAGAGCAATAGATGTTAAAAATGCATTTCTACATGGAGATTTAGATGAGGAAATTTACATGGAACAACCAAAAGGGTTCGTTCAAAATCGCAACAAGAGGTTTTTTTCGCAAACTCAAGAAATCATTGTATGGCTTGAAGCAGCCTCTTCAAGACAATGGTACAAGAAGTTTGATTCCTTCATGGTGAGCCATAATTTTACCAGAGTGAATATGATCATTGCAAGCATTTACTTTAAAAGGTTAGATAATGGCATGTTCATTATATTGGTGTTGTATGTTGATGATATGCTTGTAGCAAGCAAAAGCATGGTTGATATCAGCAGGTTAAAGGCTCAGTTGGCTAGGACATTCGATATGAAGGATCTAGGAGCAGCAAGATAGATCTTGGGCATGGAGATACACAGAGACAAGACGAAAGGCAAGCTGTGGTTATCACAAGAGAAGTATGTGGAGAAAATACTTCAGAGATTCGATATGGATAAAGTGAAACCAAGTGAATATCCCTTTAGCTTCACATTTTAAACTTTCTTCAGGTTTGTGTCCTAGTAATGATGAAGAAAAGGAGTATATGTCTCGTGTACCATATGCTAATGTAGTAGGAAGTTTGATGTATGCGATGGTTAGTACTAGACTAGATATTTCACATGCAGTTGGTGTTGTCAGTAGATACATGGCAAAGCCAGGTAAAGAACATTGGGCAACAGTGAAATGGGTGCTTCGGTATCTTAGAGGCATTCAAGCCATCGTATCACTTTTGATGGTTGCGGTGATAAGGTTTGTGGTTATGTTGATTCTGATTTCACAGGTGATTTGGACAAAAGAAGATCTACTTTAGGTTATGTCTTTACTCTTGTAGGTGGTCCTATTAGTTGGATGTCAAAGCTTCAAAGCATTGTTGCTTTATCCACTACGGAGGCGAGTATGTATCTGCTTCACATGCTTGCAAAGAGGCAAAGTATGGTTAAAAGGTTTATTGGGTGAGTTAGGACAGCTTTCGAGAAAAGTGTAAAAATTTTACGTGATAGTCAAAGTGCAATTTATTTGGCTAAGAATCCAAATTTACCATAGTAAGTCAAAACATATTCCAGCTTAAATACCATTATGTAAGACATGTTGTTGATGAGGACAGTTATTCTTGATAAGGTCCACACTCAAAAGAATTGTGCAGAACATGTTCACGAAACCAGGTTATATTAGAAAGCTGCGGTGGTGCTTGGCTTCTCTTGGCTTGCAAAAAGGTGATGAACAATGAGCAAGGTATCGGGTTAATTGTTGTCAAGGTGGAGATTATTGAGATTAGATGACAACCATTCCTCTTCTGGTGGATCAAGATCCTATTATTCAGCTTGCTTTGTAACAAGATAGCTTTAGTTAGAATATGGATAGGAATGCATTAATGAATTCAGTTTTGTGTGAATGCTATAAATCCGTGTATGCCCATTGAGGCTACACACAAAAAAATAGAGTTGTAAGAGGAAGAGCTGTGCTGATTGTAATTTCCATATTTGAACAATAAGAGAATCGATACCGTTGCTCCGTGGATGTTTCCCTCTTGAGGGTTTTACCACATAAATCTGTGTTTATGGTTTGTGTCTTTTTTGGCTATTTAATTTCGTTGACTTGCTTTATATTTTGTTGTGCTTAATCTTTGCATGGCTATATAAGTTTCCAATAGGGGAGGAGGAGCCATGAGAAACATAAGACAAACGTGTGTGGGTGAGCAGCCTGCAACGAGTCTAGTGGGTGGAGGAGGGATTCAAACTTCTCAAGGATTTCAACTTAGCTAGTCGTCTCCCCTAATAGTGCATTTTGGATCCTCTTTAAATCCGTGTAGTTTGCTCACCTCGTGCAACGTGTAAGAGGCTTTGTGAGAAATATAGTCAAGGAGCAAAGATGACTAAGGGTATAAACATCCACAATTGTGATAACAATAGTGCATTTGATTTTGTGAAGTTTTGTTATCTCCTCACAACAAGGATTAGTTTTGGACGATGAAGACATGGTCTATGGTTTTCATGCGGTAATGAACCACCTTGTCCCCTCTACCACATGGACCTTCCATCTTCGACACTAGCATGCTTTCGTATTAATGTGAGAGTCCTGCAACAACAGGACCTGGACAAAATAGTCGCAAGAGCTTTGTGTTTATCGATCTAATTTGGTTAAGGGCCTCCAAACCCAATATGTAAGGGATATGAGTGTGTGATTTTTAAGGACTTTTAGGACAAGATGATGATGAGGTTACTTCTCAAGCTGCGGCTACATATTTCATCTCCAATGTATCAAAATGTGGCTCTCTTCGGCGTGTTCTCTGTGAGAAAACGGGAGGGGCTCTGACACGGACGAAGACAGCAATGGCCGAGATCGTTTGGTCGACGATGTACGGACAATCGCGAGCCATACACCAGGGATGTCGTAGAAATAGGGAGAGCGCCTGTCCAGATACGACCGCTTTTATTAAAGTTTTATTTGCCCCTTTACATTTTGACATCTGGTTCAGGTATTTTCTGCCATTCAGTCCGATCGGCTTCGAATCAGCAAGCTCGAACTGAGGAGGAACCGCAGCAAGCGCCGGCCGAGATTCGAACCGGGGCTTCCTCGCAACAAACCCCGCAAGGCCATTGCTGTTTAACTTGAGCGAAGAGTAAGTGTAAACCCTGCTTCTGAGCCGATTAACAAATGCGGTTGAAATACGAGCGGAAGAAATAGATGTTCATATTTTGCATGTACCTGCGTCGTGGGATTTCTGGTAAGTGGAATTTTTCCATTTGGGAGTTGCAGCAGACTGGAAGAGCCATCAAAGCGTGGGAGCAGGTTGGATAAGTATGGCCTGTTCTAAGTATGGCTGTGGCTTGATAAGTTTGAAAAACGTGTACATATATACAAGGTACGCCAACTGTTTGACAAAATACCTGCGTAATGATTTCAGGATATTTACAAATGGGGTTTGTTTGAAAGGCCTCGGAAACTTTTAAGCAAATGCATTTGTCAGGTGTAAGGCCAGAGGGAGCATACTGCTGACTATATTGCAGCTGCACTGGCTCTTGTAGGGGAACAATGAGGTAGTTAAGTTGTAAACACTCAATGGGGTGACTCTGAAACTGGTGATTCCTGTTGCCGTACCTGCGATTGATGCAGCAATTTATATTTTTCACTGTTAAATTAGTGCCAAGTTGCAGGGCAAAAGATCACTGTCTTTTTAATCTTTTTCTAAATCCAAGTTGGGCATAATATTTTTATTGGCCTAATTCTTATTACGTTTTTGATAAATATAAAACTGCATCTTATTTTATTACTGCGATTGATCTTTTCAGTTATAGGTGATTAAATCTGTAAAATTTCTATAATCGCTATTAAAATCTGTAAATATTCTGAAATTTATTGATCATTATTTCCAATATTAACATACTATTATTAAAAAACCCAAGTTTATTTTCATAGCAGAAAAACAAACAGCGGCAAGGAAGCATAGCCCATAATGCTTTGAAGAAAACAACGTATAATAGAAGACGCTGAACTTGCTTAAAAATTGGAGAAAGATGAATATTGTAGAATTGAATTTAGCACTAAAATGATAACATTTAGGTGCCCACTCCAACTGCTCATATCCATAACCGAAAGAGTAAAGTTTGAACAGTGTAAGGCAAACAAATACGAAATTTCTTCTTCATTATTGGAGGGAAAAATGGAGGGAGACATTCAAAATTTCACTGTGTAAATTAATTGCAAAAGGTACTCATTACGCCGAAAGGCGTGTTATCTGTGAGAAAACGGAGGGGCTCGACACGGACGAAGACAAAGAATGGCCGAGATCATTTGGTCGACGATGTACGGACAATCGCGAGCCATACACCGTGGATGTCGTAGAAATAGGGAGAGCGCTTTGTCCAGATACGACCGCTTTTATTAAAGTTTTATTTGCCCCTTTACATTTTGACATCTGGTTCGTATTTTCGCCATTCAGTCCGATCGGCTTCAATCGCAAGCTCGGGCGAGGAGGAACCGCAGCAAGCGCCGGCCGAGATTCGAACCGGGCTTCCTCAACAAACCCCGCAAGGCCATTGTTGTTTAACTTGAGCGAAGAGTAAGTGTAAACCCTGCTTCTGAGCCGATTAACAAATGCGGTTGAAATACGAGCGGAGTCAACCTTAGTGCTTGCAAATCCGCCATAATTTTGCTGCATGAAAGGCACACTGATCAACGCCATTGCCGTCGCAGATGCCATTACTAATAATACTCTTCAAACACTGCAAAATGATCAGAAAAAAAGAATCAAACCCTGGGCCAACCAAAACGGATTCAGACCAGGATGTTCTGGACAAAAATAGGCAGAAAATGTTGAAATACGGGGCCAAGAAAAACAATCAAACCAGGATTATTCTCAGGATTAAATTGCAAACACATTTCTGCTTGTTTTCAAAGGGAAAAATTATGGTAAAACCCTAACAGTACCAGGCTTTTACACTTGTTTTCCTGCAATGCGCTTCCTCCCCTTAATGGATATCTGGCAGCATATTCAGTGTTACATTAAAAATGGATGCAATACCGCCAAGCGCGAAACCGCTTGTGTCAAAACTGGTTTCGAAAACCGCGTTGTGGAAGGAGAGATGACTTCCCTTCTTTATGATTGTTCCGCCACTCGTTAATTACGCCGAAAGGCGTGTTCTCTGTGAGAAAACGGGAGGGGCTCTGACACGGACGAAGACAACAATGGCCGAGATCATTTGGTCGACGATGTACGGACAATCGCGAGCCATACACCAGGGATGTCGTAGAAATAGGGAGAGCGCCTGTCTAGATACGACCGCTTTTATTAAAGTTTTATTTGCCCCTTTACATTTTGACATCTGGTTCAGGTATTTTCTGTCACCACTGCTGCTGTGTAAGGAGAAGTCCGTGAAGAAAATCACGAGCCCGCGGCTACGACAGGCTTTAGTTAACCAACTTTTTGGATCTATTACTCCGACCTGTGTCACCTTGGATCTGAGCCTCTGAAGCCGAACGCTTACTGTCGTGAAGTGGTCTGGGAATTTGAAAATTGAAATCTGAAATGGTAGCTCCATACCGAGTATTTTCTTCCAAGAATCTTTCAACCTCTACCATAGACCTCAATCTCTTTCCACACGGTGAAATATAGTAGACATCAGCAAACCTGCAGCGCCTCTCCTCTAAGGGTCAATAAGCGCTCCCATCCTTTTGGAGGACAAGGTATGTTGGGCTTGTCAATTACCCAGAGGCGACTCATATCTGGGGAGAGGTCGGCCGGATCGTCGCAGGAAACACGGGGACGCCAGGCAGAAGCCCTACTACAAACCCAGGGGTCTTCAAGAGCGCTCTGCCGGATAGCTTCATATTGCTCCTTGCTTGGAATTTTTCTCCATTTGAAGCATTTTACACACTGGACGGCATACGTCCCAACCGTGGGCGACACCTTTCTCTTTGAACCCGATCCAGGCGTTTTAGGGGACGTCATTGATGTTGTCCCTTTACCAGGGGATGCCATTGATGTTGTCCCTTTCGCAGCAGTCACTCTCTCTTCTGCGCCCTAAAGCATGCATGCCATTCTCAGAACCAACAAAATAAAAAGTACAGACTCAGCAAACCAGCAAATTATACATCTAACAAACCATTAGGCAGTCCCTGATACCATATCTAAAAAACATATTTAAATGTCTGTCAATTATTGCAGCATACAGAAGACATGGTTGTCCTCACAAGGCAGTCACACTGTTTCACCATATGCAACAAACAGGTCTTCAACCCAATCAGTTTACATTTGCCAACATACTCCCAACCTGTGCCAAAATCGGAGCTTTGGAACAGGGCATGGACATCCATCAAAGCATAAAGGATAGAGGAATTTTATCAGATGTGGTTGCAAATGTTCTGGTAGACATGTATGCAAAATGTGGAACCATAGACAAGGCACGTGAACTGTTCAACAGAATGCCTCAAAAAAATGTGGTATCGTGGACAGTAATGATTGCAGGATATGCCCAAAATGGATTTGTTGAAAATGCGTTATAATTACTTCGAAACATTCATGCAATTGCAATTGGCAGATGTAAAGCCAAATTCCACAACCTTTGTCAGCATCCTCCCTGCCTGTGCCAAAATGGGAGCTTTGGAACAGGGTATGGACATCCATCAAAACATAATGGATAGAGGAATTTTGACTGATGTAGTTGCAACTGCCTGGTAGACATGTATGCAAAATGTGGAAGCATAGACAAGGCATGTGAACTGTTTGATAAAATGCCTCAAAGAAATGTGGGCTCATGGAATGCCATGATTGCAGGATATGCACAATATGAATTTGTTGAAAATGCACGTGAACTGTTTGATAGAATACCTCGAAGAGATGTGATCTCAAGGAGTGCCATGATACCAGCAGTGTTCTATGTTACATGTTAAAGGGTTGCTGGAGTTTCTTTATGGTGATATTTCTGCTAGGACAGGCTGGAAATTAGGTTTCAAAGAATTCATGCACTTGGAGAATTTGTAAGTTCGTAAGGTACAGATCTTGAAAAATTTGATCATATATTTATGTATCTAGGACAATCCTGGAGACTGTTTTTCATCTTATTTTAGATGTCCTACCGACTCAGGTGGCTGCAAATCCATGTAAGCTGGGAAATCTAAGATATATTCTTTGTTTTCTCTTATTTATTTTTTCTGCCTTCTTGGGTGGTTTAGGATTTGTACACCTTCCTATCTTGCTGGTATTTCATATGTATATTCTTCCCAGGGTGTATTAGAAGAAGTCCATCTTGCATTATTTCTATGACGGTCATGTGAGTTTGTTATGACCTTGATAAAAATTTCTGATTTATGTTTTCATTCACATTGTAATGACAGAGCTGGGAGAAGACTGTAGATTGTTACAACCCAGGACAAGGGTAGATGCCAGCTAGTTTCAAGGTTAGGACGGTGCCTCTTGATGGCAACAATGAAGCAGTCGAGGAAGTCTTGGATCCTGACTTTGGAGAGTCAGCAATTGGTCGTGTTGCTCCTGTTGACTCTGGTAAGGATTAATTGGTTTCTGATGAAAAATCATTGTAAGATACAGTGAAACCAAATTCCCAGTAAATAAAATTTACAGACAAACATAAGAATGTTTCTCATCCTTTTACTTTGTACATGCACATTATTGCCAAAAGAGAACATTTCAAATAGCACTATGTTGCTTTGACAGGGCTCTGATGGATTATCTTATTGAGAGCATATGGAAGAATAACAGGAGATTTTGCCCTGCAAGAAAGGGTAGATGTTCAAACAGGCATTAAATTGATATTAAAGTTGTGCTTAGCCGATGGATTTGATATGTTTCCAACTTTATTAGTAACAGATGGTTCTTGTATGATTGATCAACGAATGGGCATTCATGGACACCCTCTTGAAATTCAGGTACTTATATTAGTGCAAGGTTTCTGAAACTCTATTATTGCGGCACTTTTCTATTCAGTGTTTGGGACTTCATGTTATAGTGATCCTTAAAGTGGAGCAACGTCCTTTCTTTCTGCATGTGCTTTTTAATTTGATGTTATTTACAATAATACTCGAAATATGGAAGAAATTGTTTGTCTATCTCTCTCAACCCTTTTCTCCTTGATGAGAAGTTTCATGGTCATTCTGGACTTTTTGTATTAAATCATGATTTTTTTTTAATATGTACCCTTTCCTTTATTTCTTTCACCATGTTTAATATTGGTTTCAATTCCAAGCTTAATATATTTGTTGTTTTAGACACCTTAGTTTAAGGTGAATTTTAGTTTGTCAAAAGTGAGCAGGTCCTATTTTGTTTCCAATATCCAAACTGACATCATTCACTTTTTAGCTGACCGTGAGCATGAAGAATATTGTATGGGAGAAATTGTTTGTCACTCTCTCAACCTTTTTCTACTTGATGAGAAATTTCATGGTCATTCTGGACTTTTTGTAAAACCATTTTTTCTAATATGCACCGTTGTGTTTATTTCTTTCACCATGATGTTTATTGGTTTCAATTCCAAGCTTAATATGTTTGTTGTTTTAGACACCTTAGATTCAGGTGAATTTGAGTTTGTCAGAAGTGACTGGTCCTATTTTGTTTCCAATGTACAAACTGACATCGTTCACTTTTTTGTTGATCGCGAGCATGGAGAGTATTGCCATTGATTAAGATTTCAATTTTACTTTTTTCCATTGAAGACAATTAAATAGTAATTGAAGCATAGCATTATCATCGCATCACTATTTGGGTTCACTTTTTTGAGTCCCACCGACCTTGTTTGATCAATTCTCGGATATTATTAGAATTTATTTCCTCCTTTCTTCCCTTCATTCGCACTCTGCCTCCCTTTCTGGCACACGGCCACCAACCCTCCCTTCACCCCCTCCAGCCCTCCCCCATCCCTCTGTTCTCCATCCCTCCCCCCTCCTCCTTTCCCTCTCTGCCTCTGCCACTTCCTCTGTGTTACTTTCTTCGTTCCCTCCTTTCTTTCTTACTCTCTCGCAAATAGTATACATAGCAAGAGTTTGAAAGTAAATAGAAGGTCCTTTATTACTTTCTTTCCTAAATGGATAGCGCTACAATGGAAAACCTTGAAGATGGTGCCTTTTCCATATAGAATATATAGCAGAAGCCAAATTGGATTTAAGAGTCATCAAACAAAATTTAATATAGAGCTTGCTCATATTGATCTGATGTGGGATCCGAGATAAACAGGTTAAATATTACATCATTCACAATTTAACAGTTATATTCATTGAATCTTTTCATTCAAATTCTGCTTGTTATAGGACAACACTATACTATATATTTATGAACCATACTTAAATCGGAGTCTCAAAATACTTGAGTCAAATAGGAGGGATTTACACAATACATACATGCATTATTTCAAGTTTCGATAATCTTATAGCACTGGTATGTTGGCATGTAAGGCCAATAGAAATTATGGTTTTCAGTCCAATTCGTCTGTACACATACATGGACACATGCTTTTTAAATATATATATTACATGATGTCATGCATAATGTTAATACTTACCTACATTTTAATTCATTCATTTCATTCTCAGTCTATTCGTCATAGATAACACTAAATCATATTCATGATCGCTATGTAAATATCAGAAACAACAAACCTAAATAGGGGGATTTGCACACTGTATTTAATCAAGTTTCAATAGTCAACCTGCATTACTGAACCTACCGGATTGGTGATGCAGTTGATTTGTTCAGAGCTTACATGGATGAGGGTATGGCTAGGTTGCTTTCTTTTTCTTTAAACCCCACATTCTTCTCCTTTAATGGGGTCATTTATGATCATTCAATAGTAAAGGAAATGGGGTCACCTTTATCACCAGTGTTGGCTATTCTCTTCACAGAGCATTTTGGGGAGCGGGCTCTATACTCCATTCCTTTGAAACCTAAATGGTGCGAGATGTTTGTTGATGACACCAACCTTCATTGGGAGCATGGTAGGGACAATCTCAAGGACTTACACTCCCACATTAGTAGTTCGGTGGATGGTATCAAATTGATTAAGGAGATCGAGAAGGGGAGCTTACTCGTTTTGGAGTCCTATTCTCCCATAACATCAATGGCTTTCTGGTTTGTCAGGGGCACAAGAAAGATTCCCACACCTCTACTCCACTTGCATGCATACTCTCACCATCAACCATCTCAAAAAGTAGGTGCATTGTTTAAAAAGAATGGCTATAGAGGGAAGCAACTGGTAAGGGCTATCAAACAAGCTAGAGAGGTGCCTGACATACTTTGTAAGGAGATTTAATGGTCTGGTGTCGATACTGCCATATATTGAAGGTATTTCCAATAAGATTTTATAATCTTGAGATGCAACAGCATAAAAAGCACTTTTATTCTCAAAACCAAATCGAAGAATGATATTAAATCAGCTGAATATAACTTGCAACCCAGTGTGAGGATCTTCGTCTAATTTGGCAACTCGAAAATCTATCTTACTCAATAGAGGCATAAAGTAAGAAGACATCAATTATTCGTATTTGTGTAAATGCAGTTATGAGCGATATAAGTCGTTATTCTTGTTCTGACAATGTCATGCCCAATGAAAATCGATTGTTTTAGTTATATTTGTTCAAGTGACACAAACTGTGGCATTTTTGTTTTGCACTCCTTGATTACAAGATCTACATACCTACTGCACAGATATGACCGATTTAATTAAAGATTTATTTTCCTCTTATACTTTTCCATCTGCTGCAAGTGTTTTCTGTCCACCTCGCCCTGTTGCTGGATCCTGGAGACATGTGGCTTGTTGTCAAAGAAGTAGCTTTACCCTCTGAACTCACAGCAA
This sequence comes from Taxus wallichiana var. yunnanensis, assembly GCA_018340775.1. NCBI lineage: Eukaryota > Viridiplantae > Streptophyta > Pinopsida > Cupressales > Taxaceae > Taxus > Taxus wallichiana. The sequence continues at coordinate 364,313,563 of CM031243.1, read as the reverse complement.
AAACAAACATTTACTGAACTCCCACAATAGTGCTCCATCATTTGCCTACTGCTTACACGGCAGGTACTACTGCTGCAATATAGCCCTTGTTTAATCTTGCCCCCCTTTGAAGAAAAATCCCGCTGACATGTTTTGCTTGTGCACCAAACTTCTTGCTGCTTTCTATTTTTGAATGACTAAGAAATCTGGACTATTTTTGAGCATTTAGAGATCAGGCTATTTCCTAAAAAACATGGTACATGGTTATATTTGGATGGAATCCCACTTGGGCATCGAAGATAATGCTAGTCAAACTCTATTACGTAATGGCCCCTTGAAACCTGTAGGCTGTACTGTTTGGAATTTGGTATAATTATTATTAAACTTCTTATAGAAATATGGCCACTATAGCTGGTGCTTCTCGACAAGCATCAATACCTTACAAGGGGTAGCTCATTTTCTCTGTGTGCAAGGTGTGATCCATACGTCTTAATATCCTTCCTCTTATTTGAGACCAATTGAAAGATTGGTAGGACACTTCCTACCCATTAATTGAAATTTAGTTGTTACTCAACTCCATCCCCCCCCCTCTCTCTCTCTATATATATATGAAATAATGTTTCATTCCTGTAGATTTAGAGTGCCATGTATATGATAGCCTTAAGTAGTGTCCATTACCAGTAAACCCGTGGTAGTATCAGCACAATGTTTGAAGGTTGTATTTACCAATGGTGCATAGCCGGAAACAACACTAGATAAGAGTAGCTCTTATGACTGGCATTTGCCAATAGTAATAGCCTTTACAACAGATATACATTAAGATTAATTACTTACTCATATTTACTTACACCAAAAGACACTATCACCATCTCATACCCATTATACTTCTTCATATCCTTCCTGTTAATTGAGATTAATTTAAAGACTGTTAGGACTCGTCCCATATCCCTTATAAATCCCTATATATACTCTACATTCAAAAAAATTTAGGACCACTCCTGATCGCCATGCTTCTATTCTAAGTTTTAAGAGGGTACTTCACAGTTACCAAATATGATCGATTTTTACAAATTTATCCTATTTTTACAAATGTACACCTGAGTTGGCCTAATGGTGAAGAACATGTGCTCTTTAAATTGAGGTCACAAGTTCAAATCCTGCAGGGGGTAGGGTATGTACGCCTCGTTTGTAGCAAAGTTAGTTGCCTCCCGCATGTGAGTACGAGGTAGTCCCATATGCTGTAAACCGCTTGTAGACCCAAAAACAGGCTGCCCGACATCGTGGACTGTAAAAACCTATTATTGTTGTTTATCACTGACTGAAATTCCTAAAATTTAGGGTTTTGCTAGATTAAAATTCAGAAAAAGTAAAACCCAGTCTTGCGGTTGTAAACAATAATATTTTTACCAAATCTGTTTCCCAAAAAGCCAAAAAATGCGGCTAGAAATAATAGAAAACCCACCGAATCTATTCAGAACTGATGTTGTTATATTTATAATAGCCCGTTGGTATTAATTAAAGGAAAAACAAAATGTTGCAATTTATAATTATTGAAATTACTATATTTTTTTATTGAAATTTATTGTATTTTTCCTATGGACCGTTTTTTTCCCATATTTTGTGTCCACCGTTTAATACTCTCCGTATGAAAGTTGCTACTATGGGGTACTTCAACATCCCATTGATCTGCTTTGGATATGTGTAGACTTAAAACATAATTTCATTCTTTCTAGATATGCACCTATTCTTATTCCTCTTCTTCGAAACATCGTTGTATTCTGGATACTTATCTAATACAACAACAAGAAACATGTTCCTTTCATATAAAGCTTGTTGTTTAAGTAGCTAGCATTTACCATTTACTTTTGTGTCCTTATTTTATGTTTCTGCTGACATCTTTTTTCTTTCTTTCGTTCCAAATTGCATAACAGGTTATTTTGCAATAACGATTTCTTTCCTTCTTACGAAATCGGAAACCTAGCTAGCAAAAAAAAACATGAAATGCTTTAGTAGATTTGAATATCCATAGCTTGTGTTTGCACTCCAAAATAAATGATTGCTTCGGAAAAAAAAAAAACAGATTTAAAAATAAAAAACAGGGTTAAAAAAAAAAAAATTGGTTTGCCTACTTCTACTTGTCAAATTTAAAAGAGTATATGAAGTATTGTAGTTTCTTTCTTTTACTTGACTGCTGATTTCTTTTTCTCATGCAATCAACCTTTTCTTTATTTGAATCGTGATCAAGTTAGACTGTTTATGAAGTTATTATTTTGTTATGAATGTTTCTTCAAGCATCCTATTCACTTTCAATGTGCTAAGATTGAATTTATAAGGCGTTTTATGGCTCAGACATGAAATTTTATTTGTTGTTATTTCCATGTGCGAAATGAGGGAAAAAAACTCAGAACTCCACTCTTCAAATTGATGGCATATTGATAAGTTTCTATTATGTTCATAAACCAAAGGGTTTTATTGCCATCTCAGCTACAACTATTTGATATTTGATGGCACTTTTCAACTCCCAAACAAAATAGTAACAAACTTGTTGCAATTACATACTCTGACAAGTTGACAAATCATTTATTTTGTAGTTACACATTTTATTATAGAAAACTTGATGTTTATATGATACATTCGCCAGTATAAAGTTCATTACATAACCCATTACCTTAAACATTGCAAATTATATTTGTCCCTATTGTTTAGGTGGTATAAGAGCTCCTGAAACATTAAAGTTTTGAAGCTTAAATGAAACGAAGTGAGTGGGCAAGATGAATGCTTCAACAATGTAGAGTGTCTAATTTCATAACAAAGTGTCGACAAATACAAGTACAACTTATTGTCTATTTGTTGTGCCATTTTATATATTCCCCTGAAGTTGTTTTTTGGTACAAAAGTTCATTATATAATGTTGATGATTAGAGATTAATATCTTCCATTATAATAATTCCATTATGAATCCATAATAATTGTTATCTTGTTCTACATCGTTGTAAGCTGTGTCGGTTTTTTTGTGCTTGTCCAAATAATTTCTGCCCTATCGTCTCTCACTATATATATACACAACATTTCCATGTCTTGAACACATGTTTCTAAGTGTTGCATACAATCAATTTATTTATCAATAAAAGGAAATAGAGAATCTGTAACATGACGATCAACGGAATCTCCATTGAAGCTAAGATCTTAACCTTGATGCTGGCGCTTGTGACATTCATATACTTGTTATCCAAATGCTTTATGCCGGACAAATCTCATTGTTGCGAAGGAATCCTGGGCCTGATCAAAATATTCCATTTCTCATGCCTGCACAACACTCACTCTTCCCTTTTACCCGACAATGGCATGACCGGTTCATGCATCCAAGATTTCAACCTGCAGCTCATCGTGTGCGGGATCGTCCCTCGTCCTCTCCCTTTTTTCGCTCCCTTAATTTTCAACGTACGCATGTCTTTGGGCGCTCCACGTGGCAGCGACGTTCATGGCATTTCCTGAATCCTTTTCCACGTGTCGTGCATGTGCTAGGCTGTGTGGTGGACTTCAGCACCACTAAGGAAATAGTTGAATGTCTGTTGAAATCCAAAACCTGGGTTGCGTATTCTGAAGAGCTTGGTTTTATGGAGCCATCTAAGGTGTTCGATTACTGGGGTTTGCTTGCAGGTCGTAGATACACCATGGGATTTGATGAGAAATTCGTTTGTAGTTCGCAGACGAATGGTACAGAGAGGGAGGTGAAGGAGTCCCCTGTCATTTTGTGGAGTTTCAGCATCGATATGGCATGCATGGGATTTTAAAGACGTGCCCTGTAAGGTGATAACAAGGTGGCGTATGTATATTGCACATATGACCCGTTTCAACGCTTACGTCTGGGTTTTTGTGTTTTAACGTGACGTGCATGGATGGGCAGAAACAACCGGCTTCCTGTTGCGGGTTTTCTGGTTGCGTATTGCAGGGCAGTTTCGGAGATTTGTGGCCAATGCGCATAGGCCATCCTTTGCGGGGTTTGTTTTGGGCAAAAAGGCTTGTATATGTCTGGAAGAGCATATTTTTTAAGTCAGACGTTGTCTTCTTTACTAGTGTCTTTTTTTCTGCCTATTCAACCTGTGCATTTTCGTCCATTGCTGTTTTTGGTGCTGTCAGACAAAGTGTTTCCAAATCCTGGGTTTTATCCTATTGTTTCAAGATTTTTGGAAAGGTTTGTTCCTATTCTCAACTTTGTTTTTGCATATAGCTGTCAAAGCTTCTTAAGAAACTTGCATGGCTTCAAATTTGTCTTATACTATTGAGAACAGAGGCTGATTCTTTTAAAAAGGGCACCATAAGTCCGTAAACTTGTGTGTACCTATTTTTGTTCCAAAACCCAATTGTTTTTTTCGTGAACTCGGCTTTGTGTTTTCTTGTGCTGTGTTGTGTGTTTTCGTATTTTTCTGTCAGGGAGGGGTAAATTTCAGCACAGTAAAATGGTGCAGATTACTTCTGGTGAGATTTTGTTACAAATTTCATGCATTATCTATGCTTCCCCATTTTCTATACATGTCAATTATATGTTTGAGATCTCCGTGAAATCTCACATCATGCAATTTGTATAAAATTTTGCTTGCCTTGTCCATATCACCCCATCTTGAACACATCTGTTTCATTCTCTCTATGTAATGGAATTACTTGTACAAATATGATTATTAATAGCAATAAAACACCAATGAACACAATATTGCAGATAAATGATCTCAATATGCAAGTAGAATAGCTTAGCCACTTCGAGGGGGAAACCTCCAAACCATACAATAAGACTCAAATACTCAATATGATGATAAAATACTACCTACTAACCTCTATATATACTATTCTTATGTTATGGCCAACACCAAGGCCGACCCACTAATGATAATATAACATATATGAAATAGATACATGATGATAAGAAGTTATGACAGCCACAAGTCGGCTATATACATTCAATGTAAGATATATGATTAAGGATGTAGCATGCCCCTCCCCTTCGAATCAATATTATCCCCAATGTTGAGAAGCTTTGATGTCTTCTTTGCAGAAATTTGCATCCTCCCAAGTTGCATCTTCATTGTCTAGATTTTTCCACTTGATCAAATACTCTATGATGAACCTTTTTCTCAATCGCTTAGTATGTGTTTGAAGGATGCATTCTAGTTCCAGGATGATTCTTCCCTCTTCGTCAAGCTTGTTAGGTTGTGGAGCTTGTTTTCATGTGTGAAAGTGTTGAAGATTGTACACTAAGAGTACTGCACACTTTTCATGTATCCTCGCCGGGGTTCGGGGGCGCAGCCCCCAATTTTTTTTTTTGGCGTAATTTTTTTTTTTCCTCGAAAAAATCCACCCGACATATCGAAAAACGTGCTCTTCTCATATGGGCAATATTTTTGACCCATATGTTTTTGGGCTGGTTTTGGCCCATGGTTTTGATACCCATGGTATTGTAAAACTGCTTAAGTAGTTGCCTACTTATATGGTTTTATGCATATGGTAGGGTATAATGAAAAACATTGCAGATGTGCTTTGAATTCGACTGTGAATTCTGTAGAGTTTGTTGAGCATAGCTCCAAACGGATCTGGGTATTGTATTGAGAGAGCAGTGGCTTGTAATAAAATCGAGCAAGTGATTCTTGGTGGACGTAGCCCAAATTGGGTGAACCACGTTAAATCTTCTCTCTTTGTGTTATGTTATTTGATTACGCAATTTTATTTGAGATCTATAATAATTTATGCATATTAGTTTCTACTTTATTGCGATTCTCGTGAGGGATTATTCCGCATATTTTATCACTTATTTCCTAACAAAGCTTTGGTAACACTGCGTATGCAGGCTGATATCGTCTATCCAATTACCTTTTTGAAGGTAAGATACATAAAAGACTAGATGAATTTGAGTAGCTAGAGGAAGTTCCAATTTGTATGCTACACTACTAATCTTATGTAACACTTGATAAGGGCCATAGTATTTATGTGAAAGCTTGTTATCATTTTTCTATTATTTTAAGGAAATTTTCTTATATGGTCAGAACGCACAAAAACCTAATCACCAACTTCAAAATGTCTTTCATTGCGATTTTGGTCTACCTGCCGCTTCATCGGTTTTGTGACATGGCCAAATTCTCCCTAAGACTATAAAACACCTCCTATTAGTGTTGAATATGTTCTTCAACCGCTCAAACCCTTGGTTGGACTTTCAAAGATGAGGTGATAGATGGTGGATGACACCCATATAATGCCAAGAAAGGAGACAATTTAGATGAAGTATGAAAAGAGGTGTTATACCACCATTCTACCAATCGGTAACCATTGGACCCATCTCGCTTGCTTATCTGAGGTAAAACAATGAAGATATCCCTCCAAGAACTTGTTTACCATCTCTGTTTTCCCATCATACTGGGGATGATAAGAGAAACTATGAGCTAGTTGTGTGCCCAAGCATGAGAACAAGTTAGTCCAAAAACTAGTAGTAAAGATAGGGTCTCGATAGGGTCTCGATCTCTTACTATAATCTTTAGTGTCCCATATAGCTTTTGAACTATATCCTTGAAGGTTGTTTCTACTGTACTCACAACAAATGGATGTGACAAGGCACAAAAATGGGCATATTTGTTGAGTCTGTCCACCACCACCATGATTACATTTTTACCTTCTGATTTAGGCAATCCTGTGATGAATTCCATGGACACCTCTTCCCACCTCTGGCTAGAAATAGATAGAGGTTGTAAAATACCTAAGGGCTTAATTGTTTTGCCCTTCTTTTATTGACAAACCATGAATTCTCGCCACAAATTTTTGGACATCCCCTTTTAGCCCTTCCTAGAAAAAATCATGCTTGATTTGATGATAATTCTTCAAGAATTCATAATGCCCCCCTACTGGAGAAGCATGGAGCTCATATAGAACCTTATTTTTAAGGATTGAGTTCTTACATATATATAATTTATCTTTACACCATAAATTTGTACGATGGAAAAGTGACATGCGAGCATGGGAATCTACAAGTACCTCTTCCTCGTACCCGACCTCCCGAGGTCATGTCGACAACCAGTGAATGTTGAATGTGAATGGATACAGACAAGCTAATCAGGTAATCTTATATCCTCAATACGCAATAATGGAATCTGCGAATCTAAGGCGAAGAAGGCCCTCCTAACCTAAATTGGTGTAATGGTTCGTTCGGATATAATGGTTGTTCGGAGGCTCCAATCAATGTTGAGCTCTGCCGAGATCCTGTTTCTTGGTTGTTGGATACGTGGGAAGTGACATGTGGGAGCTTCGTATATATCTCCAGATAAGGTCATGAAAATGGTGATGGGTGATTTAGTGGATTTGTAGTTAACTATGGGTGATTTTCTGGTCTAGCCCAAAAATATTAGATTGATTGGCTTCTATGTTTAATACGGAGAACTGTACTATAATATCTGGCGGGAGTGGTGAGGATCTAAATACCAACGTTCATAAGCCGTATCAATACTTAATTGATTTGTAGGCCCGTTGGGTTGTGGGACTTGGGGATCACAACCGTGAGTTCGTGGTTGTTGTGGACCTGTTATGGTCATGTGAAGAATCAATCCCTTCTCCCAACTATCCAATAATCGTATGCCTTTTCAGCCTCTATGTTTAGAACTAGAAGTTGTATAATTTTCTCAGAGTACCTAATAGGTGTTCAGCAACTTGAATGCGTAAGCTAGTATCTATGTCAATGAGGAGGTCTCCTGTGTCATTAGGTCATGGAACTAAAGATCACAACCAAATGTCTATTCTCTTTGAACCCTTGTGAGTCATTCGGTTATTTTATCAAGGCAATCTATAGTTAGGATGATTTGACCAAAATGTGTAAGCTTTGTCGTCTTCGATGTTTAATCCTCTTAGTTGCTCACTAATTGCTTGTAAGTTTGTTGTTGCTCAAAAGACCTGTATCCTAAGGTCCTGATCTATATCGGTGATGTCATGGGTAGATTTGGTGAGGCACTATGGGTTCAAATATATACTCTCTAGGCTCTCTAGGTCATGTGATTGTCATATAAAATGATTCAACTTTTAACTAACTTTAATAAACTGATTACTGAAAGAAGTATTTACACTATGCAAGCATTCTTCTATTTTTGTATTTTTAATGACGTATTTCAATGAAATTGAAGAGTAGCTACTCTAGTATATTTATAAAATGGACAACTAATCTAGTAATAAATAAAAACAAGCAAAGTAGCTTGGTATGGCTATTTGCCTGTGCAGTTGTGATTTTATCCTAAGTATCTAAGCAACTATATATTTTGAATTGAAAAGACTCTCGATCCTACCTCAGAAGTGAGGAATGAATCACAGTTTCTCAGAAACTATCAATCCCCACAGCTTCCCTGGTGATATTGAGAGCAAACTTTTGACTGAAATAAAATAATTCACTACTCTATTTGATATGTCATAACTAGAACTTTGATAGCTCAAACCTGGCGTTTACAGAACAATGGTAAATCTAGTTGTGTGTGATTTCATCCCCTCAGTGTGATCTCCTCATTCCTTTGTGTCCTCGTGAATCCAGAAAAGTGTGTATATGATAGTATCAACAGAAGATGGTATTCGAACAATGACAACTTTGGATATAGACCGAATATAATGCGAGTAGGAGAGGGATAACACAAGTGAACAAAGCTTGACTATGCAATTCCTAGTGGGATTTATTATGGGAATACAACACAAGTGCACCGAGAGTTTTAGAATCTATCCTTGTGACAAAACAAAACCTGCAACTTTAATGGATTCTAGTCTAGAAATGAAGCTATTCTATGCTAAACTTGATTGTATGGAGTAGTAATGGAACAAGACTGAAACAAGAAGATTGAATGACTTCTAAACAACAAAGGAAAACTAATAATTGATGCAAAACATGAAGCTAGTAGAATTCTAAGCAAGAAATTGAAATACTGAATAAGAGAATTGAGAAGATGAGGGGCCATTTGCTTGAAAACAAGCTAGCTATTTATAACCAATGCATTTACTAGAGGGTAACTCCCATTTGAACTCTTTTACTATAAACAAAGGAAAAACACTATTACCAGGGAACCAAAAACATTAATGCAAGCCAAAGTGGTTGAAGAAAGCGTGTAAATTTGAAGATTTACGTTTGACGCGATCGTCGGAAGAATCTGAAAATGCGTACAAGACCGCCACCTTGTGCAGGGTGGCGGTTATGGGACCAGCCGCCCTATCCCGGGCGGATCACAGGACCACCGCCGGGGGTGGTGTTTCATCACCAAGCCTAAAATGCAAGAAAATAGGGGGCAAAAGCAAAACAAAGCATGCGGAGGCTGAGCGGGCATGCGGGATACAAGCGTATACTTGGCGAGCCTTTCTAGATTCCGAACACCTTACAAGGAGACCTGTATCATCATTAGGGCATGTGTAACATCGTTCCGGCGGTGGTGTAATACCCTACAATTTCGGGTACGTACATATTGCCCCCTCGGAGAAGCATCTTAGCCATGAAGAGGCATAAAACGGTGGATCCGAGTATGGCGGTCCCAAAATGGGGAGTTAGGAGTTATACCTATCATGCCCGTGTGTTGGAGAGTCGCCATCCAAGATCCCGCTACCTATAAAAATGAAAAAGGGGACTCAAGTGCAGATAGATAAAACAAATTGAGAAATAAGACTGAATTGATATGAAAAGAGGACTTACCATCTACGCGGGGTTTATAACTTACCTCCGTCGATGCTCCGACCCTGCGAAAGACATTCAAAATCAATTTTTAGAAAGCTATATATATAAAACGAAGTCATTTCACTATTCATTTACGCAGATTGATTTGATAGTTTTGAGCTCTGGGACCCACGGTGACGGTTTTCGACGAGAGTATAGTCAAAATGTTCATGGTGAGATAGCGATCATGCCTCCGAGAGCGGAACATCGACCCGCGAAGTCTCAGGTTAGTTCTTCTCGATTTATCATTTTTAGACCTAAAATGTGGAAATGATGAAATCTTTCTCTCTGGGGTCATTTTTGAAAATATTAGTTTTAAACGTGTCTCTAGGGGGCCCATAGGGTAGGTTTCTTTTTTAGTTAAAATGGTGTATTTGTTTGTTTTTGGGCATTTTTTAGGGTATACGACCCATTTGTATTTGCGGGATAGGACCGCCACCTGCATGCAGTGGCGGTTATGGGACCTCCACCTTAGGGCGGTTATGGGACCGCCGCTCTTCTGACAGTGCGGCGGTCCATGACAAAAGCTAAAACAAAGATTTCTTTTATTTATTTTTGCACTTTTAGCATTTTTACGTGTTTTTAATAGTTTTTCCAATTGGATTTTAACACTAACTTACTCCTTTTTTGTTTTTGGGTGTATTCAGAAGGAGGAGGAGTATATCAGATGGAGTCGAGAGAGGGAGTGTGATTGGCTCCCAGCAGTATTAGAGGCTCTCTCTCAGGCAGCGCGATACTCTTCGAGAGGGGCTAACATTTGGAGGATTGCACAGGTTCCTCACGTTGCTCTACCAGTCACATACTATGTGACTTATTTTCATATCTTTGGATGCGGATCGAACACCTTCCGATTTCCGGGAGTTAGGGGTGAGTGGTCCATCACCCTCGAGGATGTTTACCATATCTTGGGGTTCTCGATCCTTGGCGAGGCTGTATCTCTTAAGACAACGATCTCGAGATCATAGGTGGTTCAGTGGGCCACCTACATGGGAGATGCAGTTGTATCGATGGGATCGAAGAAGGGAGTGAGGATCCGCTCTATTATTGAGTCAGACATTCCCGTGCTCCGCAAGGCCATCATGGGCATCCTTGCTTTGAGACTGATTGGGGACAAGGGAGGAGACACTCTCTTATATTGTTGGCCCCCATTATTACACAGATTGAGGGCCATGGACGTGTCTACACTTGGGGAGCAGATATCCTTGGGACTACCTACCATGATTTATACAGGGTAGTCCGATTACAGGGACAGTCACTAAGCCACCCGACTCTTGTCATGAGTTGGGTGTATGAGCATATCACCCCATATGGGAGAGGTGTAGAGGTAGAGGATCCGGGGCCATTAGGGCAGCGAGGTGGATGGGGATGATAGTTCTTAGAGCACCCCACCAGCTAGTGGCCTCTCTGACCACTACAGACATGGAGGCCACTCCTTATCAGGCCATGGCAGGGGTATGGGGAGAGGAAACCGTTACATTGATTATTACTTATCGACTACCACGGCCTGATTGATAAGGGGGTGGGGAAGTTGAGATCCACCCCTTTGATAGAGTACCACAACAATTCGGCCTCCCCTATAGTGACATGCTTCCTCCGAGCGGGGCCAGTGTATAGATCTATCCGTGAGGCTCGGGGAGGTCCTAGAGGTTGGGTTGGACTATTGTTACTCCTGGTGTTCCTATTACGGCCAGGAGGGTGGTACGTGCATGAGGGAGAGCCGGTGCTCCTCAGCACCCTTACTTCAGATTACCACTGGTCCCGCCCATAGCAGTGATGAGCCCATTGATGTGGACTCCGAGTCTGAGGAGTTCACTGGGGGAGAGATAGAGGAGGAGACAGAGGAGATGGAGATCAGTGAGATGGGTGGGGAGGATGATAGTGATCCCGAGTGGCATGACACTCAAGAGATCCTACAGGTCGAGAGGGCAGAGCGGAGTGCAGAGAGGGTGACTTTGGTCTCAGAGGAGTTGCTCTCTCAGGACTTAGGTGGAGATGGTGAGTTTGTTGTAGGCCATCACATTGCCCCGGATGTGGGAGAGGACACCGGTCGGTGGTGGCGGCGTAAGTGGCGGTCGCGGATCCTAGAGATCCTTCTTGAGGCCCAGAGATCCGAGTGAGTTGTCACTCTTCTCTTGACATTTGTTTTAGTTAGAATTGTCTTAGTTTGTTATTTATTTTTGTTTTGTTTACTCTTGGTTTTATCTTTGATTGTTTTCTAACTTGTTTTCTCCTTTAGCAGCTGATTGCGATGAGTGGTGAGACTTGATTCACCGAGTATGCACTGATACCTTGCTTCTCCCCTCGAGAAGACCCGTGCTGAGCTTTCCGTGGATGTGGGGAGCCTTCAGTAGCTGGTAGGCATACTGATGTTTTTGCTGCTTTGGCATGCGGCAAAGATCATGACTTCTCTCCACGTTGAGGTAGCTGGATATAGGACGGCCGAGTGCTTGATGAGGAGGAGTCATTCTCATAGCGAGACAATAGCTACTAGTCGTGACCACGAGCCCTCAGTGCATTCGGAGCGCCAGGCGTAGCCGAGTCCTAGGCGTGGTCGTGCACCCTCTGAGGGATCCCATAGAGATTGAGAGATCATTTTTGTAGCATTTTGTCAGATATCTATATGAGTGTTTTTGTACTTTTTGGGCTCATTGAGTGTTTTGACCATGCCTAGTGCATGATGGCATTGTATATGAAACTTGATATATATATATATATATATATATATATATATCTATGTATGTATCTCTTTTTGGATCCAGACTCTTGGTGCCTAGAATTTTGTGACTTGTTTCCACATGTGTACTTAGATGTTTTTAGAATACTTGTTTTCATGTTTTCAGTATGTATGCAATGGATGACAAATGATAACAAATATTGAGTAGAATGTTTCTCTTTTTTACGCTTTTGTAATGCTGATATGAGATGATACAAACATATGGTAGTACCGAAATTTTAAACTCTTTGGGAAATATTTGTAATTTCTTCTTATATTGGCAAAGCGTGATGAATGCATAGTGATAATGAGATGAACTTGCCCCAATCCCAAATCCACGCAACTAGTAAGATGCGAGGGCTCAACACCAAGAGTTAGGAAGGGCACAAGTTGTATGAGTTTGACCAAATGGAATGATGAGAGACAGACAAACCAATAACAAAAACCAAATTTAGACCTACACACCTACCCTACTCAGAACTACCACCAAGCTTAGAAGGCCACTTACTTTCCAGTTTATCTAGACTTAGATTCATAAATGGCAACCTGGTTGACAAAATCTGGTTTTGAGGATTTGATCTCTTTGGAATTTGGATATTTGTTTTCTCTTAATAGAATTTGATTTGTGTTTTTAGCATACCAAGATTTGTTAATTTGTGTGACTGGACCCCCCACACCCTGCCTCATGCCACTAGTAAGAAGCATGGGTTTGTCACCAAAGGCAAGATATAGGCGAGTAAGGGCACTTCCTTCCTTTCCCAACCTCGCACCACTAGTAAGAGATGTGGGCTTATCACCGAAGGTTGGTGGGGCAAAGAAGTGTGTAAAATAAAATATTTTGTTCACTTGGTGCTTTTGGTTTCATTTGATTTTGACATTTCTGATCTATGACTTTGGGATATCCTTTCATTCAAAGAGATTTAAGAGGGATAGATGTGACACCAAGAAGCTTCTAGAACAGACCGTAGGCAAGGACAACTTCACCTAGTAGAAAGAAAGAGAAAAACCAAGTATGCAGGCCTTGGTATGGTTTTCATCAATACTTGTCTATCGAACTTGATGAAAAGATTTGAAAATAGTTGATGATGTTTGAAGAGATGTGATTTGAATGTTTTTGCCAATATTTTTAGAAATTTGTAATAGGTTGCTTAAGAGTAAGTTCCTGGACTACCATTTTTACGAAATGAGTGGACATAATGAAACAACTAAATGACTAATGCAATGTAAGTAGCTATAATGTACAAGTGGTGATTCTGATGTTTTATGCATAAAACCATTTAAGATGCAAGGAATTGATAGTTTCACCGAATTCCTCACCTTCTAGTGTGCACAAGAGATATGCACCATTTCTGTAGTCTTTCATGACTCGGTATGGGCCCAACCATTTGGGCCGGAACTTCCTTCCTTCGCGGTTTTCTTATCGATCTAGCTATCTAGTCTTAGAACTAGATCTCCTTCATATATTTCTCGCTCATAGACTTTTTTGTTGTATTGTACCTATGCACATCCGATCAAGGCTATAGGCTTTGTGCTTTCTAGAATGCCTTTTTGTTGGTGTTTAGCCTAACCTCGTCAAGGCTTTCTAGTTGAGAGAGGTGTGCCTCCCTATAAGCTTCTTCATCCGTAATCCCTTGTAATGAGACGCGAGATTGGGTATTTCAACCTCAAGCGGGAGAACTTCTTTTTCCCCGAACACCAGCCGAGAAAGGGGTTGCTCTGTTGTGTTCTTATTGAGGTTCGATGGGTCCATAAGGCCGATATAGTTTTAAATGCCAATCTCACTTGTTCTCCTTGACTAATAATGTTTGTTTGAGGACACCCATTCTTTTAGCTAGAATGAGGCCAAGGAGGAGAGTTTATCTTCTTTCTCATTGATATGAGCTTCAATCCCTTACTTAGTTTGTACATTCAAAGTTGAATATAAACCATCGGCGAAAGGTAGGATCTTTCCCTCAGGTGAAGTAAAGATCACTCCCGCCATTCTAGCTCCAAAGTGACATCTAGCTCCATCGAAGTGGAGAGTCCAATACTTGTTTGGAAAAATGGATGTTGGGATATCTGTCGTATCTATTTCTTTTGCTTCGGTTACCTACCATAAAAACTTCATCTGATGGAAGAGAAGCAATTCCCAGGGTGTGTCCCATACCCATGGAATCAAATGGTAGGAGAATAGGTAAGTCTTTCTCCAGCAACTCGATAATTTTTGTGGTAGTCCCTAGTGACACCATTTTTATAACATTGGTCTCATTTTTGAGTGTTGGAATGTCCTTGGCTGGATTTGTAACTTCTAACTCTGTGGTGGGTATCAACTTTTCTTTTGGTTTCAAATTAATTAGTTTGATGAGTTGATTTGTTGGGAGTTCAAACTCGGAGTGAACGCCCGGTCTTTTCTTCAAATCAGCTAGGTGTATATCAAAGGGTTTTGGGTCACCTTGTGCCACAAATATTTTCCCTAAGTGTAGAAATCTTATTTCTTGGAATAGCGTGGAAGGGATTGCCTTCATGTGATGTATCCATGGCCGACCAAGGATCATATTATAATTGGTTTCCTGATCTATAATATAAAACTCGGTGAGGACCATCTTGGGTCCTAAAGTGATTGGTAAAACTATGGTTCCAATCGAAGTGGCTTTGAGGCTATCATAACCTCTTGCGTATTTCACGTCGTGGAACAGTTTGTCTCTCCATATCCTAACTTTTGAAGAAAAGCGAAGGGGACTATATTAACTGCTGCCCCATCGTCAACCATTACACGTTTAACATAATTATTATAGACCCAAACTTGTAAATGTAAAGTTGGGTCGCCTCTTCGTGCAATTTCAGCGTCTGTTGGCATTTTGCTTATATCGAATATAAATTCCATATCCCTATCTGGCTGCCCCGATGGATAAATGTCAAAGTCTACATGGTTTACCTACGTTTCTCCATATGAGGAGTGATGTTGATTAAATGACCAAGGCCTAACACTTCTAAGAGGGCAGCTTTGTGGGCGGGAGAGTTCTTTAACAAATCCAAAAAGGAGATGTGAGAGAAGGTTTTAGTTAAATCATTAATTAAATCATAGGCGCCTATGGGTTTTACCAACGTTTGTTGACTGTTGTTTGGTCCCAATGGATAACTTGGAGTAGGTTGAGAAGAATAATCCCGTGTTCTTGTTATGGTTTCTATGGGTAGCTCGGTGTCTAACTCTACCAAACCAACTATCTTGGTTTGGGGTCGAGTTCCTAATTGGGGTGTGACTGGTGGATTTAATGAAGTTGAAGCTTCATGATCATTGTTTCTGTTATGATGACACCTTGTTTGTTCCGTTAGGATCTAGCATTTATTATTGTTAGAATGGTTTGGGAGCGGATCATTAAAGATCTTGAGGGGTGCATTTTGAGGGGAAACTGCCCCTGCATAAGTGTTTGGCGTGGGTACTACAGAATTTGCTAAAAACATATCTATAAAGAGTTGCTTTTGATCTTCTGGCAAATGCTGCATGAATTTATTGTATTCACGACAAGTCCTAGTATCGTGGCCTTGAATCTTGTGGAAGCCACAATATAAATTGGGATTATAATTTCAAGGTTGTTGATTTATAATCTGTTGTGGCCCGAAATTCTGATAAGGTTGCTAGTTGTTAGAGTTAAAATTTTGAGGTTGTTGCCTTTGGTTTTGACTCTGATATCTAGCTGGGTTTTGATTTGGACTTTGTGTTTGGATTTGTCATTGTTGTTGTTTCCATGGTGGATGATTAAAATCCACCGTTGATTGTTGGAGTAAAATTGTTATTTCACTGATTATTAGCAGGTGGCGAAATGTTTACAATGTTTTCCCTTTTAACTTGATCAGTTACTCCATCTGTTGTAACTCCACGGTTCTTGTTAAGGATCTTAGGTCCTTGATTAGCATTCCTATTAGGATAGGCCGCGGTGTTTTGATTGGGAGTGGTTAATTTCCCATTTGTCCCATATGTCTTACGACCACTATCTATCGCTGCTTGGTTGATTCGAGAGCACTCTCAAGTACTTCATCGTAAGTTCTTAGTGGGAACTTCTGACTTCTTCCTTTATCTCTCTATTGAGAGAATTAAGAAATAAATCACATAGTTCCATTTGATCCATGTTTGGAGCACTTGCTGATGAATAGAGGACCGTATGCCACCTTTGAATAAAATGAGCAGTGGATTCATTATGTTCTTGTTTAATATGCAAGAACTCCTTGATTCCCATTCTTAACAATTTGTTCATGTCAAAAGCTTTGATGAATTCTGACACGAGTTGTTTAAATGAGTGTATCAAAGCTTCAGGTATTCGGTAATACCAATCAAGGGCAATACCTTCTAAGGTCTTAGGGAATATTTTAGCAACAACCCCGTCCCAAGGGAGTAATTCCCGTATGGCTATGGCATAGGCCTTAATGTGTGCATTTGGGTCCCCTTCCCCTTTGTATTTGGGTAAATCGGGGAGAGGTCTTGGAAGCATAACACTTCGTATGGTGAAGTCTAGGGGCTCTTTTAAATATTATGAATAAGTGCATACTACGTGAGGCCTTTGACCATCGATGGGGCTTGCTTGAGGGGGTTGAGGTGGAATGGGTTGTTGATATGGTATAACATATGCGTTTTAGGGACATAAGGGAATCCCTGTGGTTGAACGCAACATCTCGGGAAAAGAGAACATGTCTCCTCGTGGTGACTTTGAATAAACGTTTAAGTAAGGAGGAACATTGTTTCGTATGGGTTGTTTGGTGCCAAAGCCGGAGGTGTCATGTTTTCAACTAGGAGCGGCGTTTGAAAATGTGCGGTCCTAGTTGGTGTTTGATGTGGGTCACTATAAGGATTTTGAGGAGGCATGCCTAACGTGCTTGTTTCTGTATAAGAGGTCGACTGACTATCCGGGATGATGCGGAGGGTTGGGATTCCCGCTTGCCCAAAGTATGAATTTTGGTTTCTTGAGCAAGTTCCAACCCTCTAACCTTTTCAGCTAAGGCTGAAATGACCTTCATTGGTGAAGACACAATGCTTTGCCTTAAGGGTGTTTTTGTATAGCTTGAGGTTGTAAAGGGGTATGATACCCTACTATGAATTGATCGTTACCTTTTACCAAACTTCACTAAGGGTATTTCCCATGGTGGGATGGGGGTTTTCTGGAATATGGTATCATATTGTATTTGTAAACTCCCTATAGGTGGATACATATTTTGGAAATGTTGTTCACTTTTAGCGAAGCGTGCTAAGTACTCCTCATCTAAAAAGGGGAGTGGGTCCGACTGTCTACATGATCATATGTGGTCTCGAATAAGACCCGAGGAGATGAAGTGGATTCTCCAAGAATCATCATATTGTTAGAGCTTGAGGCTCTATTGTTGTGTTTGTGCAAGTGATCAAACTCCTCAATTGAATGAAGAACTTGAGCTAGTTCTTTGAGGGGGAGTTTGTGATGACAAGTAATTACTTGAATAGTTATCATATGCAAAAAGAAGGGCGATGGTTTTATTTTTTGGCTATAACTTGCTTCAAGACTTGAGAGAGGTCTGCCATATGCATCATATCCCGACATATTTGGGGGGTATATGAATACCCGCAGAATAATGGGAAAGAGCGAAGGTGGATGGAAGAAAGGAATACAGAAAGAGAAATATTAGTTTGTTCACGTCGGGTTCACCAATTTTGTACGATGGAAAAGTGACATGCGAGCATGGGAATCTACAAGTACCTCTTCCTCATACCCGACCTCCCGAGGTCGTGTCGAGACAGCCGGTGAATGTTGAATGCGAATGGATACAGACAAGCTAATCGGGTAATCTTATATCCTCAATACACAATAATGGAATCTGCGAATCTAAGGTGAAGAAGGCCCTCCTAACCTGAATTGGTGTAATGGTTCGTTTGGATATAATGGTTTTCGGAGGCTCTAATCAATGTCGAGCTCTGTCGCCGAGATCTTGTTTCTTGGTTGTTGGATATGTGGGAAGTGACCTGTGGGAGCTTCGTATATATCTCCAGACAAGGTCATGAAAAATGGTGATGGGTGATTTAGTGGATTTGTAGTTAACTATGGGTGATTTTCTGGTCTAGCCCAGAAAATATTAGATTGATTGGCTTCTATGTTTAATACGGAGAATCAGTACTATAATATTTGGCGGGAGTGGTGAGGATCTAAATACCAACGTTCGTAAGCCGGTATCAATACTTAACTGATTTGTAGGCCCGTTGGGTTGTGGGACTTGGGGATCACAACCATGAGTTTGTGGTTGTTGTGGACCTGTTATGGTCATGTGAAGAATCAATCCCTTCTCCCAACTATCCAATAATCATATGCCTTTTCAACCTCTATGTTTAGAACTAGAAGTTGTATAATTTTCTCAGAGTACCTAACAAGTGTTCTAGCAACTTGAATGCATAAGCTAGTATCTATGTCAATGAGGAGGTATCCTGCGTTAGGCTGTGGAACTAAAGGATCGTAACCAAATGCATGTTCTCTTTCAAACCCTTGTACGGTCATTCGGGTATTTTATCAAGGCAGTCTATAGTTAGGATGATTTGACCAAAATGTGTAAGCTTTGTCGTCTTCGATGTTTAATCCTCTTAGTTGCTCACTAATTGCTTGTAAGTTTGTTGTTGCTCAAAAGACCTGTATCCTAAGGTCCTGATCTATATCAGCTAATGTCGTGGGTAGATTTGGCTGAGGCACTATGGGTTCAAATATATACTCTCTAGGCTCTCTAGGTCATGTGATTGTCATACAAAATGATTCAACTTTTAACTAACTTTAATAAACTAATTACGAAAGAAGTATTTACACTATGCAAGCATTCTTCTATTTTTGTATTTTCAATGATGTATTTCAATGAAATTAAGAGCAACTACTCTAGTATATTTATAAAATGGACAACTAATCTAGTAATAGAATAAAAACAAGCAAAGTAGCCTGGTATGGCTATTTGCCTATGCAGTTGTGATTTTATCCTAAGTATCTAAGTAGCTATATATTTTGAATTGAAAAGACTCTCGATCCTACCTCAGAAGTGAGGAATGAATCACAGTTTCTCATAAACTATCAATCCCCACAGCTTCCCTGGCGATATCGAGAGAAAACTTTTGACTGAAATAAAATAATTCACTACTCTATTTGATATGTCGTAACTAGAACTTTGATAGCTCAAACCTAGCATTTACAGAACAATGGTAAATCCAGTTGTGTGTGATTTCATCCCCTCAGTGTGATCTCCTCGTTCCTTCATGTCCTCGTGAATCCAGAAAGTGTGTATATGATAGTATCAACAAGATGGTATTTGAACAATGGCAACTTTGGATATAGACCAAATATAATGCGAGTAGGAGAGGGATAGCACAAGTGAACAGAGCTTGACTATGCAATTCCTAGTGGGATTTATTGCGGGAATACAACACAAGTGCATCGAGAGTTTTAGAATCTATCCTTGTGACAAAACAAAACCTGTAACTTTAATGGATTCTAGTCTAGAAATGAAGCTATTCTATGCTAAACTTGATTGTATGGAGCAGCAATGGAACAAGACTGAAACAAGAAGATTAATGACTTCTAAACAACAAAGGAAAACTAATAATTGATGCAAAACATGAAGCTAGTAGAATTCTAAGCAAGAAATTGAAAGAATGAATAAGAGAATTGAGAAGATGAGGGGCCATTTGCTTGAAAACAAGTTGGCTATTTATAACCAATGCATTTACCAGAGGGTAACTCCCATTTGAACTCTTTTACTATAAACAAAGGAAAAACACTATTACCAGGGAACCAAAAACATTAATACAAGCCAAAGTGGTTGAAGAAAGCGTGTAAATTTGGAGATTTACGTTTAATGTGATTGTCGAAGAATCTTCAAAATGCGTTTAGGACCGTCGCCCGAGTGGGCGGGCGCGTTTCATCACTAAAGCCTAAAATGCAAGAAAACATGGGGGCAAAGGGTAAAACAAAGCATGCGGAGGCTGAGCGGGGCATGCGGGATACAAGTGTATACTTGGCGAGCCTTTCTGGATTCTGAACACCTTGTAAGGAGACCTGTATCATCATTGGGAATGTGTAACATCGTTCTGGCGGTAAGACTGATACCCTACAATTTCGGTACGTACAAAAAAATCTCCTCTCCATACAATTTTTTGACATACTTGGATATTATTAAAGATTATGAATGAGATTTTTCGTAATTGGGTTATTTTTCCATTCAGACTTGGCATCCTCTATCCAATCCTCATGTAATATAGATATGGCACACAACAATTCCTCGGATGATTCATCCTTCTCGAGATAAAGCATCAACAACTACATTCTCTTTCCCTTTCTTGTATATTATCTCAAAATCATAACCCAACATTTTTGAGACCCATTTCTATTGTTCTTCAAATGATAAATGTTTCTCTAAGAAGTATTTCAAACTATCATGATATGTCTTTACTTTGAAATGTCTACCCATTAGATATGGTCTCCATTACTTCACTGCATGAAGTATGGCTAGCATTTATTTCTCATAAAATGGTTTAGATATATTCTTACCTTTGAATTGGTGGCTCTCAAAGGAAATGGGTCGACCTTCTTGCATGAGTATTGCCCCCATACCATACCCTGAAGCATCACATTCAACAATGAATGTTTTGGAAAAATTTGGGGTGGCTAGAACCGAGTGGTGCACATGGCCTCCTTCAACTTCTCAAATGTCATAGTAGCTTGCTCATTCCAATGGAAAGAGTCCTTCAATAAAGCATGAGTGGTGCTGCAATGCTACAATAATTCCTTACAAATCTACGATAATAACCTGTAAGCCCCAAAAATCCTAAGAGATTTTTTAGGGTTTTGGGAACCTTCCATTCAATCATGGCTTTTATCTTGTTAGGATCCACTTTAACACCTTCATAAGAGACAATATGACCCAAATATTCAACCTCCTTGACACCAAAAGAACATTTAGAAGGCTTTGCATAAATTTGATGTTGTTCAAGAGTTTCCAACACCTTATTTACATGATGCAGGTGTTCCTCCCATGTTTTACTATAGATTAATATATCATCAAAGAACACTAAAACAAACTTCTGCAAAAATGTCTTAAAGATGGAATTCATCAAGCTTTGAAATGTAAAGAGTGTATTTTTAGTCCAAATGGCATTACCAAGAAATCATAGTGTCCTTCATGTGTCCTCGAAGGTCGTTTTTTTATGAATATCTTCATCCTCGATTCTAATATGATGATATCCAGAATGAAGGTCAAGTTTTGTAAAGTAAACAACACCATGCAACTCATCTTACAAATCATCAATTACATGAATAGGAAACTTATCTTTAACTCGTAGTTGTTGAGTTCCTTGTAATCTGACACATGCACCAATTGTCATCTTTTTCCAGTACCATCACTACAATAGAAGAGTAAGCACTCGACTATGACGAATAATTCTTGATTCTAACATCTCTTGAACTATCTTCTCAATCTCACTATTTTGCATATAGGGGTACCTATAAGGTCTGATGTTGGGTGGTTGAATCCCTAGTACTAGCTGGATGGCATGGTTATGGTCTCTTTTTGGAGGTAAACCCTTTGGCATTTCTCCAAACACCACCGAGTTCTCATCTATAATTGCTTGCATATATCCGAGATTATAAATGTATTTGAATGATGTGCTTCCAATGAAAATAGATGTGCCATCCCTCCTGATAACTTACCAACTATGGGGACTTTTCTTTTAGCTCTTTTAGTTTAAAATTCCTCCTTCTCGACTGAAATCACGTGAAAACTGCTGGAAATTCATTTCAATGGTTCCCAAGGTGGTAAGCCACTGAACTCCTAACACAATGTCTTCTCCTCCCATGGCAATGGCATACATTTGCTAGTTAGCAAGTAATATCCCATGGTGAGATTAATGTTATGGCATTTTCCTGAACAACTAATAGTTTTCCCATCAACGATCATGACTTGACATTTTGGAGCTGGATAAACAAAATAGTTCAAGTGTACCACCAACTTATGATTGATGAAGTTGTGAGTACTTCCCGAATCAATCAACACTATTACCCTCTATTTTTTAAGAATCCAACTACTTTGAGAGTTTGGGGAGTGCTAATACCTGAAATTGCATGACATGATATTGTTGGTTGGGGATCTCCTAATTCCTCCTCTTGTCTCTACCTCTTCGTCTTCTTCATTTTCTTCTTCTTCATTAGGCCCCTCAATGTAGAACAACTTCTTTTCAGCACACTTATGTCTTGGTCCAAATTTTTTATCACAATTAAAACATAACCCTTTGGCTCTCTTTTCTTCAATTTGTTGAGGTGTCAGTCTAACTGGATCGAGGGAATGATGGTGGAAAGGTGCTACGATCTTTGATATTACTGACAGTTTGTTTCCTACTAGAAAGAAAATTTTCCTTTACCCTACATGCCATGATCATAGAATCTAAAACCTTATGAGGATTAAACATACGCACCTCAGTCTCAATGTGTTCTTTAAGACCCCCAAGAAATAATTCATTCAGATTCTCTTCAAGAATATTTTCCACCCGTAAGGAAAGGTTTTGGAATTGATGGATGTAATCTTTGATTGTTCATGTTTGTCTTAGCTTTGCTAATTGACTGAAATAATTCTTTGACACACTAGAACTATAGTGCAATTGCAAATCTTCGGTGAAGACTGTCCATGTAACATTGAGGCCACTCTTTTTCCTTTGAGCACATAACCATCGATACCAAACGAATTGGTCAGGTTTGAGATACAAGGATGCCATGGTAACCTTTTGTCCCGATGGAATTTGATGAAGATCAAAGAAATTCTCCATTTGGTTAATCCAATTGAGTGGATCCTTTCCATCGAACTTACGCATTTCCACTTTTGGAATCATGTTACGGGCCTGCAGAGTGTTTGTATTTGGATTGGTCATGCTCACAGATCCACCCTGGCTAGTTTGTCTATTACTTTGACCTAAAGATCCACCCTAGTTGATATGAGTATGATTGAGTTGTGGCTGATTAGGAAGGATATGATGACCCATTATATTGTAACTAAATTGGTGAATGAAATCCTCCAATCATTGTCCAATATTTTCTACATCTTCTTTGTTGGCCACTCTACCCTCGAGGTTTCACAACTCAAACTCAAGATGGCTTACCTTATGGTCTATTGAAGTAAACCCTAACCTTGAGGACTTTATAGTTACCCCTTCTGACTCTAACTCCTCAAATATTATCTCATCCTTGTCAGGGGTTTTACTCGGAGTGATGGGATTCTTTTTGCCTCTTGTCGAAGGCCCAACCATGATGCCCCAAAATGGTAGGATTTAGGGATCAAGGTCAAAATTTAGGGTTTGGGATTTCAATAGGAATTCGCCAAATGTGAAAAACTCAAAGAACGAACTCAAACTAATTTTTAATCCTATTTCTAGAAATGTAAATAACTTGGAAAAATTCCACAAATTGCACCCTAGGTAGCCGAATTATGAAAAACATAAAACCGCTATAAATGTTGGCAAAACAAGTCAAAAATTCTTGAAATTTGGAGAGGAGCTTACTTGACTAATTTTTCCATACCACAAAAACAATTGCAGAAAAATTCGCTACCAATTTTGAGATATGGCAACCTTCACAATTAGGGTTTGACGCAACGCTTGGCCGAGTTCAAGCTCTGATACCACTTGTAATGGAATTACTTGTATAAATATGATTATTAGCAGCAATAGAACACCAATGAACACAATATTGCAGATAAATGATCTCAATATGCAAGTAGAATAGCTTAGCCACTTCGAGGGGGCAACCTCCAAACCATACAATAAGACTCAAATGCTCAATATGATGATAAAATACTACCTACTAACCCCTATATATACTATTCCTATGCTATGGCCAACACCAAGGCCGACCCACTAATGATAATATAACATATATGAAAGAGATACATCATGATAAGAAGTTATGATAGCCACAAGTCGGCTATATACATCCAATGTAAGATATATGATTAAGGGCGTAGTACTCTATAATTGTCCATTAGACATTTTGTCAAACAATTCGTATAACGTCTCCAAGCTACACCATCTTTTGTAGACTTTCACAACTATAACTTGAACAATAAAATTGAATGATTATTTTTGATGTATTCCCTTACCCCGTTCCAAAAAAACCCAAATCATGTTGGCACTATCATCAGAATTTAGATGATACATGTTCGGGTTTGCTCAAGCTAGCCAACCGACAACGAAGTCAACCATGCGTACCTAATGGTTTATAATAGGAAAAATACAATAAGAGTTGCTCTTGTGACTTAGGTATTTGAAACTCTCATCCACTGAACCTGTTTTTTCTAGATTCAACAGGTAACTAAACTGCTTCAATAAGACGCTGATCAACAGGTAACAAAAAGTGTTGTAAAACAAAATCAAAAGAATGCTCCTTTGCTTCTACATACAACTATGTGTAAGCAAAAAGAAGTCAGGCTGCCATTAACAACCTTAAAATTTAGTTATCCACTTGTTTTTTCCATGCTTCAAGTATCTTTAAACATTTTGCATTCTCCGTAGTTGAATGCTTTTTTCTCTTATAATGAGTATGCTATTCAATGTCGCTCTCTCTTAATTTGATCTATAATTTTAGCTGCAAGCTTCACAAATTTTCTTATTCTTCTTTGGTAGATATAATATGTTTTCTCAAAAAGTTTTATTGATGCTCATAAATGTACAGTTATTGTTGAGTATGTCTGGTCACAAGCACAACTCTTGTGTTCTGAAAGTGATCCCTATAATGAATGAATACGAAGTTATGAGCTGAAAGGTTATGCAATTATATTCCCATAATGTCTTGCATTGGCTCTTCTATACCCTTTTGTTCCTTCTAGAGCGATATGAATTCCATTCACCAGGAGCACATTTGTCACATTCAGGTCATTTGATCATACATATATGTTGTTTGTCTCTATTCTTTCACTACAGTATCATGACTTAGATGCATGAAGTAACATCATTGGTTTCTACTTAAAATGGAATATTGAAAACTATGTTGTCCTTGTTTGGATTTTCAATAGAAAATCAATCAGTCACTTGACTGTTATAGAAATACATTTGTCTAATTCGATTACATTCTGCTTTTTCCATCACTATATATTGTTACACTTTACGCGTGTTGTGTCAAACTTAAGCTTCCATTCCATACAGCAGAGGTCATAACAAAATGGTTTGATAAAAAATTGTTCAAAAATGATTTCTTTACATACCAGTTTAGTGCCTGGAAATGTTCTATTTTTACATTCAGCAGTATCCAAACTAGCTGAATTTTTGTTGTTGTTTGATGTAAAAAAAAAAATTGTCCCTAATAAAAGGTATTTGCATCTTGCAGTTCCAACTCGACTTCCGGCTTAACCTTGGAGCATGCTCGACAGACAGTATTGCTCTGTGCTAATTTGCATTTCCCAGAATACAGCTGGTTTGGCTATGATTTCAGCTGTGCAATTTAACGTTGTCCCAAGAAAACAAATTTGTATGCTAATATACTAATAAGGAAATAATAGTGATATTTGTTTCCCTTTCCAAGAAATATTTTTTCCCCTTGTTGTTTGATGCTTGCTTCGATCGCCTTTCTCTTTCAACATGTGGGGCACGTACCTTTGACATCAATAGGAATTCTTGTGTGCCGAGGGGATGCTTCCCAATGAGGCCTCTAGAATGCGCTCTTTGAGCGATTGACTGTGAGATGTCAAGGCTTTTAAAGTTGCCCGTTGATTGGAAGGTTGCGGACGTTTGTAACTTACCTTACGGTGGCCGTTGTTTACATAATTACATATGTTTATTTAACTAATCTTCCATAAAGTTTAGTTCTCATAATTGGGACTATTTTATTTTGGATTTCGACTTGTTTTCGTTTCGGTGATGTATAACATCTTTACAATGTGTTTTTAGCAATATGAGGACTAGAAATGCTATCGATGTTCCTTTGGTCGGTGTGACAATCTCCACGCCCCATTTTCAACAGAGGGCGCGCTTCCATAGAACCATGTTTGTTGTCAACGTTTTACATTACCAACAAGTAGGCCTCTAAAGCTGGACATTGCTTGAGATGGTTAAATAACACCTCCAACTGCCACCATCCGATGTTATGTATCTCTCAAAGTTCTGAACCGTGAGGCCTAACTCTAGGGGATATGGATTTGTTTATGATTGTGAAGAATGTGAACCTCCCTACAAGCTGAAAAATGGGGGTCTCTTTGAACACAAAGAAGAATGACATTAAACACAAGAACCATGTAAAGAAAATGCCAAATGCAAGCAACAAAAAAATTTCAGAAAAAAAAATAGTTTTCTTGTTTATATGTTTCTTTTTGTTTGTAATATGAGTATGCACATAAGTTGTAGGAGCTTTGGAATTCTTTTGAATGTCATGCAACAATGTTTACTTTCTTACTTTAATGTTTAGAAATCCATGACTGAATTTCGGAAATTCATTGTTTCAACCTACTTCAAATTATTTCATATTTTATTGTGGAATTGGATTGTGTTGATATTAGACATCCATTATTATGTTGTGTTGATGTTAAAGAAAATGATTGTTCATTATCTTTCATTCCAGCATTTATGTTATTTCATATTTTGTTTTGGAATCATGTTGTGTTGGTTGTTGTTAGCTTTTGTGCCATGACACACTGCTAATGCTTAAGTGAAACATATCTTTACCATCTATGCACATGGTTCATAGAAGCTGTTCTCCTTTGGTTTAAGTTTCCAAATTTGGTTTAAGGCATTAGAAAAATGTATTAACTTTGGTTTATGTTTACTCTCAGTGTGAACAATATTAACTTTGGTATGTTTATGGACTTTGATAACGATACCAAGTAAAATTTGAACTAACGACTCATGGCCAATGAGCAACTGGAATTATACAATAAAAAATAGCAGTGATTACAACAACAATGATAGTGTATATTTTACTAACAAAAAAATGAAGTCATGGGCTTAGAAGCTAACAAGTGGTGGGCAGCAAGAAACCAATACAAAACATTCCTTGTCCATCGACATTTTCTTGCATTGAAATTTTGGACAAACATCTCATAAAAGGTACAATACAAAATACTAATTACATTTAAGGCATTGTTTGAATAAGAGTTTGAATATGAATCACACTCATAGTGTCTAACACATGACAATCTAATGAAGGGTTTATATTTCTTTGATCAGTGATTCATTGATGTCCTACAACCCTCCACAAAACATTGATGTTTCACCAAATACAGTGAACACGTGTCTAGAAAATAATAAAATAGATCGTGATACACTTCGATGGGTCTATTAGTAAAATAAATATGGCATACAATTTGATGGGTCTACTAGTAAAATAGAAAATTTCACTCAACAACGTAAAAAATCATTTGGAGTCTTTGTCTAAAACTTGATCGGCTGATAAAATCTGCAAAATGTTCATATGAGAAATTGTTGAAGTGCCTCAATTATTGCTAATTGTTTGTGCATTGACTATTTCCCTACAATTAGTTGAGACGATAATTAAAAGGGGAAACACAAAACGTTCTCTAAGAAGCCATTGTGGTTTGGGTTTCGAACTTGGAACTTTTTATATTTTCCTATTTTTTATATTGGCCCCATTAATCGTAAATTTTCTGAGTAACATTGACATGATAAGTAGGAACAATATGAGCCATGGAATGCGTGAGATGTGAAAATATTTAATTCTAAAATTGAAGTCACATTTTTCCCCAACATTCCATTCGTTTCTTCATTTTATGTAACAAATTAGACATCGAAAACCTTGACACGTTAAAAAAAAGAAGAAATAACAACATCCAGTTTTCCCATATTAAGTTAAACATGCTTATTGAGTGGCCCCTCCACATGTCTGAAAAAACACTACAATGTTAAAAATGACTCTATTTTTTATTAAGTTGACTCATGTTAATTCTTATTTTTCATATCTGAGCACTCCCCTAAAATAAAGAGAACATTGTGTTTTGTAGGTTCAAATATAATCTCTTATCCCCCAAATATTGCAATGAAGACCCATTATAGTGTATTATTGTTGATTTTGACATACACTCCTAAAAGCCTTTAAAGAAAATAAAATAAAAAATCATTTGGTTTGGGTATAGTTTTTCAATTAAGATAGGGATTATTGCAATTACATTGTTATGTGTTTTAATAATGTAAGTGTGGAAGGAAAACAAAATAAGGTACAAATACATGCAAAAACATGGTATATACTCTATGCAAGAGCACTTACTTGAGGTTCTAGACATCTCAGAACTATGACAACATTATTGATTTCTTTGCCACCATCCTCTTAGCTACACCAAAATGGGAGCTTAGAGTTACGCATAAGAAACCATCAAAGATTTATGGAAGGTGGGTTTTGTAGATGTAGATTTCATCATTGGGGGTGGAAAGAACCTAGGTTCTAATATTTTTCTCCACAACTTGTTGCTCATCATAGAATAATAGAAACAAACCCATTATTCTGAAATCCTCCGTTGCATCGAAAAACGTAAAATGTAAAAGAAAACACCATTACTCATATATAAAAAAATAGGCCAACAATGAATTATCCACAACTGATATTGCAAGATATTGGTTATTAAATTTGTAACATTAACAAGTAATTATGTTGATAACTATTTCTCCATCTACACGTGTCCCCATGCCTACACATACGTGTCGACATCTCTTTCAACTATCCTCAGTAAACATCCATGCATCTAACAGATTCCATGCATTCAAATTTTATGGTTGATCATTAGATTATAATCTTCAAACTAGTCAACCAATTTATAACCTTCAAACCAAAACATTTCCTATTTGTAACCTTCATTGAGATAGAGGATCGAAGAAAGACCCAACCACACATGCATTTTCCCCCTTATTTTCCCAATGACTCGAACATTATTTTCGCTAATAAATGTTTCCAAATAGGAGTCTCAATGGATGTCCTTGTCACACATTTTGGTTATGGAAGGTCAAGGTTGTGTCGGTGGTCATTATTGGATGGCATCATCAGGACTATTGATGAGAGAAACCATAATCACTATCTTTATTTCTAAAGAAAAACCCTAATCACAAATGTGCATGAAATCGGTGACAAAAGGTACCCTAACGTAAAGTTTCTATACATAATATATGTACATTTCGAGATTCAAACATATGTAAGTTTTCCTTGAAAGTACTTATTCACCACACCTAGCTTTCTAAGATATCTCCAACATATAGCCTCTTTTTCCCCTTGCTTTTTGAAAACTTTTAAATTTGGAAATGCCTTTTGCAGCCTTTCAAGTACGCTTTCCCTCCTCATGAACGACTCACTTTTGGTAGGAGGCATTGTTTTCCTGATCGAAGGATGCTCTGATCCCCAACTAACTTGCAGTTGTTGAACATGTACCCTTTGAGATCCACCTTAAACACAAGTTTTCTGCATCATGTCAACATTTCGGATGGTGAACATTTGCAGAAAAATTTATTGCCTTCTAAATTTATGGTTAGTGTGAGCAACAAAACTTTGTAGAGCGCTTCCATAGTTCACATCCTTAAATCCAAAACCCGAATGGTGAAACAAGAATTGTAAGATTTGTACCTATTTTTTTCCCATTCCATGTTTTCCCAAATGTTAGTTCTTTCTTACCTATGCCTTCCTTTGTTTCTTGCAGGACAGTTCTTATTTTGGAGATCGATATAGTCACCCAAATTCATGACTAGATTGGTAACCCTGTTCCTCTGCCTAATCACATCCTTCATGGTAAACAAAAGGCATCATAGTAAGACACATTTTGGATAGCAGTTTGGCTTCACAAATTACATCCCAATCGACATAGGCCTCAGCCAAGAAGACAAACTCTTCGTTTTCCCAATTAGTTCCCTCAACACATCTTTACGGTTTTGGTTGTTAAAGGAAGAACTCTTTGCAAAATAGACCTCAAAGAGTATCGAAATGCTAAGGGTTGTGGAATATTTTTTGTTTTTAATTTGGTGGATCATTCAGGGAGAGAGATTCATGTCACAAGTTTTAATGAGGCTGCCCAAAAATTTATGACATTGTAGAAACATGAAAGGTATATATTATAAGCAATGGAAGAATTGCCAATGCAAACTCTGACTTTAATCATCTGAATAGCTCCCTAGAAATTATTTTTCTCCCCCATTCTCTCACACTCCTCTGTGGAGACAAACAACAACATACCTCTGCATCACTTTCATTTCAAGATGATAAAGGAGATGTCAGAACTCCCCATTGGTTCTTCAGTTGATTTGATCGGTGTTGTTTATGTGATCTCACCATGCTCGACAATTAGAAGGCACGACTATACAAAGAAAAAAAAAGAACAATTCAAATACAAGACATGTCTGGATTTAGTGTTTCTGTCAGTATGTGGGGGACCATTTTTAAGGGTTGGCTCATGATATTTGGAGATCTATCATCACCACAACCAAAATTCTAGAAATAAAGGGTGGTTGCGTAAAAGGTTCCTTCATAGACATTATTTCCTATACAAAATGCTTTGTTAATCCTTCGATTCTAGAGGCCTCACTGCTTCTTGAGTTGGTCGCTTCATCTTTTCTTGTGCCTTCCATAACATACACATCACTTGGACCTCCAAAAAATGTGGTTTCCATATCAACACTCTCTAAAATAGTTCACATGGGAAATGTAGATAAAAATGAGTGGGCCTCGGTAATAGCAGAGGTGACAAACATTGTCATTGATAACTTATTTTATATGGCTTCCCTACTTTCAAAGGCTGACAAGAAATGCAAGAAAAAAGTAACTGAAAACGGGGCCGGAAAATGGTTTTTATCTCAGTGCAATGAAGAAGTTTCATAATGTGATTACAGGTATATGCTTTGCATTAATATTAAGGATGATAATGGGAAATTACACTCAGTTACTACCTTTGATTCAGCTACAGAAGCAATCATGGGTATCTCAGCTAAGAACTTGCGGTTGTTGTCTATTGATGATGAAGCACTTGGTGAAATAACAGGGAATGTTGTTGGCTACAAATACCTTTTCACCCTTTCCCTCAAAGAAACAATTTATCAAGGTGTAGACAAAAATTATGCACTTTAGGCATTATTTAGCCCGATATTATACCACTATTTAGAAGGTTCTCAAATGAATAAAGTACTAATTAATCCCACCTTTTTCTACCTTTATTTTATATTTTATTTCGTTATTCCCACATATTTTATTGCACTTATCCATCCATTTCGCAACTACCCTGTCATTCATAGCCCAAAATCGGGGTGCCTCGGTTGTCTTGGGGCACCCTAGTCCCTCCTTTGGTGACCCGATCTATGTGTCTCTTTTCCTGCTTCTTTTTGGGGCCTTTCTAGCCATTTTTTATCCTTATCCTTTTCCTAGTTAGCCATGTCAGGATTAATTATGAAATTAAGCTTGAGAACCCTATAAATATAAAGTTATAAGACCATAATGAGGGTCCTAGCGTCACATACTACTATCACTCCATCTAGATTTGCATCCATTGCATCACTTGCATCCACATAGTGCCATGCATCAAGGCTAGGATATCTACATCACACACATAACATAGGGGGGGATTCTATTATATTCCATGCACACATGCTACTACATTTTCTATAGTTACTATTGCTTGCTACTTCACAAAGTGTGAATGACACGAGAGCACCTAGGGCACAACATGCACACACTCACCAGAACTACATCCGGGTCCAAAATGTAGTGCAATGCTCAATGATAAGACCACTAGTTTGGTGGTGAGACCAATTTGACCCATTCATTTTCATTTCTATTCTTCTTAGGGTTTGATACTTATTTTCTTCTTACAGGTCATTATTCAACTCATTCGGTGAATCCAATGCGAAAAACAGACAGAGTTTCAGATCAACTTATGACAATACCAAACTCAGATCAGAAGCTTTTGCAGAGATCAGGGCACCCAATCTACGACTGGGCACCCAGGCACCCCAGAGCCCCTATCGGTTCATATCTTCCAGATCTGGTCTTCGCAGATTTTGAGTGATCGTCTACACTTCTAAATTTTGTTTCTAGACCTACGATAACTTGTGATAGTCTCTTCGAATTAGCTAAGACATTTCTCTTCCCTCTCTTATATACTTATGGTTGTACTTTACTTAGAATACTTAATCATTTCATATTATTTTAGTTTCATTTATGGTTTTTAGTCCTCCTAATTAGATTAACATTAGTGGTTATACTCCCATAGGTAAGTAGTTTAGTGCTCCATGTTTTTGTTAATCATTTTGGTGAACCCCATGTTTTTCATAGCACCTTCGAGGAATTTCTATTTCCATCCATTTTGTCATTATGATTTTTCACATCCCTTTTTCATTCTTATATCCTACTTATTCATCGTCATTCTACCTTATTTTTTTGTAGTTATTGCTACACTCAATTCACCATGAGCATATCTATTCATGCGTACCTACAAAAACACCCAGATTGTCTCCTTCTCCTTCATAAATACTTAGCTACTCTTTATATCTCTCCACTTATATCACCAAAATATGTTTACCATAAGTTTATTTCAACTTTATCCCTTAAAAAAGATCAAATCACTTTCAAATCTGATGATCGATCACCACCAGAGTTCATGGCCCGTGACCCTCCCTTATATATCCAGGTTTGTGTGAACAAAGTAGGTGTTAAGCATGATTTAGTAGACAATGGATCTGGCCTCAACATTTGTAACATCAATTTTATTCAACATATCGACATGACTCCAACATCCCTTGCTCCTTCCACCATTTCTATTTGTGGTTTTGATAACATCCCAAAATGTGTTTTAGGCTGTTCATTTACCCATCACCGTTGGCCCATGTGTAATTACCATCCCATGTCATGTCATGCCTAATGACCTTAACTATAACATTCTCCTTGGTAGGCCTTGGATCCATGCTATACATGTGGTCCCTTCTACACTCCATGCGTGACTCAAGTTCTGTTATCATGGCACCATCTATGATGTGCCTGCGACCCCTCACCTTTCTAGTATTTTCACTCTATTGAATACCCTTTGGAATTACCTATTTAACCTTACATTAACATAGATTGTTGATCTATGTTTCCAAATGAGTGTACGAGTAATCAAGAAACATGAAACAACATTGAGTATACAAGGGCTTAGTACCTTGGAGATGACGATGGATGATACAGGTGCAAAGTTGATATCGGACTCCTGGTGTGATCCCGAAAACCTACAGCTCACATACACTAGGAAAATAATGATTAGAGATTTTATGCGGGGTTTCCTGACAAAGCAGATCCGGGAAGCATTAACTTCCTTGGTGGATGTCAACCCCATGTAATAAGAATAATAGTACAATAGCGTCCAAAATAGATGACATACAAATTGATAAATAAAAGAACCTGGATGGTACCGGTGTGTAGACGAAATTACTGATCTGATGCGTGCAACATGAATCTCATCATATGAACCCAAATCACGAGTAGAATGTCATGGAAATCCTACATGCTATCACCCAGATAGAATAATAATGATATTATAAAATGACTAAAATCTCACAACATTCACCTAAATTTTCTTCCCCCTCTTTTGAGGGGGAGAAGACTCATATTTATAATTTGAATTTGGATTAAAATAGAGGATTAACGAATAACCATAATTTGCAAAAGCAATCCTGATTAAGATGACATGATGAAGAGTTGATTTGATGGTAGGGTTCATGATGTGAGAAAAAGAAAAAGGTGTGATGTGGAGTGAGGGACATGGTTAGGTGTAATAGTGAAGTCATGTGCTCACTTTAACTATTGATTTGTTGGACTTGTTGTTGGATATTGAGATTGTGAATTATTAACTTCATGGGTGGGGTTAATAATTTAATAATTTGAGGGAATTGAATTTTTAGGTGGAGATTGATTTTTAGGTGGGAACTGATTTTGACTTAAGTGGGGAACATGTGGGACTGGGTAGGTGGGATGATAGATTCCACCTTTTGAATTTAAGAAAAGGGTGTCGGATGGGTATATCAATACTCATGAATTAAAAAATATGAAGGATGAGGATATGCCAAAAGTTGAATTATCAAATGGGTCTACATGGAGCCTATTTGATAATTAATCAAATAATGCGAGAAAATAAATAGGATTTGATTTAATTTTAGAAAAAGATAAACGAGGATGGAAATTGCGTGAATGTGTGAGATGTCGGAGGGATGCTATACCAAAAATAGGTGTCTACATTTGCCCCTTTTTGTTGAGTGGTTTGCGATAGCAAGTCATGAGACAAAAACAAAAAGGGTTAGATGAAAGATGTGTCCGAGGATGGATGAAGACATGACCAAAAGTAAGATGCCCTAGGTGAAGAAGGATTGCAATAATAATGAAAAATAAAATGTATGGCAGTGACTTCAATATCACATCGATAGAGGACAATTATGGTCTCAACGGAGACAGATGATGACGTTCTACAGACTAGTGAGTGGGTGAAGACCACTGCAGTATGAATGTAAACCATGATGACCAATGGGTCATAGGAAAACATCGAAATATGTGCAACTAAATGTGAAAGATGTGCGTAATCCTTTGTCTACAAGGAATCATGTGAAAAATCATGTGTCCAAAAATGGATGAGAATGAAGATAATGATGCCCCAGCATAGGGCACGAGAAGGACAACAAAAATTGAGTTATATATGCCAACAAGTACAAGGATGAAAAAGGTGCCCCATGATAGGGCACAAAGATGACATAATGGGAGATGGATGTGTAAATAAAATGCCCTAGGGGAATAATCATAAATTTGCACATGATGAGAAGATAGGATAGAAAGCTGAGATAAATATGAAGATAATCATGTTTCATGAGAAATATGCATAAGTGTTATAAATTATAATGTAAAAGTAGTCCTACTTATCCGGTAAGTAGGACAGGAAGTCAAGATACTTTTGCAACAAAACAAAAGCAAAGAAGACATGCATGGAAGAGTACAAGATCAGATAGGTGTTGGCCATTATGGTATCCTCCAAGACAAAAATGTCCCAAGAAGATGGGATGAAAGATGTGGATGATAAATGATAGAGATAAGAGAAAGTGGACATGGTTGAAGTAGAAAGGACATGGTGGAGGAGAGGGATCAAATAGTAGAGAAGGACGATAAGAGAGGTGAGAAGATAGATGAAAACAAAAAGAGAGAAAATAATATTCAATAAGAGGGTAGTGGAGAAAGATAAGGGGGAATAAATAGGTAAGGTACGAGGGACCTGGAGAAAAAGAAAATAGAGAAAGAGAGGAGGAGAAGAAGGGAGGGAGGAAGTCTAAACAAGAAGAAGATGAGATGAGAAGGAAAAAGAGATTAGAAGGGAAGTTGAATGTATAGAGATATATCATAGTAAAGAAGCAACAAAGATAATAAAGAGGAGAAATGGTGGAAGAAATAAATGATGAAGGACAAAGAAGAAGACAAGAAAATGAAAGAAGAAGGGATGAAAGGGAGATGGAGATCAAAACAAAGGGAGAGAAAGAATGGATCATGAAAGAGATGACAGAACTAAGAAAGAGAAGTTGGGAAGAATATGTCGAAAGATGATTGGAGAGATGAATATGCATAGTAGGATGGAGAGTGTAAGGGGAATTCTTAATTAGGATGCCTATGTTGTGTGAGTGATGATGTCAGAGCGTTAAGCAGAAGTTATGGAGTAGGAAGATGTTTCTAGTGTTGAATGGAATAGAAAACAATGAAGGAGTTTCTACAATGGCAGGATCTTAAGAAAGAGATGCATTGTGATTAAGAATCCTACGTGGAATGGGTGGTTAAGTAGGATCGTCAAGCTGAAAGAAGAATGAAAGGGAAATGGAATGATAAAATAGATGGTAGTAAAAGTATATTAAGAGAAAAACACAAAAATAATGGCCCGGGTGGAGGACATGTGAAGTATCAAACAAACAACAAAGAAGGAAAAAGTGGGTGAGAAGAGCAGTGGAGAATGAGATGAGGTGAATTTTAGGAGAAAATTGGGTTGATAAAGAGGACTAGGAGGAAGGAATGGTCAATAGACATGATCACGAATGAGACCTTGTTCAGAATGACAGGTCTACTTCGAGTAGGGTTTCTATGCTGCGTGGGGAGTTACGTAGATGTGCTAAGCTGGGGATGAAAGGTCTATGATGATGAAGAAGATGATGTTAGCACTAGATGACAAACAAAAATAAGAGCGATGGGAAAGAAAATTGGTGGATGATTGTCGAGAAGAGAAGGATGATCGAAAGAGTGGATGGAGAAAGATAACATCTGTCATGGTGGAGGATGAGAAGTTACCGGATAATGAATGCTACTTGAGAGATAATCTCAAGTAGAATTCACAAATTGCAACAGAGATCAAGTATAATTCCCAAACCGAATAGTGTATTAAAGATTGTGTAGAAATAGTAACAAATTTCATAAATTCACGGAGGATATTGATAGGGGACATCCTTAAGAGTAAAAAAATAGATGCAGATTTAATGATATAAAATTTGATTATAATTGTAATAAAATATGACTTTGATGAGATGGGTGTCACATAACCATAGCAAGGGCCATGTAAGAAAGTCATGCTTTTAACCAAATAAGAGATAAATAATAAAAGGTACTACTTAAAGCATTACACTTGTAGTCGATATCAGTGTTAGTACATAACTAATGAGATTTGATTACATCACAAGACCAAGAGGAAGATATGGATGAAATATTCTCATAATCTTAATGTCAACATTGTTGGGTTTCGAGAATAGAACATGGGTTGAAACTATAGTCGGGGGACAACAAGTCCCTCCTCTTTAATGGGAGAGGTTCCCTTATTAAAAGCGGGACAAACAAATGTACAAATATACAACTCTCAAGGTTTGAACCCGATATCCCGGAACATTTTCATACATGAAAGATTATTAATCGAAAGAATGGAAGAGTAAAGAGATGGGAGAAGGAAGAAAACAACAATGCTTTTGGGAAATATAGATAACAAAGTATCTCCCTACTCACATTGAACCAAGAAAATATAGAAAAAGATCAATTACTTCACGACCGATGTAAATCTGCAGACACAAAGTTATGAAGATTACACAACCCGAACATAGTTTCTATTAAATGCAAAACAAATGATCCATTGAATCGAGCCGGAGAGAGAGACATAACAAAGGAAAGTTAGAAAGAAGGCCATTGTGTATTGAATTACTTTAGAATTTACAACATCCCCAGAAAACTAGAATCACCTTTTCCCATGGCCAAAGCCATATATTTATAACAATTTGTATACATCCATACTTTGTCCCCAAGAAAAGAATATCCGAAAGGGATAATGTTTGTTGCAGATCCACTTTTGGAAAGTGACATGAAATAAACACTCATGAAAATAGGTGGTTCAAAAAGGTGAATATCTCGTCAGTTTGAGCATGATTATTTTAGCAGGACATCTCATGATTTTCTCCTTCACGTGGTCCTTCCATTTCCACCTTTTAACCACTTTCATAGCACTCAAGTGTTTATTGATAAGTTTTATCCCATTTTATCACGTATGCCTGATAAAATCTATTTTCTGATGATTAAACTTTACATCTCTTCAAACTTATCAATTCAGCTTCAAAACCAACCAGAAATGCATCTCATGGAGAAACGACAAGAAATACAGAGAAAAGAATGAAGAATGAGCCATTTTTATGCTTTGCAGAGCTCTAGTTCATTAATGGTGATAAAAACTAGAAGAGGGCATTTGGCTATCCTTTCCCCCTTTTACCTTCAAATTTGGACCCTACACGTGGCAAGATCAAGAAAGGACAACCCTAGGGAGAAATTTTGCATTTCTTGACATTTGGGAGAAAAAGCACATTTTCTCATTTTCTCCACCCCCTGCAGCTCTACCAAAGGCTAGGACACGTGGCGCCGTCTGAGTGATTGAGGAAATGTGGTTCAAATATGCCATTTAAACTCTTTTTTAACAAAAGGCTCAATTCTCAAAAACCTCTGTGGGCCCACTATTCCGATTTCATTCTTTGACACGTGGCATCACCTGACTAGTTGTGGGGGTGTGTTTCACTTTTATACTTTATCTATTTTGGAGAGGGAAAAATTCCAATCTTTCCCCCTGAAATTCCATGCCCCCACCATTGAATTTTCAATGCAGGCCACGTGTCCCTTCCTGATTGACTGCGGGCCTTAACTTAGAAATTTTCCCTTTCATATGAGTGGGGCTCCAATTTCCACGAAATTAGATTCGGGGAAAATTGAGAGGACAACAGAGACAAGACGAGGGATTCAGATGTAACATGTATGAGGGAAGAAGGTTCTCGAAAGGTGGTGTTCCTTAAGTCTATGTCCCACTGGGAAAGGGAAAGAACAATACTAGAAGAAGGTGATCAATGCGGGAAGCTTTCTGAATGCCATAACAAAAGAGTAGCCATCCTTCGAGGGTATGGTCTACTATATATACAATATAGATGGTGAGGATGATAGCCATCCTTGAGGGATCGGTCTATTTTAATACATAATGTAGATGACAAGAATAATATACTATAGTCCTTCCCTTCAAGGAATTGGTCTATTTCTTTTGATTTTGATTTGATTTTTGATTTGTATATGTATCTTCTCTTCTTTTTTTTGCATGAACAATTGTCCTTCGAGGGATCAATTTGTTTTTGGATAACTTTTGACTTTTTTCTTTTGCATACTTGAGTTTGAGCTTCACATGGGGGAGAGTTGGGAATAGCTAAGTAAACCACTTAAGAGGGGATAAGGAATGTACAAGAGACACCCTGGACCCTTCGCATGGCTGCAATAGGAGAATGAGAAGGTAATGGATGTAATGATTACAGATTCTCACCGAATGGGAGAACTTATCCATATTGAATATGCTATAAGTAGAGTCGTTGTACTTATATTCAAGGTCATATCAAAGTAGTGATGGTAGACCACATAATTCATATCATTACCATGATAGATGGAAGTGGATAATGGTGGAGACATGGTCTAAAGATAAGACTATACTCATAAGTGTGTGTACTAACAATAGAATGGTCATAAGTGTAATGCATTAAGAGGTTCAATATCTAGTTTACCATCAGGAGAGGCTAAATGATAAGCCCCATACCCATACTCATGTGTGATAATATATGGTCCAATCCAGTTAGGAGAAAATTTTCCCCATTGGCTTCTTGATTAATGTTGCATCCGAGATAAGATAAGAATTTTGGGAGGATGGGTGAAGGAAGAACTATGCGCTACCCTTTTAGGAAGCAAAAATATGCGTCCCTATTGAGATGAATAGATGGTGCTCCGAAGAAGGGGCAATTATGACCATAATGGTGGATTTTGAATAAGATGGAATGGATTAAATAGAACACCATGAGATAGATGACATGGAATATATGTGTTGCTTTTAAAAGTGAATAAACAAGAGAAATATATGTGTCACATCGAGATGAAACATGGCCACAAGGGTGGATGTACGATGGAAAAGTGACATGTGAGGATGATAATCAACAAGTGACCTTCCCCGTACTCGACCTCCCGAGGTCGTGCCGAGACAACCGGTGGTTTGAAATGCGGGTGACTTAGATGAAGTCATAGCTGGGATTATGATCATTTTTCTAAGATAGAAAAGCTACAAGCGAGGATGAGAATCGGAAAGAAACTTTCCTATAGCTAACTATGGGAGGATCAGTGACTAAGATCTGGTAGTGTGATCTCCTGGTAGCTGAAATGAAAAAGGGAGATTTAACGGCTATGAACGGGTAGCATAAATTCCCTAGTGGTTTATCCTCCTAATTAAGATCTAAGTGATAATCTAATTTAAAGTCTCTGAATTAACTTAAACTAAAAATAACAATTTATACTACTGCTGAAAGGGAAATTAATCTAAACAAAATACACGATTGAAACATTATAATTACAAACAACAATTAAAATACTCTTATACTAAAACTAAACAAGAGAGATAACCTAGGTGTGGTTATTCACCTGTGCAAATGTGTGAATCTAGATGAAAGATAACTAATTAACTTAATTGAAAACCTTCAATATTACCTCAGAAATGAGGAACAAATCATAGCTTCTCAGAAACTTTCATTCCCCACAACCTCCCTGGCAATATTGAAAGCGAGCTTAACGAAATAAAATGATTCACTACTCTATTTGATATGTTTTAACTAGAAATTTTGACAACTCAAACCTAGCATTTGCAGAATAGTGGTGAATCCAGTCGTGTGTGATTTTGTCCCCTCAGTGTGATCTCCTCGTTCCTTCGTGTTCACGTGAATCCAGAAAAGTGTGTATATGCTAGCATCAACAGAAGAAGGTGTTCAAACAATGATAGCTTTGGGTATAGACCAAATACAATGCGAGTAGGAGAGGGATAACACAAGTGATAGAGCTTGGCTTATGCAATTCCTAGTGGGATCTATTGCGGGAATATAACACAAGTGTACCAGAGATTCTAGACACTACTTCATGTGAAGAACACAACCTGCAACTCTAATGGATTCTAAACTAAAATGAAACTACTTTACTCTAACTGATTGTATGAAACAACAACAAAACTAAAACAAGAAGATCACGTGGCCTCTAAATAGCAGAAGAAAACTAGCATGGATGCAAAACATGAAACCAAATGAATTCTAAACAATAAATTGAAAGACTAAACAATAGAATTGAGAAGGTGAGGGGCCATCCGCTTTGAAAACAAACCAATTATTTATAAAATTCCCATTCACCAAAGGGTAACTTGGAATGGAACTCTTTTACCATTAAACAATGGATAAACACTATTACAGGGAACCAAAAACATAAATATAAGTTAAGGCGGTTGAGAAAAGCTGGTAAATGTTGAAAATTCATGCAAGTCATGATCAAAGGAACATGTTGGAGAACGCGTGAAGGATTGCACCCTGGTAGGGTGGCGGTTTCATTACTGAAGGTCAAAAAGCCAAGAAAAGGGGAGCAAGGGATAAAACAAAGCACAAGGAACTTGGATAAAGCATTTGGGATGCTAACATATACTACGCGAGCTTCTAAGGATCCTGAACACCTTACAGGTGGCCTGTATCATCATTGGGGCATGTGTAACATAGTTCCAACGGTGCGGTACCCTACAATTTTGGATACGTACAAAGTGGACTTTGGTGAAAAATATGGTCCTTATTGGAAGGACAAACATGGCCTCAACAGAGGAATTTGATGACACAATTATGACCATTAAAGCTGGACTTTAATGAAAAATATAAATATAGTCTCTTAACAAAGAGACAAACATGGCCACCATAGTGGGCTTAAGATGAAAAAATGGTTTTCTAAGGGATCAATGCAAATGGCCACAAAAGTGGGCTTCCAATGAGATGAATATTTGGATGGGGTTGGTTTAGATTGAATTTATTTGGATGATATAAATAAAATAATGTCCAGGATTAAAGTCTCCCAACATGAAAGGAGAGTTGTTTAGATATGAAATGTATTAACCGGATAAGGACGAGGAGAGGTGACTCCTAGTGAAAGAGATTGTATTATTGTAGGCAAATTAGATGTGGATGATTAGGTAGATGTGTTGGGGATCATAGGTAAACAAAGTTGTTGAATAAGGAGGACCTCTTGTATGAGTAATAACATGCAAAGGAGAGATGTTAATGAAGGATGAAGGAGAAGCCTTAGAGACTTCGATAGATATGGAATTAATTGTGGATAAAATGGTAGAGAGACAATCCTCAAAAAGGTCTTCTCTTTGTAGGTCATGGATGACAGTTTGAAGAGCTTTACAATGCTCGATGTTGTGACCCGGGTACGATGGTAGGCACAAATGAGGTGGGGATTAAACCATGATTGCCTCTTACTTATGTGGGTTAAACTCCTTGACATGTGGAAGCGTGATGGCAGAAATTTGTAACAAGTGTTGAAGGGTTTCTGCATACGATTCAATTGATACATTAGTATATGTATTTTCTTTGGACTTGGATTGGGATGCAAATGCTTGGGATGTGGTTGTATGAGCTGTCTTGGAGGATTGTGTCATGTCGTTCCATAATTTTGAGTCGAATCTTAAGGGAATGCTGGATATTTTTGATTTTGGTTGGTAGAGTGATTGTGATGCCTTAGATGGAGATTGATATTGCCCCAAAATAGATGATGTATATTTGGTATTCATTGGTGAAATGTCTATCTTCTTTCGGGGACACACAAGAGATTTTTGTGGACGTGTACCAAGGTTCTTGGATTTGGATTGCGAAGAAGCATTCTTGGGAGATGTGACACTGATTTCAATCGGAGAGTCTGAAGGTTGTGTCATAGTTGATATAGGTGAATGGATTGGTATTTTCATGATGGATGTGGGAGTATCTGTAGATGAGATGGGAGGAGCATCTGAAGTTGCTACTAGTTGAAGTGCTTTCCAATGTTCTTCAAATGATGTGGAATAAGAAGATGGTGTGTTCACATTCACACTAGTTGATGTGATTGGCATGAGTAGAAGTGTGGAAAGAGGAACTGAGATAGAATCAATAGATGGTAGGATAGGAAAAGGTAGAATAGATGAGGATGGGGGAGTATTAGGAAACCCGATGGATGAGGATGTAGAAAGATGATTTGTATTCATTTTGGATGGGGAAGGATGTTCCTCCTAAGTGAGGAAATCATCTTCCTTAATGAGGTCAAGGACAATGGTCTGAAAGGTCCTATATTGCTCAATGTCATGGCCCATAACATGATGATGATAGCACAAATGAAATTAGGATTGAACCATGGAGGTTTCCTATAATAAGTATCCCAATGTCTAATGGGAGGAAGAGTGATCACAGAGATTTGAATTAGATGTTGAAGGATATCTACATAAGACTTGATCAAAGTGTCACATAGAAGACCACTCTTATGGGTTTTAAGATGATGTTTTGGCTTGGATTTAGACATGGAACTTTGGGATATCATGCGTATGAGCCGATATAGGTGCTGAGGATGGGGATGGATTGCATTGCGGTTTTAATGTTTTGGTTTCAGTTTTAGTGTTAGTTGATGATTTAGGGTCACGTGAACCAGGGACTGAGGAGGTACTTGAATAAATTTGATGGAGAATGAAGGATCCTCTTTAAAAGATTCTTCACTTGGAGGTGACATGATTGTGGAAGTGTGTGAAGAACGAGGGGACATTTGCATTTGGATAGATGAGGTCAATAGTGCAGATGTTGAAGTGGAAGGAATAGATTGGTTTGGTTTGGGAAGGATGCATCCTTCCTTAATGAAGTCCTGAATAATGGCTTGAAACGCTCTGCAATGTCAGATATCATGTCTAGGGGTGCGATGATATGCACAAACAAGGCTGGAATTAAACCACGGTGGCTTCTTACTACTGGGGTCAAAGGCCCTAATAGGTGGAAGTGTGATTGCAGAAATTTGTAGCAAGTGTCGGAAGACCTCAATACATGATTCGACCACAACATTAGGAGGTGCTTTGTCTGATGTAGAATTTCTTGGTCTTTGGAGAAGGAGTGGATGTTTGAGATAATTCAGATGTTGAAGACAAAGTTTGAACATGTTTATGTCTTGGTGGCTGATAGCAAGTCATGATTTTCATAGTGTTGGATGATTTTAGTTGAAGGGGTTTGGGGTTGGATTGTTTAGAAGAAGGAATATGATTTTCTGTATAAGGGAATCTTGAGGCAATATTTGAGAGGTTCCATCCTTGGGAAGAATGACAATAATTTCTACCAGAGGATCCGAAGGTGGTACTGATAGAGATGTAG
The DNA here is from genome assembly GCA_018340775.1 of Taxus wallichiana var. yunnanensis. Classification (NCBI taxonomy): domain Eukaryota; kingdom Viridiplantae; phylum Streptophyta; class Pinopsida; order Cupressales; family Taxaceae; genus Taxus; species Taxus wallichiana. The sequence continues at coordinate 364,269,475 of CM031243.1, read as the reverse complement.
GAAGGGATATTTGTTCGTTGGAATCTAAAGAAGGTGAACATTGATTTGGTCGCACTAATGAGGTAGAGATATTATTTGAAGTTGAATCCAATTGAAGATCTTTCAAAGATTCTTCAAATGATGTAGGAGGGGAGAAAAATGTGGATGTGGTCTCAATGATTGATGTAATAGGTGCATGCATTAGGATTGGATCTATGGTTGACATTATGGGTAAAGATGAAATAGATGTGGGTGATGGAGTGTATGAGGTATGTTCGGATGCGGAATTAATAGTGGATGTGGGAAGTGGTCTTTGAGGTGAACGTAGATAGGACCGAGGTTGGTATGGGGTTGATGGTTAATGGAATGAAGAAAGGGGAGCTTCTAGTGAGGTGAATATGGTGGGTGATGAAGAAGGTAAATCTGTGGATGGATCTGGATTTATACCAACAATATGTATAGTATTTATGGTGTGGGTATTGAGCCTTTGGTGATATAGAAGCAGTGATGGTTTGACTTATCGATGTGGGTGTATGATTTGGAAATGGTTGTTTAAAAATATCTAGTGGTCGATTGGGTGACGCATTTGGGTTATCCACTTGAAGTTATCCCTGATCGATGAGTCTTTGGACCGAATCCTTGAAAGTACGACATCTCTCTATGTCGTGTCCTTGGACTTGATGGTACTTGTAGTAATGGTCTTCATGATACCACATAGGTCTTGGTCTAGATTCGTCAATTGGTTGGGCAGCATGATAAATGTGTTGTGATTAACTTGTAAGATGGTGTTGTATGATTCTCCCGAGGAGGAGTATAATTGGGTGTTGGTCATGAAAGTTGGATCCTGGTAGATGTAGGTGTGGGAACTATTGGGTCTATGGTTGGTATTATGGGTAAATATTGAATATATGTAGATGAGGGAGTGGATGGGGTATATTGATGTAGAATCAGGGGATGCTAGATGGACAATATTAATTGAATAAGAATTAAAATTGTGTGGTGTGGAAAGTAGAAATGGATTTGTCGATGGTGGATTTGGGAAGATTTGTTGGAAGATATCCAAGAGTTGAGATTGAATTGGTTGGGAGGTTGTGTAATGTTGGGAAGTAGGGACATAATGTGATGGATGATATTGTTGAGATACAGGAAGTGCGGTAAATGATGTAGGTGGGAAGACAATGTAGTATTGGCATAAGGTGACGAGGATAAAGTAGAATTATGTGGTTGAGAACTAGAGTTACGGTGAAAGCATTTGTAAAGGTGGCTAGATGGAGATAAACACGAGGTATCGATCATGCTAGATTTTCAGGAGTAGCAATAATTGATGTGGTAGGCATGAAGGTTGTAGTTACGGTTGGTGTGTGTGTAGGATAGGTATAAGATGGTCTTGGTTGTACAACACAAGGAGGGGATAGATAAGGATATGAGGAAGCTTGGTATGTTAAAGTTGGAGGAGATGTTTGATAGGATTTTTGAGGTTGGATTAACACATTTGATTGTGGGTATATACAAGGATTGTGAATGTTGGTAAATTGTGGTGATTGGTACATATAAGAACCATTTAGGATGAAGTTTTGTGCCATTTGAAACAGAAAAATTAAGCAAACAATTCTTTTTATGTGTTTATTTTTGTTTTGTTTTGATGAAGAACACGTGTGAAAGAAAAAAAAGAAAATCGGTAAGAGGATCTAAAAGAAGGTAAACTATGTTTGGTTTCGGGTAATTTATGGTGGGAAATGTCTAAAATGGTTTCTGTTGGGTGATCCATTTGTGCGGGGATAAGAACTTACCTCCGTCGGCGCTCCAAACTTGCGAAAGGGGCATTCAAAAATGAGTCAAAACACTATATATATAAAACGGGCTCATTTTCCTATTCATTTGCATGTGTTGATTTGATAGTTTTTGAGCTCTGGGACCCACGGTGATGGTTTTCGACGAGAGTATAGTCAAAACGTTCGTGGTGAGATAGCAATCATGCCTCAGAGCGGAACATCGACCCGCGAGATCTCAGGTTAGTTCTTCTCGATTTACCATTTTTGCACCCAAAATGTTAAAATGTCAAAATCTTTGTCTTGGGGGTCATTTTTAGAAATGCTAGTGTTAATAGGGTCACTTAGGGGGGGCACCTAATGGGTAGGCTTTTGTTTTAGTTAAAATGGTCATTTTTGCGTTTTTGAGCATTTTTAGGGCACATGACCCGTTTGAACTCACGGGACAAGACCGCCACCCTGGGCAGGGTGGCGGTTACAGGACCGTTGCCTTAGAAGGCGGTGGTTACGGAACCACCACCTGTAATAGGCGGCGGTCCATTACAGAGTGTCAAAACAACACTTTACTTAACTTGTTTTTGCATTTTTAGCATTCTTGCATGTTCTTAATAGTTTTTCCAATGCAATTTTATACTAACTTACTCCTTTTTGTGTGTTTTGGGTGTATGTAGAAGGAGGAGTACATTAGATGGAGCCGGGAGAGGGAGTGTGATTAGCTCTTGGTGGTGTTGGAGGCACTCTCCCAGGTAGAGTGGGATACTCTCCAGAGGGCTAGTATATGGAGGATTGCACAAGTTCCTCATGTTACACCCGCCACCACATATTGTGTGACTTGTTCTCATATTGGGATTGGGATCAAACACCTTCGATTGTCGGGAGTTAGAGGTGAGTGGTCTATCACCACCCGGAGGACGTTTACCATATCTTGGGTTCCGATCCTTGGGCGGCAGTTGTCTCTTAAGACAGTTGTATCTAGATCACATGTGGTTCAGTGGGCCACCTACATGGGAGATGCGGTTATATTGATGGGGTCGAAGAAGGGCGTGAGGATCCACTCTATTATTGAGTCAGACATTCCCTTACTCCGCAAGGCCATCATGGGCATCCTTGCATCCAAACTGATTGGGGATAAGGGAGGGACACCCTCTTATATTGTTGGGCCCTCATTATTACACGGTTGAGGGCCATGGATGTGTCTATGCCCTGTGGAGTAGATATCCTGGGACTACCTATCATGACTTATACAGGGGTCCATTTACGGGGGCATCATCGAGCCATCGACTCTTGTCATGAGTTGGGTGTATGAGCACATTATCCCATAAGGGAGAGGTGTAGAGGTGGAGGATCCCGAGGCATGTTAGGGCAATGAGGTGGGCGGGGGATGACGGTTCTCGAGCACCCCACCACCAATGGTTTCCCCGATTATTACGGCAGACATGGAGGCCACTCCTTATTAGGCCATGGCAGGGGTATGGGGAGAGGAGACCATTACACTGATTTCCTGCTAGACCACCAGCCAATTGATAGACAGGGGGGAAGTTGGAGATACACCCCTTTGATAGAGTTCCACAACAGTTTGGCCTCCCCTATAGTGATATGCTTCCTCAGTGGTGCCAGTGTATAGATCTATCCATGAGGCTCGGGGAGGTCCTAGAGGCCGGCGTTGGACTATTGTTACACCCGGTACTCCTATTGCAGCCAGGAAGGTGGTACAGTGCGTGCGCACGAGGAGAGCCAGGTGCTCCTTAGGCACCCTTACTTCAGGATTGCCATCGGTCCCACTCATAGTAGTGATGAGCCCATTGACGTGGACTCAAAGTCTGAGGAGTTCACTAGGGGAGAGACCAAGGAGGAGATAGAGGACATGGAGATCAGTGAGACGGGTGGGGGGATGAGAGTGATCTTGAGTGGCATGACACCTAGGAGATCCTACAGGCCAAGAGGGTGGGCGAGTGCGCAGAGAGGGTGACTCTGGTTTCAAGAGGAGTTACTCTCTCGGGACCTAGGTGGAGATGGTGAGTCTATTACGGGCCGTCACATTGCCCCGAGATGTGGCGAGGGCACCGATCGGTATGGCGGCGTCGGTGGCGGCGTGGATCCTAGAGATCCTTCTTGGAGGTCTGGCGATCCTAGTGAGTTGTCACTCTTCTCCTGACATTTGTTTTAGTTAGACTTGTCTTAGTTTGTTATTTCCTTTTGTTTTGTTTACTCTTGGTTTTATCCTTAATTGTTTTCTAACTTGTTTTCTCCTTTGTTTGCAATGACTATTGATGAGTGGCGAGACTTGATTCACCGGTATGCACAGATACCCTGCTTCTCCCCTCGGAGAAGACCCATGTTGAGCTTTTTGTGGACGTGGGGAACCTTCAACAGCTGGTAGGCATATTGATGTTTTTTCCTCTATCTGGCATGCGGCAAAGATCATGACCTCTCTTCACGCGGAGGTAGCTGGATACAGGACAACCGAGTGTTTGATGAGGAGGAGTCATTCCCGTAGCGAGATGACAGCTACTGGTCGTGACATGAGCCCTCGGTACACTCGGAGCGCCGGTGTAGCCGGAGTCCTAGGCGTGGTCGTGCACCCTCTGAGGGATCCCATAGGGATTGAGAGACCAATTTGTAGCATTTTGTCAGATATCCATATGAGTGCTTTTGTATATTTCGGGCTCATTGAGCGTTTTGACCATGCCTAGTGCATGATGGCATTGTATATGAAACTTGATATATATATATATATATATATATATGTATGTATGTATGTATGTATCTCTTTTTGGATCCAGACTCTTGGTGCCTAGAATTTTGTGACTCATTTCTATATGTGTACCTAGATATTTTTAGAATATTGTTTTCATGTTTTCAGAATGTATGCAATGGATAACAAATGATAGTAGATAGAATGTTTTACTCTGTATGTTTTGTAATGCTGATATGAGATGATACTAACATACGGTAGTACTGAACTTTTGAACTCTTTGGGAAATGTTTGTAATTTCTTCTTATGTTGGCAAAACGTGATGAATGCATAGTGATAAAGAGATGAACTTGCCCCAATCCCAAATCCATGCAACTAGTAAGATGCGAGGGCTCAACACCAAGAGTTAGGAAGGGCACAAGTTGTATGAGTTTGATTGAATGGAATGATGAGAGATAGAAAAACTAGTAACAAGAACCAAATTTAGACCTACACACCCACCCTACTCAGAACTACTACCATGCTTAGAAGGCCACTTACTTTCCAGTTTATCTAGACTTAGACTCACAAATGGCAACCCCGTTTGACAAAATCTGGTTTTGAGGATTTGATCTCTTTGGAATTTGGATATTTGGATATTTGCTTTCTCTTAACATAATTTGATTTGTGTTTTTAGCATACCTAGATTTTAGTTTGTGTGACTGGACCCCCACACCTGTCTCATGCTACTAGTAAGAAGCACGCGTTTGTCACCAAAGGCGGGATATAGGCGAGTAAGGGCACTTCTTTCCTTTCCCAACCTCACACTACCAAGAAGAGATGTGGGCTTATCACCGAAGGTTGATGGGGCAAAAGAAGTGTGTAAAATAAAATATTTTGTTTGCTTGGTGCTTTTGATTTCATTTGATTTTGACATTTCTGATCTATGACTTTGGGATATCCTTTCATTTCAAGAGATTTAAGAGGGATAGATGTGACACCAAGAAGATTCTAGAACAGACCATAGGTAAGGACAACTTCACCTAGTAGAAAGAAAGAGCAAAGCCAAGTATGCAAGCCTTGGTATGATTTCCGTCAATGTTTGTCTGTCGAATTTGATGAGAAGATTTGAAAATAGTTGATGATGCTTGGAGAGATGTGATCTGAATGCTTTTTGCCAATACTTTCATAAATTTGTAATAGATTGCTTAAGAGTAAGTTCCTGGACTACAATTTTTACGAAATGAGATGACATAATGAAACAACTAAACAACTAATGCAATGTAGGTAGCTATAATATACAAGTGGTAATTTTGATATTTTACGCATAAAACTGTTTAAGATGCAAGAAATAGACAGTTTCACCAAATTCCTCACCTTCTAGTGTGCACAAGAGATATACACGTTTCGTAGTCTTTCATGATTCGGTATGGGCCCAACCATTTGGGCTGGAACTTTCTTCCTTCGCCGGTTTTCTTATCGATTCGGTGTGTAGTCTTAGAACTAGATCTCCTTCATATATTTCTCACTCATAGAATTTTTTGTTGTGTCGACACATTCCGGTTGGTATAGGCTCTGTGCCTTTGTTCAGCGTTTAGCCTGACCTCATCAAGGCTTTCTAGTTGAGAGAGGCTTGAGGGAAGTAAAGAGAGGCCATGTGATGGTTTATCTTGAACTTGCTACATAACTCTCGAACTTCGTCGTTCTTAAAGGATGTGCCATTATCTAAGATAATGACTTGTGGGACACCATACCTACAGATAATTTGGTTCAAAATGAATTTGGCAATCACCGAACCTAGTACGGTGGTGAGAGGCATGGCTTCCACCCATTTGGTAAAATATTCTATGGCTATAATTATAAAATTATGGCCATTGGTTGATGAGGGAGAGAACTTCCCTATCGGTCCAAACCCCACGTGGAGAAGGGCCCGCGGAGTCACTTATTGGTTGCGGGGATTGTGTTGGCATGTGAATCTCGTGAGAGAATTCTTGGCATTTGTGGCACTTACGTACAAATTCCACTTTGCATCATGCTCGAGTGGGCCAAAAATAGCCCATCGATGTATTTTGCGAGCGGTGGCGTGACCACCAAGTGGCCTCCACATATCCCACTATGGGATTCATGAAGAATCTTCTTGGATTCTTTTGTGTTGATGCATCTTAGAAGCATGCGTCGAAGGCATTACGATAGATTACTTGTTCTAAAACAACATATTTAATGGTAATAATGCGTAGCTACCTTCTTTGTTGTGATGTGGCACCTTCCGGGTATGTATGGTCCATGATAAAATTGATGATATCAGTGTACCAGGGACACGTAGAGATGGGGGCCTGGTTTCGATGAAGTATACACACTCATAAGGAAAGTCCAGATTTACCAGATTGCCTCCATGTAGTGGATTTTCAGCTAACCAATCTATAATGATTTGTCCCTTAACAGATTTTTGGTTTACGAATGTCAACTCGAATTCTCCCATTAAGGTTATGAAATGTCCAGCCTTTTTAGACAAAGACCCTTGTGTGAGAAACGTTCGTAAATGATCTGTCTTTACTATGACCCTTGTTTCCTGATTTAACATGTAATGTCTTAAATGTTTTGTTGCGAAGACTATGGCAAGGCATTCTCTCTCTGCCTGTGTGTACCGTGTTTCATAATCGAGTAACGTTTGGCTAATGAAATAAACCACACGTTCCCACTTATCATTGTCTTCTTGAGCCAACATGCAGGCTAGCGAGACATGAGTGGCTCGTGAGTATAAGATCAGAGGGAAGTCTGGCTTGGGAGGCATTAGCGTGGGTGTAGACAACAAGAAGAATTTAACTGCTTCAAAGGCCTCATTGCATTCTTCAGTCCAATCAATGTTATAATCTTTCTTTAATAGATTGTTGATTGGATGAATGGAAAAATTGAGATCTGGGATAAACTCAGAGATTTCACCGAGTTTCCCAAGAAATGACCTGATTCCAGACTCGTCTGATGGTGGGATCATTTTGAGAACAACTTGTATTTTGGCTGGATCAACATCAATCCCTCGTGAAGATATAATGTAGCCTAGAAGTTTTCCTCCTGTCACACCAAACACACACTTTTCTAGATTTAATGTGACGCCATACTCAATTAGTCATGAGAGGATGATCTAGAGCACTTTTGGATGATCACAACGCTTCTTGGCCTTGGCCAATAAGTCATCGACATAGGATTCCACAATTTTATGGATAAGATCGTGGAATATATATATCACTTTTGCCCGCTAATACATAGCAAGACGTTTCTTAAGACCAAATGGCATGATAGCATAACAATATGTTCCCCAAGGAGTTATAAATGTAGTTTTGGCTTGATCCTGTTTAGATATTTTAATCGATTATACCACGAGAACCCATCCATGAGGGACAACAGCTCAAATCCAGTGTTGCATCAAGATAACGTCAATGGATGGTAATGGGAAGTCATCCTTGGGATAAGCTTTGTTAATATCCCGAAAATCTATGCAAATGCGTATCTTCCCATTCTTTTTTAGGACGGGGAAATATTTGATACCCATTGCGAATAGTCAACGGGCTTGATGAATCACACTTGGAGAAGTTTGATTACTTCCTCTTTTACCATGAGATTCACTTTTGGCTTCATTGACCTTGAATTCTTTTAATTGGCTTTGCATCTTGTTTAGTGACGAGATTATGTACTGCGACTTGTGGTGCAATGCTCGTCATTTCTTTATAATTAAATGAAAAATCCTTTTGATGTTCTTTGAGGACCTGGGTGTGTATTTCTATCTCCTTCGGAGTTAACAAGGATCCCAACTTCAAAATTCTTGGTTCTTCATTCCAATGTTTATGTCAATGGTTTCTTCTATCAAAGAAGCGTTACCTTCTTCAAATTCAGGTGGGGCTGGAGGTAGTTCCAAGCTTTCTCCATTTTCTATCTCGTAGATATTGAGATCCTTCTATGGAGGAGACTCTACCATGGGATTTCCAAAGTAGGAAGAGGAATGTGGTATTAGGGAAAGATCAACTATACGGTGAGCAAGGTGTAGCTCTGCATAGGCGTTTAGATATTTAAGAGTGACTCTATCATCGTCAAAGTGACCCACGATAGAAAAATCATCCTCAGCTTCTCCATGAGTCAGGAGTGAGTTTGTTGGTATTTTACGCACTAATGGTTTGGTACGAAGTGATACCATGAAATTTGTATCCTCCAACTCGTTGTTTGGGGTGAAATGGGAAGCTGAGGTTGCTATCGAGTCTGCGAGAAGGTTTTGTTCTCGTGGGATTGCTTCAATAGATATGAAATTGAATTCTTTACTTAGATCTAATATTGTTGTTTTATAGAGTTGCAAGTTCTCAGCTCTAGTTTCATATACCTCAGAGACTTGGTTTGCAACCAATTGCGAGTCTCCTAGTACTCTAATGTTGTCAACACCCATTCTTTTAGCTAGGATGAGGCCAAGGAGGAGAGCTTCATACTCAGCCCCGTTGTTTGTACATTCAAAGTTTAATTTAAAGGTGAAGGGTAGGATCTTTCCCTCGGGTGAGGTAAAGATCACTCTCGCCCAACTCCAATGCGACATCTAGCTCCATCGAAGTGGAGAGTCCAATAATCGCTTGGAAAAATGGATGTTGGGATATCGTCCGTATCTGTTTCTTCTACTTTGGTTACCTCTACCATAAAAATTTCATCTGATGGAAGAGAAGCAATTCCTAGGGTGTGTCCCATACCCATGGAATCGAATGGTAGGAGAATAGGTAAGTATTTCTCCAGAAACTCGACAATTTTTGTGGTAGTCCCTTGGGATACTTTTTTTATAACATTGGTTTCACTTTTGAGTCTTGGGCGTCCTCACCGGATTTGAAATTTCCAACTCAGTAGTGGGTATCATCTTTTCTTTTGGTTGTGAATTAGTTGGTTTGACAAGTTGGTTTGCTGGAAGTTCAAACTTGAAGTGAATACCCAGTCTTTTCTTCAAATCAGCTAGGTGTATATCGAAGGGTTTTGGGTCACCTTGTGCCACGAATATTTTTCCTAAGTGTAGAAATCTCATTTCTTGGAATAACGTGGAAGGGATCACCTTCATGCGGTGTATCCATGGCTAACCAAGGATCATATTATAATTGGTTTCCCAATCTATAATATAAAACTCAATGAGGACCGTCTTGGGTCCTAAAGTGACTGGTAAAACTATGGTTCCAATCGAAGTGGCTTTGAGGCTATCATAACCTCTTAGCGTATTTCGCGTCATGGAACAGTTTGTCTCTCCATATCCTAACTTTTGAAGAAAAGTGAAGGGGACTATATTAATTTCTGCCCCATCGTCAACCATTGCCCGTTTAACATAATTATTGTAGACCCAAACTTGTAAATGTAAAGTTGGGTCACCTCTTCATGTAATTTCAGCATCTGTTGGCATTTTGCTTATATCGAATATAAATTCCGTATCCCTATTTGGCTTCCCCTGAGATAAACGTCAAAGTCCACATGGTTTACCTACATTTTTGAGGGAGGAGTGGTGTTCATTAAATGACCAAGGCCTAATGCTTCAAAGAGAGCAGCCTGTGGGCGGGAGAGTTTTTTTACAAATCCAAAAGGAGATGTGCGAGAAGGTTTTAGTTGAGTCATTAATTAAATCATAGGCGCCTATGGGTTTTACTAATGTTTTTAATTGTTTTCTGTTCCAATGGATAACTTGGAGTGGGTTGAGAAGCATAATCCCATGTTCTTGTTATGGTTTATACGGGTAGTTTGGTGTCTAACTCCACCAAACCAACTATCTTAGTTTGAGGCCGAGTTCCTAGTTGGGGTGCGACTGGTGGATTTAATGAAGTTGAAGCTTCATGATCATTGTTTCCTGTTATGAAACCTTTGTTTGTTCCATTAGGATCTAGCCATTATTATTGTTAGAATGGTTTGGGAGCGGATCATTAAAGATCTTGAGGGTGCGTTTTGAGGGAGACTGCTCCCGTGAAAGTGTTTGGCATGGGTGTCATAGAATTTGTTAAGAACATGTCTATGAAGAGTTGTCTTTGTTCTTCGGAAAATGTTGCATGAAATTATTGTAATCACGACAAGTCCTAGTGTCATGGCCTTGAATTTTGAGGAAACCACGATATGAGTTAGGGATTATAGCTCCTAGGTTGTTGGTTTGGAATGTGTTGTGGTCCAAAACTTTGATTAAAGCTGTTGAGTATTAGGATTAAAGTTTTGAGTTTGTTGCCTTTGGTTTTGGTTTTGATATCCAGTTGAATTTTGACTTGGACCTTGTGTCTGGATTTTTTGTTGTTATTGTTGTTGTGGTGGTGGACAATTAAAATCCACCACATTGATTGTCGAGTAAAGTTGTTATTTCGTTGATTGTTAATGGTGGTGGACTGCTTCAACATTTGCTCTTTTAGCTTGGTCGATAACTCCATCTGTTGTTACTCCGTGATTTTTGTTAAGGATTTTAGGTCCTTGATTGGCATTTTCTATATTAGGATAGGTCGTAGTGTTTTGATTGGGGATGATTAATCTCCCGTTTGTTCCATATGTCTTATGACGCTAACTATTGCGCAGCTTGATCTATTTAGAGAGCGCTCTCGAGCACTTCATCATAAGTTCTTAATGGGAACTTCGGACTTCTTCCTTTATCTCTCTGTAAGAGAATGAAGGAATGAATCACATAGTTCCATCGATCCATGTTTGAGCACTCGTTGAAGAATAGAGGACTATATGCCATCTTTGGATGAAATGAGAAACAAATTCATTGTGTTCTTTCTTAATATGCAAGAATTTCCGATCCTGTTCTCAACAACTTGTTCATGTCAAAAGCCTTGATGAATTCTCGACACAAGTTGTTTAAATGAATGTATGGAGGCTTCGGTGTTCTGAGTACCAATCGAGGGCAATACCCTCTAAATTTTGGGGTATATTTTAGCAATAACCCCATCCCAAGGGAGAAGTTCTCAAATGGCGGTGGCATAGGCCTTGATATGTGCATTCAGATCTCCCTCCCCTTTGTACTTGGGTAAATCAGTTTGAGGTCTTGGAAGCATGACGCTTCGTATAGTGAAGTCTAGGGGTTCTTTCAAGTATTACAGAGTAAGTCCCTATCGCATAGGTTTTGACCATTGATGGTGCCTGTTGAGGGGGTGGAGGTGGAATGGGTTGTTGATATGGCATAGCATATGTATTTACAGGGACATAAGGAGATCCTTGTGGTTGAGCGAACATGCTGGGAGTAGAGAACATGTCTCCTTGTGGTGATTTTGAATACATGTTTAAGTATGGAGGAGCATTGCTTTGGTATAGGTTGTTTGGTGCTAAGCCGGGAGGTATCATATTTTCAGTTTTTGGGCGGCATTTGAAAATGCGGTTCTAGTTGGTGTTTCTTATGAATATTGAGGAGGAATGCCCAACGTGCCTGTTCTGTGAGGAGGTCTACTTGGCTGCGGTGATGTGGAGGATTGGAAGTTCCTACTTGCATGAACTGTGGATTTTGATTTGCTTGAGCAAGTTCTAACCCTCTGACCTTTTCAACTAAGGATGAGATGACCTCTATTGGTGAGATGTGGTATTTTGCCTTAGTGGCGGTTGTTGTATACCTTGAGGTTGTATAGGCACGTGGTACCCTGCTATGAATTGATCATTACCCTACCAAGCTTCACTGAGGGCATTTCCCATAGGTGGAGGGATGGGGGTGTTTTCTTGGAATGAGACCTTGGGTTGTGTTTGCAAACCTCCTATGGGTGGGTACATACTTTGAGAGCGTTGTTCACTCCTAGCATAACGTACTAAATATTCCTCATCTAGAAATAGATATGGATTTGACTGTCTATTGATTTGTGGTCTGAGTAACATTCGAGGAGATGACCTAGATTCTCCAGTGAGTGTCATGTTGTTTGAACCTGAAGGCTCTGGTTGTTGTGTTTGAGTGAGTTGATCCAACTCCTCTATTTGGAAAGAAGAACTAAATCTAGTCCTTTGAGGTGGAGTTTGTGTTGACAATTGGTTAGCTGAATAATTGTCACCCCATGCTGAAAGCGAGGGTGATGGTTGTCTATTTAATTGATCGTAGTATGCTTCGAGACCTAGGAGAGGTCTGCCATATGCGTCATATCCTGACATATTCGGGGGGTATATAAATACCCGCAGAATAATGGGAAGAAGCGAAGGTGGAAGAAAGAAAGTGGAACACTTGAATGAAAATGAAAATGTGAAAGTGAAGTAGTTTTTCCTTTCACGTCGGGTTCACCAATTTTGTACGATGGAAAAGTGACATGTGAGGATGATAATCGGAAAGTGACCTTCCCCGTACCCGACCTCCCGAGGTCATGCCGAGACAACTGGTGGTTTGAAATGCGGGTGACTTAGATGAAGTCACAACTGGGATTATGGTCAGTTTTCTAAGATAGAAAAGCTACAAGCGAGGATGAGAATTGGCAAGCAACTTTCCTATAGCTAACAATGGGAGGATCAATGACTAAGATCTGGTAGTGTGATCTCCTAGTAGCTGAAATGACAAAGGGGAGATTTAGCGGCTATGAACGAGTAGCGTAAATTCCCTAGTGGTTTATCCTCCTAATTAAGATCTAAGTGATAATCTAATTTAAAGTCTCCGAATTAACTTAAACTGAAAATAACAATTTATACTACTGCTGAAAGGGAAATTAGTCTAAACAAAATACACGATTGAAACATTATAATTACAAACAACAATTAAAATACTCTTATACTAAAACTAAACAAGAGAGATAACCTGGTGTGGTTATTCACCTGTGCAAATGTGTGAATCTAGATGAAAGACAACTAATTAACTTAATTGAAAACCTTCAATATTACCTCAGAAATGAGGAAAAATCATAGCTTCTTAGAAACTATCATTCCCCAAAACCTCTCGGAATATTGAAAGTGAGCTTCACCGAAATAAAATGATTCACTACTCTATTTGATATGTTTTAACTAGAAATTTTGACAACTCAAACCCGGCATTTGCAGAACGATGGCGAATCCAAATATGTGTGATTTTTCCCCTCGGTGTGATCTCCTCGTTCCTTCGTGTTCACGTGAATCCGAGAAAAGTGTGTATATGCTAGCATCAACAGAAGAAGGTGTTTGCATAATGACTTTGGATATAGATTGAATACAATGCGAGTAGGAGAGGGATAACGCAAGTGACAGATCTTGGCTTATGTAATTCCTAGCGGGATCTATTGCGGGAATATAACACAAGTGTACCGAGAGATTCTAGACACTACTTCATGTGAAGAACACAACCTGTAACTCTAATGGATTCCAAACTGAAATGAAACTACCTTACTCTAACTGATTGTATGAAACAACAACGAAACTAAAACAAGAAGATCACGTGGTCTCTAAATAGCAGAAGAAAACTAGCATGGATGCAAAACATGAAACCAAATGAATTCTAAACAAGAAACTGAAAGACTAAATAATAAAATTGAGAAGGTGAGGGGCCATTTGTTCAAAAACAAACCAGTTATTTATAGAATTCCCATTCACCAAAGGGTAACTTGGAATGGAAATCTTTTACCATTAAACAATGGAGAAACACTATTACAGGGGAACCACAAAACATAAATACAAGCTAATGCGGTTGAGAAAAGCTAGTAAATGTTGAAAATTCATGCAAGTCACGATCAAAGGAATGTGTTGGAGAATGCATGAAGGACCACCAATCGACGTGAATTTGATATCAAAATTTATAGATATATGAGACTAATACTGAATTAGATTTTAGATTTAGACAATACGTGTTGAGAAGTCGATAGAAACATTAAAATACCAGAATTTATAATCACCAGTAGGAGCTAAGTCGTCAGCAAATATTGATTTAAAAGGCAAAGATAATCTTTATAAATATGTCAGCTAACTACAACGCTTTGATCGGGATCTTATACGCCTGCGTGGAATAGAAGTCAACGTGGAGTTGAGGCAGTAAATAGTATAGGGAGTTAAGTCATATGAAAGAGAGGTGAATGCGTCAGATGGGAGTGTGGGCAGAGGAGTGAAGTTGGAGCTGGGGTCGAATGGAGTTGGGGAGATGACTGGGCTCGGGTAGAGAGAGATGAGAAGTGGGTGAGTGGAGATGGAGTGGAGGAGGTGGCCAATGTGGGATGGAGAGTAGTGCAGGTAAGTCTGTGTTGAGGATATGGGAGCTCGGGTAGGAGAGCAGGGTGTATGTATGGAGAGGGATGTGGGGCTCAACGAGCAAAGGAGATAGCTCGGTTGGAGTGGAGGTGGCCGAGTGGAGAGGTGAGGAAATAGTTAGGGGAATGGGTTCTATGGAGTAGTTTAGGATAATAACAATAACAAAAAAGAGTTATATATATATATATATATATTATATTTTTGTTTTTGATATTTATATACTTTCCTATTTTTCAAGGAATATAACAATAAAATTTTATAACTATTATAAACAAATTAAATAATAACCTTATTCAAAACGACAAAAACCACTTACCTCATGGCGAAGACAAAAACGACTATATGTACAAAGGACACCACACTAGCAAAGATAATTAAATCCTACAAACAAGTGAGTTTCCAAACGAAATATTCACAAAATATCTGTCAAGTAACGACAACCAAAAACAAATAAGATAACCGTCATCTTTACGACACCTACACACAACAAGTTACGCAATAAAAATGACCAGATCTCGGGTCTGGTCCCACCAGGCGTGCCAAATGTTGATCTGTGTTTCTAGCTTCCTGTCCAGATGAGTGTACGAGTAATCAAGAAACATGAAACAACGTCGAGTATACAAGGATTAGTACCTTGGAGATGACGATGGATGATACGGCACAAAGTTGATATCGGACTCCTTAGTGTGATCCCGAAAAACCTATAGCTCACATAGACTAGGAAAATAATGATTAGAGAATTTATTTGGGGGCTTTTTTTGACAAAGCGAGATCCGAGAAGCGATGACTTCCTCGGTGGGTACATGTCAAACCCCATGCGATAATTAATAATAGTACAATAGCATCCAAAATAGATGACATACAAATTGATAAATAAAAAAACCTAGATGGTACCGGTGTGCAGATAAATTATTGATCTGATGCGTGCAACATGAATCTCATCATATGAACCCAAATCACGAGCAGAATGTCATGGAAATCCTATGTGCTATCACCTAGATAGAATAATAATGATATTATAAAATGACTAAAATCTCACAACATTCACCTGAATTTTCTTCCCCCTCTTTTGAGGGGGAGAAGGCTCATATTTATAATTTGAATTTGGATTAAAATAGAGGATTAACGAATAACCATAATTTGCAAAAGCAATCCTGATTAAGAGGACATGATGAAGAGTTGATTTGATGGTAGGGTTCATGATGTGAGAAAAAGAAAAGGTGTGATGTGGAGTGGGGACATGGTTAGGTGTAATAGTGAAGCCATGTGCTCACTTTAACTATTGATTTGTTGGATTTGTTGTCGGATATTGAGATTGTGAATTATTGACTTCATGGGTGGGGTTAATAATTTAATAATTTGAGGGAATTGAATTTTTAGGTGGAGATTGATTTTTAGGTGGGAATTGATTTTGACTTAAGTGGGGAACATGTGGGACTGGGTAGGTGGGATGATAGATTCCACCTTTTGAATTTAAGAAAAGGGTGTCGGATGGGTATATCAATACTCATGAATTAAAAAATATGAAGGATGGGGATATGCCAAAAGTTGAATTATCAAATGGGTCTACATGGAGCCCATTTGATAATTAATCAAATAATGTGAGCAAATAAATAGGATATGATTTAATTTTAGAAAAATAGAAGCGAGGATGGAAATTACGTGAATGTGAGATGTCGGAGGGGTGCTATACCAAAAAAGGTGTCTACATAGATCTCTCCAAATATGGGTTATGATACGAATATCTTCGTTGCTTTGGTTTCTCTCACTACCAAGACCACAAAGTCACAAAACTTTGGGACATCACTACGTGCACACATAAGTTTGGACTAGGATACCAACCTCCTCCTGCACTTACTTTACATACGTATACCGCATTTCCTAATGTGTATCTATCTTTGCTATACCCTGACTTATTAGTAGCAATGCCCCTCTCTTTTGGGACACTACCGATACTTTTCCTACTGATGAGGCATTACTTGACCATATGGGTGCTTATGATGACCTCCCTTCTTTCCACCATAAACGACATCATTCTCTCCCATATGCTAATATGGTTTTCTTAGGAGAACCTGATAACCTCACTGATAATTCCGATCCACTTGACACTATTCTAACTGACCCATACATTGAGGATCGTTCCACAATATTTTAATGAAGAAACCATACAACATAATTTGGGAATGCCTTACAGTCCACACATAGTCTTGTTGTTGCTTCTCTTATGCATGTTGAACAAAAATATCTCAAGAAATTCCCCCATGACTTCCCTAACATCTTCACTGGGACTATAGTGACATGTTAGGTATTGATACCTCTATCACCATGCATAATATTTTCCTTAACCCTGGCGCCAAATACGTCCAATAGAAAATTTGCAAGATGCACCCTAAAGTAGCCCTATTAGTCAAGGAAGAAATCCAAAACTATTAGATGTTGGTTTTATCCGCACTTTGTTGATTATCTGAATGGGTGTCTAATATTATTCCCGTAATGAATTTGGATGGTCATGTACATTATTGTACTGATTTCCATGATTTAAATAAATCCTTCCCTAAGGATAGTTTTCCTCTCCCACACATTGATGTCATTGTAGACTCTACCTCTGGTTACGACATGCTCTCCTTTATGGATGGTTATGTGGGTTATAATCAAATAAAGATCAATCTTGTTGACCAAGAAAAAACCTCTTTCACCACACCATGGGGTAAATTCTGCTATACAGTTATGCCTTTTGGCCTTAAGAACGTAGGGGCTACCTATCAACGTGTAATGACTCATATCTTTCATGACTACATCCATAAGATCATTGAGGATTATGTAGATGATATTGTAGCCAAGTCTAGGAGGTGTTCATCTCATGCAAAGGACCTTCATGTACTCTTCGAATGATTATGCTAGTATTGTGTACGTTTAACCCCAAAAAGTGTATTTTTGGGGTAACCACAGGCAAGCTGCTTGGATACATTATTTCATGACGCAACATAGAAATCGACCCCACCAAAATCAAAGCCATCATCAACATGCCTCCACCCAAAAACCTTCACTAACTCCGCTCCTTGCAAGGAAAAATTTAGGATATCTGACATTTTATTCCACAACTGGCTGATAAAACACAACCATTCACAAGGCTAATGAAGAAAGATACCAAGTTCATTTGGGACAAACAATTCCAGAAAGATTCGATCACATAAAAGCTTTTTTGTTAAACCCACCTATTCTAGTCCCACCCATTGTTGAATGACCTTTTTTGTTGTATATTTCTGCTACGTTTCATGCCTTTGGTGCGCTATTGGAACAACACAATGATACTCACTATGAGTGAGCCATCTATTATATTAGTTGCACACTACTTTATTATGAATGTAATTACAACTAGCATTGAAAAATTGTGTCTTGGCCTTCTATTCATTGTGGAAAAATTACGTCATCTTCTTAACCATGAGGTTCATATTATCACCAAGGTAGACCCTCTACATTATCTTTTATCCCGCACCCACTTTTCAGGACATTTGGCTCGTTGGGTCATGCTCCTTATAGAATTTGACTTTAATTTTATCCCTCAAAAAGTAATTAAGGGGCAGGTCATTGCCGATCAATTGGTCATTGCCCCTCTCTTGGATGCTTCCCCTATTTTTGATTCCTTCTGTGATGATTTTGATGCCTATACCATTGAATCACATATACGGATGATGTACTTCGATGGTTCTCATTGCCGCTCTCGTGTCGATGCTAGTGTAGTCTTTATTACCCCACATGGTGACTTGCTTTCGTTCACATACCGAATAGGGTTTTCTTGCACAAATAATATTGCTAAATATGAGGCCCTTATTTTAGGTTTGCTTACAACTAAAAACTCCTCATTCATAACTTGTGCATCCATGGTGACTCTCAATTGGTCATTAACCAAGTCAATGATATATATCATACCAAGGAAGAACATCTTATCCCGTACAATACTTTTGTAAAATACCTTTTGGCTACTTTTGAGTCTTATTGCATTACCGCCATTCCTCGCAAAGATAATCACCATGCTGATGCCATGGCCAGTGCAACATTGCTTATCCCTCAAGATATCACCAATGACCAAGCTACTTTCATCATTACGCACTTATGATAGCCTCTATTTCCACCATACCTATAACAACTTTTGTCATCACATGTAGTCACGACACCATTAAATGGTTCACCCCTATTTATAACTATCTATATAAACAAACTATTCTTGATACTCTACAACCTCACGAAGCTTGTTGGTTATGTCACGAAGCCACTCGTTATGTTATTGTCGGCATTAAATTATTCAAATGTTCTCTTGATGGTCATTTTCTCCGTTGTCTTCCCCTCACAGATATCCCTACGGCAATATCTAACATTCATGATAGCATCTGTGGTGGCCATTTCTTGGGTAAAGCCATGACACAAAAAATCTTACATCAAGGGTATTATTGGCCAACAATGGAACAAGATTTCCTTGATTATGCTAAGTGTTGCGACAAATGTTAGAAACATGGTAATCTCCATCATGCACCCGCATATGATCTTCAACCCATCGTGCCCATGTGGCCTTTCTCCCTTTGGGGATTTGACTTAATTGGCCTCATCAACCTTGAATTAGTCGATGGCCACAAATTCATAATTACCACCATGGAATACTTCACCAAGTGGGTTGAAGCAGCACCCTTACGTACAACCACCGTACCGACATTTGTAACTTTCTCACCATGCACATTATCACACGCTTTGGTGTGCCATCTGCTATTATCACCAATAATGGATCCTCCTTCAAAAATAAATACATCAAGAAATTTTGTGCTAAGTTTAAGATCAAACAATCATTTTCCACACCTTATTATCCGCAAGGCAATGGCCAAGTAGAAGCTACCAATAAAACTATTGTCAAAATCCTACATAAAACTGTTGACTCTAGTGGCACTGATTGGCATAATAAAATTTTCTGCGTGTTATGGGCTCATCACACTAGCGTCTGCACTCCTATTAATGCAACCCTAGTCTCCCTAGTTTATGGTGCCGAGGTCATTATTCCATTAGAACTCAAAATACCAACCCTACGAATCTCTCTTAAAGGCATCCTTAAAGATAATGAATATCATGAAAATCACTTACACGAATTAGAAATGTTGGACTCACGTCATGTCCAAGCATTGGAAAACCTCCGCACATACCAATCCTACATCTCACAAGCTTACAACCACAAGACTCATTCTAGAGACTTTAATATCGGTGACCTCATCTTAAAAGAAAACCAAAAAATACAAAAGATGAAGCATCCCTTAAAGGTAAATTTAAACCCAACTGGCTTGACCCTTACGTTGTCACAGATAAGCTTGGCGGTGGTGTTTACCGCCTTTCCACCCTTCTCAGAAAACCACTCAAAAACCCATTAAACGTCATGCATCTCAAGAAATATTACACCTAGATTTAGCATGTTGCGCTCACCACCCTATTACGCACTTTAGTTCCTTGGTCCATATTTGACTTCCGAGGGTTTACCAATCAAATGGACCTTACATTCACCATGCAACATTTTCCTCATGCGACATTTCCAGCGTTAGTGACATACACCTTAGGTTAAATAGTCACCTATCTTATCATCTTATAGTGGTATATGCTTTAGGCTAAATCACCACCCCATTATCATCTTATAGTGGCATACACCTTAGGGTACATCACCACTCACTTCTTATTCATCCCATAGTGACATACGCTTTAGGATAAATTGTCACCCATCTTCATCCTTTCATCCTATAGTGATATACGCTTAGGGCTAAATCATCACTCATACATTCAACAAGTCATGGTATACACTTAGGCTATAGGGTCCACACACATCTTTCCATATGTCTCATCCCCATACACTCATTCTATAGTGATATATGCTTAGGGATAAATCATCACTCCTCCATTCAACAAGTCATGATATACGTTTTAGCTATAGGGTTCATGCATATCTCTCTCCCATGTCGCATTTCATCACCATTATATACACACTCATCACAACACACTAGACACAACCTACACTACTCGACCATTTCCCAATGATGCACTCTCATTTATGGTTCATTCTTGACTGCTAAGGGGAAAAAAATGAACCTCACTATATACACATTCCATCCACTTGGGGGGCACGTTGCTCCTATCATTCCATTTTGCATTCCATTCCATCCATCCACAACATACTGCATTGTCTTGGGGGCATTTACTCTTGTTTACTAGTGTTTTGCATGATCACTTTACTACACATGTTAGACTACTTTCTTATATGTCATTATCATACACACATGCATGTTCATGTCTTTTGTTTAGTGTGATCACAGATATAGGACTCTACTGCAACATGGATGATCACCTTCTACCCTTCCTATACCGGTCGCTGGGGGCATCCACATTCATCTCATTCAGGTGTTATTGTTTCATTTTGTACTTAGCATCTTATACTACTTGTTCATACACACTTTGACATATTGGTTATCGTTCTAACATTCTAATGTGTGTTCCATGTGCATAACTTGTTTTGCAGATTACATGTTTCCATGACTACTTGTTTGTTTCTACTTGTTTGTTTTGTTTGCCATTGTATGTGGGATTTTCCCTTTGCTTGTGTGCACACTTGTCTGCATTATTTGCAGCCATGAGGCCTTAAGTGTCTTGACGACATTGTGAGTGATGTCCCATGTTTGAAACCCTTTGTGCAGTCTACTTGTTTTCTTACGTGTTTACACTACTTTGTTTGGTAGTTTCTACATTGTCTACATATTTTACACTTGTCTTATTACATGCATATGTTTTCGAACTAACACTTGTTTTTGACTAGCCATCCCCTTTTATGTGCACCTTGGTATCTACCAAATGTTTTCACTTTCCCACTGCAGGGCAGAGTTCTACAGGTCAGTGTGGTTGGTCCTCTTTTGGGGCCGCATTCTCCTTTCAGCGACATCACATGCACCCTAAAGAGGGGAATCATTGAGGGTTTCTACTAACACAATTTGTTTACACCGGTTCACACACAACGAGTGAGTTCATGCCAATCTACAAACTCCATACACAATAGCCTCTATAGGACATGGTGTCCTTTCAACAATTATGTGGAATAGTTAATGGCTTGGGGTTACAGTGGGTGTGCCTCTCTACACTACTCCATCTAGTGGCATTAGATCACCCAAAAAACTAGTTTAGTACATAGATCTCCTCACACATTTCAGTAAAAGTGGTTAAAGGTTGGATAATACAATGCATTTCCTCCCTATACTTCTTTAGCCATGGTGGCGTGAGATCGCCCAAAAAAACTCATGACAGTAAAGGATATCCTTCTACATCCTTCTTTCTTGACATGGATCAGGTGCACATGTTCCATTTACACTTTTATTTCAACATATTTTACATTTGCATACTTTACACAATTCTATATACATGCGTATTTTACACAACATTTTTACATACTTACGTATTTTACTACTTGATCGTTTTCTCCTTACAGTATGAGAAACAAGTAGTCAAATTGGAGGAACCAACATTAATGATGATGGCGAAAATGACAACAACACACCGCTATAGGAACTTGCCTTTACTAACCATGCAGGTACACTACACATAGCAACAACCACACACATGTTCTGCCCTAGGTTCACTCTCATCACTTTTTATGCATTTTTCTTCTTTAGAATCCACGCTCCTCCACATTTTTTTTTTTGTTATTCCACGATTGAGTCTAGTCCATCAAAAAAACTTCTTCTACACTCTACATGGATATTAGGTACACATCTCTATCTACTTTATGTTACCGAGCATTCCACTCACCAACATAAAGTGGGGGAAAAATGTAGACACAAAATCATGCACTTTAGGAATTATTTAGCCCGGTCTTATACTACTATTTAGAAGGTTCTCAAGTGAATAAAGTACTAATTAATCCCACCTTTTGTCCACCTTTAT
The DNA here is from genome assembly GCA_018340775.1 of Taxus wallichiana var. yunnanensis. Classification (NCBI taxonomy): domain Eukaryota; kingdom Viridiplantae; phylum Streptophyta; class Pinopsida; order Cupressales; family Taxaceae; genus Taxus; species Taxus wallichiana. The sequence continues at coordinate 364,246,954 of CM031243.1, read as the reverse complement.
TTTATATTTTATTTCTTCATTCCCGCATATTTTCTTGCACTTATCCATCCATTTCACAACTTCCCCATCATTCTAGCCAAAAATCAGGACACCCTTAGGCACTGTAATGGGGTGCCTCATTCCCACCTTGGGCACCCCGATCTATGTCTATTTTGCCACTTCTTTTTGGGGCCTTTCTAGCCATTTTTTATCCTTTTCCTTTTCCCAGTCGATCATGTTGGGATTAATTATGAAATTAAGCTTGAGAACCCTATAAATATAAAGTTATAAGACCATAATGAGGGTCCTAGTGTCACATACTACTATAACCCTATCTAGATTTGTATCCATTACATCACTTACATCCACATAGTGCCATGCATCAATGCTAGGAGATCTACATCACACACAACATAGGGGAAGAGATTCTATTCTATTATATGGACACATGCCACTACATTTTCTATAGTTATCATTTCTTGCTACTTCACAAAGTACGAATGACATGAGAGCACCTAGGGCACGATATGCACACACTCACCAGAACTACATCCTAGTCCTAAATGTAGTGAAATTCTCAATGATAAGACCACTAGTTTGGTGGTTGAGGTCAGTCCAACCCATTCATTTTGCATATTTATTTTTCTTAGGGTTTGATACTTCTTTTCTTCTTATAGGTCATTATTCAACTCATCTAGTCTGCAACAAATAGATAAAGTTTCAATCAACTTACGACCATACCAAACTCATATCTGGAGCTTTTACATAAAATAGGACACCTAATCATAGATCGGGGCACCCAGGTGCCCCAAGACCTTCCTAGATGCCCCAGTTAGTTCAGATCCTCTAGATCTAGTCTTCGCAAGACTTTTGAGTGATCATCTCGCACTTCCAAATTTTGTTTCCAAACTGTGACAACTTGTGACAGTCTCTTTGAATCAGCTAAGCCATTTCCCTTCCTTCTCTTGCATACTTAGGGTTTTATTTTACTTAGAATAATTATTTACTATCATTTCATATTATTTTAGTTTCATTTATACAACGTTTTAGTCCTCCTAATTAGATTAACATTAGTGGCTATACTCCCATAGGTGGGTAGTTTAGTGCTCCTTTTTGTTAATCATGAGGAAACAAACAATTGAAGTGTGTAATTTTAAATTCTAAAAAGTTGGAGAAAGTCCCGTCTCTGTAGCTTTTTCTTGTAGAAAAGTTGTGTTGAGCCTCCATACAGGATTTTTGTGTTTGGTCCACATACTGTTAACATATTTAAACAATTTTTTATGTTGTTTTCTATTTTGTACGTTGACATTTAGTTTCAAAAAACTTCGTTATGTAAAATAATTAAATTATGAATCAATATTTGCCACAAATTTCAAGGGCTCATCTTATGGTTGTTATAATAGACCAAAAGTAAGAAACATACAATCTTCTTTAAAACTCTCCACCAATACTATCAAATGTAACTTTACTCTTAATTCACTTTTCCCTTCTATTTAATAGTTTTCTCTAATCGAACAATGTTATAGACCAACAATTTATTTGCATTTTCCTTTGTATATCTTCATCTTTCAAGTGCAAATGATAGTAAATAATGCATGCTAACCCTTTATCGTTTGGTATAGTTTTTTTAAAAATGAGACCATGCCAACCCCTCAACAGTGGGCTCATCACCGTGATCGTGATTCCCATCGTAAAGAACATATTAATGTTTGCTAGCGTGCCCTGTATCGCCTATGTAAACACAAAAGGGGAGCTCATTCAACTACTCCATGAAGTGCTACCTTCTTTCCCCTCATTTATCCCTTCTTCGTAGGTCAGGTACAAACTTTATTACCCTCCCCTATTTTTGACCCTTGTGAAACATCTACCTCCAAAATTTCCCTCCAACATTCCCAATTTAATTTAGGCCCTCCCACTTTGTCGTCGCCCTTTCGCTAATCCCATCTTCTTGAGCCATTTATTATGTGCTTTGTTGTGTATTCCTTCCCCCTTCACACTTGACTAATGTCGGCTCCATCCTCCACTTGCATCCCCGACATCCTCCGCATTGGTTTCTTATTCAGAAGCTCGGCGCATGTTCAGAAAAAGATTAGATTTGATGGCCAACACCCAAACATGCTCGATTTGCTTTGAAAACTACCCTAGAATGAAAACAAAAAGGTTGTAGGGGTCCATGCATGCAGTAGATGCAAATCCGAAACAAACGGCCATCGATTCTCATCGTGGAATAACATGGATCCAGGTTCTTGCCCAACAATACTGAGTCGTTTAACCCAGGTCAAAGAAATGCTCATTGCTCATGTGAATCCTATCTTGTAGGTCACCCAAGCTCGAGGAGGCCAATACAAATACAAAGGTCATACAATAAGCTTCCCTCAAAACATCTCGACCATAGCGAAATACCTGTCACATACTTGGCTTGGAGATTTGGATGTTATTCTCGTGTAAAAAACCAGAGCAAATCTTACAAAATATGACTTTTATGTTAGCAGATCTTGTGTCTAGGAAGATTTGAGATTCAAAATTACACACAATCCATACTATAAGGATGTGTTGGTTGATAACAATGCCCTTGAGTCCTTGCCTTCTTCCTCTATAGATATCACACCCTTTTTAAGTAGGGTTACACTCACCTCTCACAAAACTCAAGAAGAAGTAGCAAATATCTTTGATGAAAACTCTGCAGACATGCCTGACACGGTCAGTCAAACTTCTTCCTTTGTTCCCTCCATCTTCAATTCAGGTACTGAAGAAGAGGAAATTCAACAATACATCCTTCATCTAGGAAGAATGACCCTTTCAACTCTGTAATGGCCAGAACTTGGAGTTTCCCTTGTAAATGAATACAACACAAAAGGTTTGTTCTCTATGGTGTTTTTGACTTTATTTCTAGTAGGACAAGCCATGTTCAAGAAACCAAGAATGAAGGAAGTTATTTTACATGAATATGCTTTGCATTTGTTGCGATACCATGACAATTGGTTTGGGAGTCACCCTCACTTCCCATACTATATGCTCAATCTTATTTTTGTTGGCATAGCCAAGCGACTACCGTAGTTTATATGAAACAAAATATTGATTCTAGTGTTCAGCTCACTATCCAAGATCTCTGCCAAAGTATTTATGAGTTCCCCTTTGACAACCTCCCTGATAGTTTGATGTGCTTCGGTACAAACCTCTAGGAACACAATCATTTTGGGAAAAAATTAGAGATGAGATTTCATACATGATCGATCAATTAGGGCCACCAACTTTGTTCTTCACTTTAAGCTCCACAGACACAAAATGGCCAGATCTACATAGTGTTATGCCCGAACATCCCTTTGGAACCTCGTGTCACACAACGTTGGTGAATTGAAAATATTATCTATCACCTGTAGCATGGTGTCCACATACTTGCACAAAAAATTCACAATTTTCCAAGAAGAAGTTTTGATGAAACACCTTGGCGCAAAAGACTACTAGTATAGGTGATTGCATAACCTTTTCCCCTCTTTTCTTACTTTGCAATTACATCATTTCTAACATACTAACTTACCATCGGTATGAATGGCAATATAGAGGATCTTCTTAGGTCCATGGATTCCTTTGGCTTGACAATGCTCCTTGCATTAATGATATTGATTCAACAAACATTGAATCTCTTGAGGCCATCAGAAAATACTTTGATTCTTTTGTTTCCACCTGGAATCCATGACCATCTTCCAAAAGGCATGAATATATACATCGCTCAATAAGTGATGACCCTTGCCTCTTATATACGTCTCAAATTATTTCATGTTCCCTAGCTGCAGACCTTGAAGAACTTTTGAATAGAGTGCAGTGTCACACAAAAATGATCTTAACAAACCTGCCTCAGAAAGAAACAAAATCATCTACAATGTCGTTATAATGCCCCTTGGGAAACTAGACTTATATCTACCTTGTTTGTTGATGGCGATGGTTCTTTAAAATACCTTCCTGCATGGAACGATGAAAGGCTCAACATACATAACCTCGTTATGTTGTCAATTTGGAGAGCCAATGTTGATCGCCAACTCATACTCTCTCGTTATGTTGTTATAAATTACATTGCAAAATATGCTTCTAAGGTTGAGCAACATTCAGAAACATACCATCAAATGCTTTCTAGAATCACGCGAGATACGATCCCGATTTTCCAAAGCACAGGTTGCAATTAGGAAAATTTTGTCGAACACATCGAAAGCATGACATAAGTGCCCAAGAAACCTACCACATGTTACAGAAATTTCCATTGGTTTTGTGCAACCATTTATTCGTTTCCTGAATGTTGGAAAGAAAATCCTGTGAAGAATTACAGAATCAGAATCACATTTAGAGGACACAACAATATTCATTGACTCCTACAAGGTCAAGCCTCATGATATGGAGCCCCTTTCCCTCATTAAACTAAGTTTATAGATTGGACTTATAGTCAGCATCACACAGAAATAAATGGAAGCAAATAACACTCCTAGCAATTGTCCGTGTGTACCCTAGGTTCTTCCAAGAGCCACCACCAGATTCACCATCCTTTGAACTATTTTGTTGGTCAGAACTTCTACTATACAAGCCCTTCCATGTCATTTCCATAGATATTGGCGCCACTGCAAAAGATATTGTCTCTAATTGGAACTTTCTCAAAAACACTTATAGACCATGGAATATTATTCGTTTCTTCTTTTTACACGGACTTGTCGAGAATCGACAAAGAATTAGAGCACCCCTCTGAGGAAAGTGAGCATCTTCAAGAAGAATGACAGTTCCTTGCACAACTGCACCCTATACAAGCCATTAGACTTCAAATCCTGCATTTATTGGGTCGTTGTGACTTCAATATGCAACATAATTGGCATTTGAACACCACTCCTCTTTGCTTGCAAGAAACTGGCTCTTCTTTTATAGATTTTTAGAGAAGCAATATATCTATGAATAATCTTGACATATCCTCTGTTGTTGCTATTGAAACCTTCTCGAATAGAAAAAGCTAGCATATGATACCATTTTCCATCACTTCTCCCAAAAATATGACCTTCCTCCTCTGAGATTAATAATTCAGGGAACTGTAGGAACATGAAAGTCATTTCTCATTAATGTTATATGGTCCACTTTTGCTAAAGCGCCCCATGTGGAAAAACTTCCTTTATTCTTGCTTGCATCTACTAGTTTCGCCGCATTTAACATTTCCACATCAACCATACATGCCTCCCTTCACATACCTATAAAGGAGCTCAAACCATTGGAAGGTCATTCTTTATCCTCTTTTCAGAGTCGCTCAAGCATGTTGACTATGTTCTTATCGATGAAATGAGTTTCATTGGGCCGAAATTACTGGCCAAAATAGACTTCCGCTTATGAGAGGCTTTCCTCACGCAAAGACCTCGCCCTTTGGTGGCAAGTCAATTATTCTTGTGGGTGACTTGGGCCAACTTCCTCCAGTCTCATACATTCCTCTCTATGTAAGCCATTCCTATGGTGCAACCCTTTGGAAGGGTTTTACTGTTTCTATCACCTTGGACACAATTTTTCATCAACAAGGTTCTTCCTACAACTAACTTTCTTTCTAAAGATTACTCCTGAATGTACACAACGGAACAACTACTTTACAAGACTGGAAATCCTCATGTCAAGAACAGATTCTAGGCTTACATAACAGAAATTACATCTTTCCATGACTTCCCCACTTGTTCTCCACAAATGATCTGGTTGACACCCACAATCTGCATATGCTGAAATCTCTTAATGCTCCAATAGCTCGATGCATTGCACAAATAAGAAGGGGAGGGGCCTTACCTTCAGAAGATGACGAACTGCTAGGATTCAAAGTTCTTCTCTGCAAAAAATAAAGTGTTATGCCACCTTTTGAATGAAGAAGTAGGTGATATACATAGGATACATTAAGAAATGCAACGCGAGATTTGGCCTATCTACAAGATATGGCAAAGTGCAATCCTAAGAGCCTCAACGTCTCATCATTGCCAACTATTACGACATAGTGGTCGACACGGGTAGTGTGGGGATATTAATGAGAATTTCTTTGCCAAAAGTAATACATAAAATAAATGATAGTGATGGAACAACATGCAACAATGAAGCTATCTTAGAAGACAAATGGATGGCCACATATAATTCCACGAGATGTTGTTAATGAGGAAGTGAGTTAAAATGGTGCAACACCTAAAAGTGAAAGGTGTAGAGGCTAAGAACATTCCATCAGCCACATTGGTGTTATAGGTGGAGGATGCATTCACATCAACTCCTTCACCACCCCCTACAAAACCCTATGTCGATATCTCGTATGTTGAAGTGAGAGTCACAAATTATGCATTAGCGACATCCACGTCATCATAATACAAGGCATAATTGCAATGAGAGTTTTGACCCACGTGAAATCTATGTTAAAGTGCAAGCCCAAAAACCCCGACAATGCCATTGTAGATTATTAAAATAATGCTCTTTTCCATCATCGTTGAATATTCCAAATTTAAGAGATTACTACAATCATGTTTATTTTGCATTTTAAGAATGTAAGCACACGAGGTAAACCATAGTAAAACCTGTAGTGCCCACACTTTTTATAGCTCAGTAACTTGTTGTTTATTTGCTCATAACATGTTTTGAGTTGGTGATATCTTGGACATTATATTTAGATATTTGATTTTATTAGACATGTGTGACATTCATATAGATTTAGCCTAATTTCTTTATTGTTGCATTTTCTTGTTATGACATGGAAACTAATGAATATGATGTGCTTGGAACCTAATTATATTGATGGATAGTTGTTGCATGGTGGGATTATATGTCACTTTATCATCTTGTCTAACTTTTGGAATATGGAATATAATTGTGCACGTTGTCGCATCTTGATTTCAGTAGGATGTTAGGTTAGTTTAGCATGCATTGATATCTTACTATGTCATTTAATTATATTGTATCGAACAGAAAGCGTTAATGTGTGTAATGAGTGTGCGGTGACGGAGTTTACGGGAGAACGTGGGATTCAGGCCAACTACTCAATCTTGCACAAGCAGCCCACGGGCTGAGTCCTAGCCATGTTCACTGTGTGAAGCCTTAGGATAGATGATTATTAATTTTGGGCACTATGAGTGACCCCAATGTATGTAATGTATTGTGTTTTGATTTATTAATTTTGGTTAGGGTAGTTGGTTAAGTTGTAAACTTGTTTTGGGAGTTAATAACTCCTCTTTCATTTGAATTGTGGATTATGCTTAATGTGTCTCTTAATCACAAGGGTTTAGGGTCACATGTGAGACCCTTGGGTGGTCCCCACACCCTCTACCCTTGTGCCAAAAATGCAAAACCCGAAATTAGGGTATTTTGGGCATTTTTGGGGACCCCTTTGTAGCTTGGGAGTCCCCCTATCACAAAAATGAGCCCTTGGACCCTACCTAATGGGTAGGGGGGCTTGTTTTCAAGGCTAGAGGGAGTTTTCCTCCTTTCTACCCCTTGTTTTGTCACATCCATGTAAGGGATGTGGATTTGTGTGTTTATCAAAAGTGCCACTAGTTTTGTCTTGCTAACATTTAAGGGAATTTGGGAGAAGAGGGCAAAAAGATAATTTTACCCTTTCTCTCTTTTGTTTTGGCATCTTTGACCATGAGGAGGGAGAGGGGTGACACATGTCACCCCCTCATTGTGAGGATGCTTGCTTGCTCCTCTTCAAATTCCCATCCATGGGAAAAGAGAGGGACTTTTTTTGAACTTCTTGCTTTTGGATGCTTGGGAGAATTGGAGCTTGGGATTTGCTTGGGTCAAGGTGTGAAAAAACTTGAAGTTGGAGAGCTTTCCTTGAGGTAGGTTCTTTTTTTTTTTTGTTGCTTTTCCTTTTAGTTATTGGATTGGTTGCTTGAGATTGTAATTTATATATGTTGATTTTGGTTATTTGCTTGTTGTTACTCCCTCCATCATATGGCATGATGGAGTTTTGGAGTGTGGGGGAAGAGAGAGGGAATTTTCCCTCTCAATCCTCAAGGCTTGATGGACAAGCCTTGAGGAGTCTTATTATTTTTCCCTCAATGGTTGAGGTGGGGAAGTTGATTCATTTGGCTTGAATCTCCTTCCCCATTCTTGGTAAGGAAACCCCTTTGGGGTTTGAAAATCCTTCCAAGAAGGATTTGGAGAAAGGGGGAGGAATAAGGAGGGCTTGATTTGATTAGGAGCAATAAGGAGGATATGGAGATGTTTTTATGTGCAAGAAATTTTGATGTATAACTTTGGAGAACTTTCTCCTCTCTTCCCCATTTTGAGGATGAACATGGGTTCTCCTCCTTGTAATTTTTGGAGTCTTGTTTGTATGTGTCTTATCTTTGTATGCTTGTATTATTGTTAGTGTACCCTTCATCTTGTGCAAGTTTTGGTTAGCTATCCTCTTTCCCATGGGCTTGGGGGAGGCTAGCATGCATCCCAACCTTGGGATAGGCATGTGATGATGCCTATGGTTGGGTGGCAAACAAGCTCTTCTCCTTGTTGGTTTTCTCGAAGGCATCAAGTTTGGAGCTCAAGATTGATAGTTAGTGTTGTTGGAGTCCTGTTTGGCTTCTTCTCTCTCTTTGGGAACATTATCTCCTTGTATCTTTTGGTCAAGGCTTTGTGGAAACTTGCACCTCTTGTAAAACTCTTAGTTTGTAATTTTCATTCTTATAAATGAGAAGTCATTATTGATTTAGCAATCTCCTTAAAACATCTTGTAAGAGACTTGTAACTCATTTAAGGAGTAGTTATGTATGTTGTGAAAGCATGTTAAACATTGAATTTAAGACCCTTGAAAGTGAAATTTTGGTAACCCTTATTGGAATGAAAAATAAATATATATGTACATATATATCAAGAATATTAGGTATCTTGTTAGTGTGCAAATCTGAAAACTTTAAATTTACCTTGCATTGGAAAGGAAATTTGTTGTTACATGAAGTTTGGTAATTACTAGTGGAAGAAAATATTTTCATTTTGAAATTGCACATCCTTTGGAAAGTATCATGGATCTAGATATTAAGGGAAACTAGTTTTAAAAATATATATAGAAAAATATATTTTACCACTATGTGTTGTTAGAAATCTGTTTTATTTATGTTCAAAGGAAAGTGGGCATATTGGGAATAATGTCATTTTGATATTTGCCAAAGAAATAATCATATAAATTAAACTTGTATGGATCAAGTTCTCTTGGGATATATTTGAAAGTAAATGTGGCAGATTTATATGTTGAAGCTATGATTTTAAGTGTATCATCTTTGTATATATTTTCTTTTATCTTCTTCTCTAGAAGTATACAAATTTTGTATATATATATATGTGTGTGTGTGTGTGTGTGTGTGTGTGTGTGTGTGTGTGTGTGTATACATGTATATATATGTATATATATACATATATATACATACATATATATGTATATATATGTATATATATACATATATATGTATATATATGTATATATATACATATATATGTATATATATGTATATATATACATATATATACATATATATGTATATATGTACATATATATGTATATATGTACATATATATGTATATATGTACATATATATACATAGATATACATATATGTACATAGATATACATATATATATATATATATGTATATACTATGTATATCTATGTATATGTATATATATATATATATATATATATATATATATATATATATATATATACATATATATGTACATATATGTGTGTGTGTGTGTGTGTGTGTGTGTGTGTGTGTGTGTATAAGTTTTAATAAAATAAAACACAAAAAAAGAAATTACATTGGGAGGGTCGGCCCCCTCCCCGTGGATTGTCCCGCCGCCTCCCGAGGCATACCTGTTCCCCCCCCACCTCTCTCCGTCCGCAGCCCTCCAACCACTCGCCCGTGCCGCCGCCGCTCTCGACTGCCCCTACCGCGCCCCAAGGCCGCGCCAGCCGCCTCCTTCCAAAGGCCCACTCTCTAGACGCTGACCTCGCCTCGCACCACCACACCAAGTACAACGCTCCCCTCCAACCACGGACCCGCACTCGACCACCACTCACCGTGCTGCCCCCTGCGCATGACCCCTCATTCAATGTTTCCGCCGCCTCCTTCCTCTTCTCCTAAACCCCACTTACAAACAAGTATAAACTAGAACACCAAATAAAAAAAAGAGACTTAGAAGGAGGAGATTAGGGTTGTAGTTTTTTTTAAGAAAATAAAATAAAATATATATATATATATAAATAAAAGTAATAAGGTCCTATATTATTTTATCCCAAGAAGAATATTAATCCCTCACACTTTATAAGTTGGGGGAGCGAGAGCGGGGCGGTGGGCGGAAGAATTTTTAGATGGCTTCGATAAGGGTGGAAGTAGATAGTAAATTTTTTTAAAAAAAAAAAAAAAAGGTGTTTGTTACAAGGGGGTATACTTATACAATTAATTACTTAAATCTGATATGGGGAATTAAGCTTTTAGTCGGGTGTGTGGACAAATGATTTAAAGGGGAAAACAAATCAAATTAAAAGATGTGCGTATTTATTTCAATAACTTTGGTAAGTCTAATTTAAATAGGTAATAAATTTGTGGGGGCTAATAATACATTTGATTTTGAACATGATTAAATCATTATAATTAAATAACGTATGGGAGACGGATTGAGCAAATACAATTGGAATATTCATAGTTCTCTTTTAAAATTTTAAAAAATATATTCCAAATTGTTTAGCTTTCTTTTGGCATGTTTCCTGTTCCAAGGTGGGGCTTTACAAAATAATAAATAAAAATGAGTTGGAGGGCATAACGTATGATTTCACCCGTAATAACTCATTAACAACCATGAAAATAAAATTGGGTAAGATAGTTCTTGTCCTATCAAGACTTACTCGACCTTGATCATGAAGGTGTCATCCCCGCCACTTGGTAAAAAAAAGCATTCAATATGTTTAGTGTGTTCATGTGGAGTGTCGTTGATCATCGGATTTAATGCGATTAGATGACATAAAATATCATCAATAAATTATACACCACATATACTGGAACACAAAGTAAGCATTACAAATTGTAATACATGATCGACCTAATTGCAAGCACAAGAACCTCAATGCCACCTTTAGATTATAACTCAATATGATTTCTTACGTTGTTTAGTAAAAATTTCTCTCGATTTACTGTGGAGGAATTTTTACTAATAAAACCATCAAAGTGTATCGTGTAATGTCCAAGTTTAAATTCAGGTCCCCTGGTGAAAGTTAAAAAATGATGGGGAATGATATCCATCATAGTGGGAGGTATTGATTTCTCGTTTCGCAAATGAGAGAAAGGGGCCTACATGCCCAAGTTTAGCTCCTTCACCGAATATGTTTATTCGGGTGCAATACATGCGGAGTGTTTACACGGCTAGTGATATGCGTCCTACAGTGGACTGCGGGAATAACTTTAGCGAAAAGTTTTATGCGAGACAAATGGTGGTTATTTTTCAACATACGTAAGGAAAATGTACATCAATGGTTCTCATTTGTTAGAATGTGTAGATTAAGATTAACTCCACATCATTGGTCACCTTCCTCCCGACTCATGCGAAAATAGGGTCTGTTTGGCCAATTGCCCCAAAAGCAATGTGGGCATATGCAACGTCATGACAACAAAGTATACACCAAATAGTTTTGTTTAAAAAAATATGTAAAATAACATATGGACACCCAACATATCTTTTATCTTTGTTGACATGAAGTCAGACTCCTCAACATGAGGAAACATCCCGTGACGCATCCAAAATTAGAGCTTTGGACAATTTTTAGACACCGTAAAGCATACTGGGAAAGAAATTTTGTGTATTTTAACTACAAATGCGTTGGTTATAGGAAATGCACAAAGTGAGTTCTTTGAAAGGCGTTGGTACTTTGAGTAATCACACATGATAGGTGTAAATAAAACCCCGATACAACTAGGTGAGGTGGTTCTTGTCTTAGCAACACTAGGAGCATAAATGAAGGAGCGGGTACAGGTGTCTCGATGTGATACCTTGTTGCGATGAGAATTTGAGTATGATCTCCTCTACCTTGATCAATAAGGTGTCATACACCGCCACTTGCTAAAGAACTAGCAATTGTACGTGAGATGTATGATAGAAATGTCGAAGAGGATCTATTGAAGAAGTCAAAGTGGGGGGAGAGAAATAATGGGAAAAGAAGAGGGGTGAAGAAGAAGGGGTTCGAGGGTGAAAAGTGCAAGGGCGGGGAAACTAAAATGGGGAGGAAATTCAAGATTCTACCCTCAAACAACGACACGACATTTTTGTTAATTGTGTAAAGTAGAAAACTGGGATGTGTAAGACATTGATGCAATTGTTTTTGGAGACATCTCATAACGTAAGGAGTAGTCGAACAATAATGATGAAGTGCAATTTTTTTGCGTTTTAACTCTTGTATTTATTGAGTAGTTAGAACAGACGTAAATGTAAGGGGAATATGAATGCATGTTTCATGGGACACAAAAGAGATAGGAAGATGTGGAGTGGACCCAACATCGAAAGGTAGTGAATGCATGCACATATTGGATTAGGGTTTCTCTCTAGCTATGATGACAACAAAAGTTTATTCCTTAGCAATAATCATGATGATGTCGTCTGTCAACAATCATTACCATAAATGATATAACAAGCACAATGACAACATTCTCGCAAACTAGAATACAACATATGTTGTTCCTTGTTTGCAACTGGAAAGAAATGACACCCATATCCTTTGTGAAATCCAAAAGGGTAGGGGTGGAGGAATGTAGCATTGAGGATAGAGGAAAGTAAGCAATGTGTTGTTACGTAAACTTGACTAGGGTTTCCCTCATCAATAACCATGACAACATCGTCATTCAATGAGCACCGAAAAAAAGGGGTATGCTCTTTGTGTGTGTGTGTGTGTGTGGTGTTGAGGATTTTGTTTGGATGGTGGAAATTAACTACTTAAAATCCCTACACTATTCAAAGGACTCAGATTATTCCTCCCCAAAAATATCTAGTATATGTGCTCAACTTTATAGTTGTGATCTCGCTTGGACTATAAGTGTGAACCTAAGGGGTCAAAAATGAAGGAATTCTAATAGGTTTTAGGTTCAAAAGCCAAATGAAATTCCCGCTTCTTGTAGCAATTTGTAGCCCCCTTTTTAGTTGTTAATTTGATAGACAAGACTAAACATGAATGGAATGTTGGAAATTAAAAGGTGTGAATTAAATACTTGCATGTCCCACACCTATTTCATGGATCAGATAGTTCCTCCCCAAATATTATCTGTTATCCATGCTCCACTTAAGCATTTCAATCTCACAAAGAGGACAAAATTAAAAAAGGGAAACTTGAAAAGGATCGGGGTTCTGAAACCCATCTAGAATGCTTGTGTCTTGTAGCAATTTGTAGCCTTGATTTCTAGTCGTACATTGAAGTAATTGTAGAAAATATGTGGTGTGTGAACAACCATCGATAATTGAGGCCCTCAAGCCATCAAACATATCAACGAAAGGTAGATTCTATCCGTCAATTAAGCTTGCTATTTTTTTATTTCATGGCACCAAGGAATTTGATTGGACAATGTTTAATTTGATAGGTAAGATGTAGACATGAAAGGAATGTTGGAAATTAAAAGGTGGGAATTAAATACTTGCATGTCCCACACTTATTCCACAGAGAAAAGTGTTCCTACCCAAATAATATCTGCTATATGTGCTCCACTTATTCATGTCAAACTCGTGTGCATTATTCATGTGAGTGAAATGTAATCTTAAAGGGGCCAAAATAAAAATTTGGTGAGAATTCAATAGGGGCCAAGTTTGAAACCCCACCACACTGGTTGCTTCTTGTAGCACTTTGTAAGCACACTTTTCAATTTCAAGCTTGAGTAATCTGAAAAAGTAAGCGATGCAGGAACACTCATCAATAATTGAGCCCCTTTAGGGAATGAAAATATGAATGAAAGGAAGATTTTATCCATCGATTGAGATTTTCTATTTTGTTATTTTACTTTTTATGGTGTCAAGTTTTTTGAGTGGATGAAATTTAATTTGCTAGATAAGGCGAAGACATGAACAAAAAATCAGAAATAAAAAGGCGGGAAATAAAACACTTTTTAATATGGAATTTAATATACTAAATTTGATAGATCAGTTTAGTTCAATTAAAAAATGTTGAGAGGTGAAAAATCTTGGAAGATATTTTGACATGTATGGATGGCTTACTAAAATATATTTTGTACCGAGGAGAAAATAAGGAGAGAATATTTTTGGGTCAAATATGATTAAATAAGTATTGAGCAACATGTGTCCACTAAATCAAAAACAAAAAAATGTGTTGCAAGACTAACGATCTCAGTTAGCGGTGATAATGAAAGAATGTGTTGCAGGGGCATCAGGAAAGACGATGATGGGGACATTGTTCTAGAGGTATTTCTCAATCGAGAACAACACCATTTCTCGATGCTTTCATGTTTTCTTATCGCAGCATCGGGGCCGACAACATGACACCATGTGAGGTGATTAGAGCTTTCATTTCTCCATCAATTGAAAACATGCACATGGATGGTAGAGATCAATTTGAGGTCATTGATATGAGCTAGGATGTGGATGAACACGATCAAATAGAATTGATTGACATGTTATCAAAATGTGCTTAGTATTTTTACCTGTGCAAACGTATTTGACATAATAATTTCACTTTATAAAATGAAAGTAAATAAATGATACTCACCGACAACCAATCTACCATTATGGGAAATAATAATTTGGGCATCTCTTACAAGTTGAATGTGTATTCATCATAGCACCACGTATTTATGTTTAGTGAAAGAATGAAACGAAAACCTCTAAGAAAACCCCTACTTCTTGAAACTTCTGAATTCTTTAAACATAACATTTAACCTCTGAATAATTAATTAAACTCAAATCTAAAATGGTATGTTCCAACAAAAACCGTTCCATCTTCTTGAACCTTCACTCAACAAAATCATCCACTAGTTTCCAAAATGTTTTCGTTACATAGCTTTCCATGTAAATTATTCTCGAACGCCAAGGTTAAAATAAATCTGAATTTTTCTTGAGAAAGTTTTTTTGTAGTTTATCATGCAAAATTCTCTATTTTTATTGAAATTTGAAATTCAATTGAGAGTGTATTATGGCAAAGGGAAAAATAAAGGTTACGAGAATTGACATGGGGACTACATACATATGTGTAGGTGTGCGACAACATGAACGCATCAAATTATTGTGAATTACCAAGGCAAAAAAATGATTCCATCTTACATGGCCTTCACTAACACTGATTGCCTCATTATCGACATCACCAAAAGCCAGGTGAACATGATTCCCACTAACGAGTTGTTTGGCGAAAACAACTCATTGGTTGATGCATTTCGATCATTCCATGCGAGCAACATGAAAATCTTGCCTTTTAAGGTCATCATTAACCCTAAAGAGAAGCCAATGATGAAAGTTCAATTCAAGGGCGAGGAGAATATTTTGTGATGGAGAAGATTTCGTCTATGGTGCTCATAAAAATGAAGGAAATTGTTGAGGATTATGTTAATTAAAATTTCTTCTTTCCTACTCAAGTTAATGACTAGTAATGAAAGAAACTAGAAACTCAAAACATGGAGGGTTTATGGTACCTCAAAGTGATAATATGGACAGGCGCAAATGATGAAAAACATCCTTGCTGCAAGCTCGATGATCTGCACAACAAAGAACACTAGAAGAAAAATGGATTAGTAGATAGGATGGAGGGTTTCCCAACTAAGTCGGTTCCAAGAAGTGAAACTTTCTTGGATGGATGTCAACCCTCTTGTATATGATATGGAATATAAAACCTGATGATGGATATGATAAAAACATGTAATATCTGAAACAAAACTTGAAAATAGATATAATATGATAATGAGTAAATCTGATCTAATTATGACAAGATAAGGAAAACTTGACAGGGGTTGTGGTGACCCGAGGTCACAGAGGCGATCGATGGAAATTGCGGATGGATGAGGAAAATCTACACCAATAACATACATGCAAGCTCTTGTGGATGAATCTAAACTAAACGGTACTGCAAATGAGATCGAGATGGACACAAACACTTGCAAAACAAACTGAAGACTAAAATGGATGAAGGGATGCAAGAAAAAATGGAAAATAATGACAAGTGGTGAAGTGATAGGGCTAGTCGATGGTGACAAGGGGGAATCGATGAAAAATAAGGTCTAAGAACACAAATCAGAGTGACAGAGTGGAAAATGACAAGATCTGGAAAACAGAGGCATACGAAAATCGAAATGGATTGCTAAATATCTGGTGACAAAAACAAACTAGATGGGGTTGGGTCGATGACACTCGGGATCGAATCGACGACGACTTGAACTGTTAGGGTATAAACGAAGATATACTAACTAAAATGAATACCTATACACAAAATTGAGGACTAAAATGGAATGATGAGAGGTCCCTAAAGCTACCTAAACTTACACAAGATGTTAGGGATAAAAAAATGCAACAATATGATAATGGAAGCACATGAAAATGACAAAGCAAGAGAGGTCTCCCTAGATCACCAAAGTAGATGCACAATAGCTCCAAGAAGACTGCAAGATGTGTAAGATAATTGCAAGAGTACTCAAAATGGAAACAAGATCACAAGATAGCCCAAAAATCTCAATGTTGCATCCTTGAGAAAGGAGGGGCAAGGGTATATTTATAAGGTCGACAATGACCTAGGTGGGTCACCATTGATTACGGGGAACCATCCATTAGGGTGGTGGGATGATGCTCAAATCGAGGAAAAGAATCCCAAATGAAGCGGGATTAGGGTTTATATGGATAGAGATGAGCTAGGGTTGCATAGGGAAGAGAAATGGTAGGTGGGAGGTTAGAATGAGTAAATAAAGGCCCTTGATAGGTAAATTTATTAAATAGATGCCTAGGGATAACAAATTAGAAGCTTAGGGATGAGAAATGGGAGATTTAGGGATGAGAGATGAATTAGGTGGAGATTATAATTGATTAATGATGATTAAGGGTGATTAGAATGATTTAGGGAAATTAAAAATAATGAGATGAGGATTAGAATAAATTATGGATAGTTAATTAATAAAATGGGTAATGCATGATTAAAAGGTGGAAAATAAGAATTAATGGGATGAATTGGATTTTAAGAGGGAAAATGAAAGTTTGAATGGGTGACCAAGGTTAACGAGAGCGAATGCGGGGTGAAGGGGACGACCGATACCAAAAATGGTGTCTACATTTTCCCCTTTTTGGTGAGTGGGTTGCATTGGGCAAGCCGTGAGGAAAAAATGAAAGAAAAAAAAGATGATTGATTGGGTGCTCCCCCTCAAACTTGGGATGGACAACACAAAGGAAGTTGATCACGATTTTGAAAGAGATAGATGGAGAAGGGATAAGATATGCTAGATGAGGATTGAACAAAAATTAAAAGATGATAGTGATTTCGATATCACTTCGGTAGGGAACAAAGGACATTCTCAATAGAGACAACGACAATGTCCTATGGATCAGTGAGTGGGAAAAATCACTGCAAAATGGAGGGAAACCAAGGGGAATCCACTCGAATAGATCAGACATGCCATAGGACCAATGGGTCAAAGGAAAGGATCAATCATGTACAAACAAATGTGAAAAGAGTTGAGGTAAGCGCCACAACAACATGAAGAGGGATGGGAAAAAAGCGTCCGGGGAGGGACAAAGGCTAACATGATAAAAAGATGGCCTAAGGGGGATAAAAAAGGTCACAAGGTCAAAATGAGGAAACCCATAAGACAAAGAGAGACGGGGATGAGATAATAGAATAATGGTGCCCCAAGAAGGAACAAAAAATGACCATAGAGGTGAGGGACAAAGAGAACAATGCAAAAAAGGTATGCCACCAAAAAAGTGGAAGAAAAGATAATTTTTAGTGAAAATGATCGGAAAAATTGCAAGAGAGTGATATGGATGAAAAAGTAAGGTTGGGCCGGCGACGACTAGGGGAAATTGGCGATGATCCAATGGGGTCGAAAATGACTATGGTCGAGTGGGATATAAAAACCCTTGGGGTGGCCAACATGGCTCATTTGCACATGACTGAGTGATGATCAAGAGTTTTGAGGCTATAAGAGAGAGTGAGAGATTGGACGAAATGGAGGTCGGAGGAGCTGGGAGGAAGTGCCAGAGGACTTGTAGGATGGTGAGTATCAAAACCCTAATCTATTTAACGCATTTTTTAATGTTTTTTTGTTACATTTTTCTAATTTTGGGCTCGACACAAAGGGCAATCGATGTGCAACTAGGCACAATCATCATCGATCGGCCCTAGGAGGGCGATGAATTGACCTAGGCGTGTTAATCCGATTTGGGTCGGCGGCGACCAAGAGGGAACATAATTTTTTTGTTTTAATTTTTGATTGATGATGCAGACTTCTAATGATCGGGCTTCCACTATTTTTTGCAATCACAAGAGGCATTGTACTTGATGGATATAGTCTTAGATTTGTATGAGAATATTCGAGGAGATATAACAGATGCCGAGTGGGACCACCTAGAGGTAGTCGATTAGGTGGATTTTGACATTAATAGAGGATACCATGAGATGTGGGACCGATGATTGCACTAGTAGAGAGATGGGATGTGTGGATTGACACATTTTGTTCGTAATAGGGGAGATGACAGGTTACCTTGAGGATGTATATTGCATCGTTAGATTACTCGATACATGGGGAGAAAGTCGTCCCTATTACAAAGTGGATACCATGTTGGTAGTGTTCACATGATTATTTAGAGCCGATGCCCCACATATTAAATTCACTTTAGGGGCATTTGCTTATGAGATGAAGTATGCATGCAAGGATACACAAAGTCATTTGATATGTTTATTGATGATGGCCATTTCATGTTATGCATTTCCAGACTTAGGTGGAGCCTAATTTCTATGGACACTAGCAGGGTCGTAGCTAATATTGTGAGCATATGATAATTTTCTCCTTTGGCATGACATACGGTATAGATCTATCATGAGCTTTCAGGATATATAGAGGGGAGGAGGATAGGGATAGATGTTGGGTTTCTCTTACACTAGTGGTCATATAAGCACATAACAGTGATTAGACCACCAAGGCTACCATGGGTCGCAGTACACCACATATAGTTGATAGTGGGATTTTTGTGATGGCGAGCCAACCATGCTCATGGATATAGGAGGAGGAGAGCTTCCACATGGCACGAGATAGGCTTGCAGAGCTCGAGGTAGAGAAGATTAGGTGATGACCTTACCATGATTTCCCTACATGGTCGAGGGTTGATACAAATTTGGTAGGAATGAGGAGGACTCGATGGGTACAAGGGGGAGGCTTGAGATAATTGAGGCCATCCAATTTGAGAGAGTTTGGAGTCATCTGACACTCCCCATAGATAGTATATAGACAATATGATTTTGAGAGGGATGGAAGTAGAACAAAAGGATTAAGAGTGTATGATCCAGTCAAACATATGATCATAGAGAATATGAATGTTCATGTTCTAGAGAAACCATTTTGTGAATCTTCCTCTCTTCCCTCCTCTACATTTCTTGAGTCGAATCTCTTCATCTTAATAATCCTTCTTCACACAATATGGAAATTGATCTCCAATAGGCGATAATCCTTCTTCTAATACGACAAAAACTCGGATCTGCACTTTTATGAGCCTCGGTGTGATCGTTCCTACATCCTGTCCATCTAATCTTCACAAAGAACACGATCCTCGAACAATCGTCGAATCAACTAATCTCTCTCTAACCCTTCTTTGCACATTAGGGTTTCATATTTCACTTACTTATTCGTTTAGGTCATTTATTTCATCTATTTATCTATTATTTATTGCTTTGTATATCATTTAGATTAAACTAAATTAGATCCACATATTTTCTATTTAAGCTTAATCAATATGAAATCTTAAAAATCCTTATATGGTCTCAAACAAGCTCCTAGAGCTTGGTATGCTAAGATAAATAGTTTCTTTCAAGATCTATTTTTGTTGATAATGATTTGTTTGTAAAATATGAAAACAATCATATTATTATTATTGTCTTATATGTTGATGATCTCTTGATTACTAGTAGTGATAATAATCTTATTCTTAGAATCAAAGAGAAGTTAAGACAACATTTTGAGATGACTAATCTAGGTTTGTTGAATCATTTCTTAGGCATGGTTATTATTCAAAATCACAAGTTTATTGTTGTTTTTAACCTTCTTAAAAGATTCAACATGATAAATGTAATCCTGTCTCTATTCCTATGGAAGTTGGTGTTAAATTAGATCCAAAACCTGCTTGTGATAAATTTAATCCTACTTTATATAGATCAAGGAAAAATTTAGTGGTTAATATTTGTAATTTGGCTAAAATTAGGAATTCTAGAATATGAATTTGGCTATTTTTATGACCATGGCAGTGACCACGTTTCACCCAAAAATTCCACAAACAATAATTTGTCCCATGTGAATAGCCAATATATCTCCAATCCCAATATATATTTTTATTGAATCATCTGCGTGATAGATGGGTCATGGTTTTAAAAATTCTTGGATCACCAAGAAATCTATGGAACCTTCATGTTCATTTGGTCTCATTCGCCTACATGTTTATGTTTTTTTTTAAATTTGATTAAATTTGTCATATATATATATATATAGTCACACACACATAATGAGATCTAGATTGGAATTTGTTAAACCTTTAGAAGACCCGCCAAATTTAAAAGACTCTGCTAACTACTTAGAAATCCACTAATTTTTTCATAAGCTTCGACACATGAGGAGTGGCCACATGTCACCCATTCCGAGAACTTGAGCATAAAGGTATGCAAAAGGATCCCCAATGCTCGGAATTGAATATCGGGTGGACATGTGGCAGGATTTTGGAATCCTAAAGGAAAATGCATTTCATGGACTTCCAAGCCCATGAGAATGAACCAATTCAATAAAGTTTCAAGTCCACAGTTAGACGAGGAAGAGTGACAATCAAGGGAACATGTGGCAAACCTCCATTTGGACTTAAAATGTGTTTTTGCAATAAATATCCTTCATTCCAATGAATTATCCTTCATTCACCACTCCTATAATTTCCTTAAAAAAATATGTTATATTTCGCTAATGCCATGAACAATTTTTTAGATAATTAGCCAACCCAATGAATTTGGCTCGACCATATTCACCATAATTTCTATAAGTTTTTTTCAAGTGGGTTCCTTAAAATTTTCCCTGAATTATAGATAACTTGTTGGTAATTTGATTTATTTGACTATCACTAAATTGGATATATCCTATGCAATTGGAATTATTTATTGATTCATGTAGGATCCTTATGAGGACCATCGGAAAATGACAAGAAGGATTTAAGGTATATCAATGGTACAATCAATTATGGTTTGTATTCTTCTTGTGATGATGAAAATTTATTTAGTTATTGTGATTCTGACCATGTTGCTTTGATATTGCATATAGAAAATCTACTGGATATGTTTTCAAGTTGGGTACATGTGAAATCACTTGGAGTAGCAAGAAACAACCAACAATATTTATCTCTTCTACTTAAGTAGAGTATAAAAGTGTTATGAAAGCAAAAAATGAAGCTATGTGGCTCAAAATACTATTGGATGAACTTCATATGGGCATCAAAGGAAGTACTCTTCTTCTTTGTGATAGCCAAAGTTGCATTGCTCTTGCAAACAATCCAGTTCAACATCAAAGAAAAAAGCATATTGAGATTCATATGCACTTCATTCAAGAGAAAGTTATAAATGGTGACATTGATCTCAAGTTTTGTTCTATTGAAGATCAGGTTGCAAACATTTTTACTAAGCCATTATGTGCTACAAAGTTATGTAAATTTCGTGCTATGTTGGGCATTTCAAAATTGGCTCAAATGATCATGTGGATGACATTGATATCCACCTTTGAATCAACGAGCATATGTTATTTGTCTCAAATGATCATGTGGATGAATTTGATCTCCACCTTTGAATCATATGAGCATATATTGTTTTAGTTTTGGCCTTTTAGTGTTGCCCTAAAGGAGGAAATAAAGAGGTTTGAGCATGTTTTTGCAATGCCACCTCTTTTTCCAATGCCAACCCTTATCACCTTTGAATCGAGTCAAGTGAAATCTCCTATACTATTTCCATTTTAGTTGAAGTAAATTTTCACTTAATGTGAGTTTACTTATAATACCCAACAAGCATTAAATATGAGATTTTTTTAACTTCATAATCTTATATAAGAATTCATAGGTAATCACTTTATCTTGAGAGCTTGTTTTGTTCCAGTGTACTACAATTTTTATAAAATCAAGGGACACTTGCTTTGTGCCACAAATTCTTAAAGTTTGTGGAGCACGTAAGCAGTGTACCATAAGTTTTCTAAAACCCATGGCACATTTATAGTTGTATGTTGCTTTCTTAAACCCGCGGAACACTACATGTAGTGTGTCGCAGAGTTGTAAACCTACAGAACACTACGATAGTGTACCGCAGAAGTTTTAAACCTCCAAAACACTACAATAGTTTATCGCGACTTTTAAACCCATGAAATTATACAATAGTGTCCCACTGAGTTGTAAGCCCATAGAACACTACAATAATGTATCACAGAGTTCTTTATCTCACATAACTCTACGGTAGTGTATTGCATAGTTAAAAAACCCATGGGATACTAGTGTAGTGCACTACATATCTCTAAAACCCGAGAACAAATATATTTTGTTGCATGTTATCCTAAATCACTTAGATGATTTATGGATCGTAATTCCTTTTGTTCCAAAAAGGTGACTTGGCATGTGTTATTTGGAACAAGTTTTGTATTTTGACATGATAGCCTAAATCTTCACAATTTATAAATTGTAAGTCCTTTTGTATCAAAAGGCAATGTTGTATGTTTCCCTACTTAACATTAAGGAGGTGTGTTGGGGTTTGTAATATTAAGCCGAAACTGTTATATTAAAACCCTCCAATGACTAGTGGTCTTGGCATATATTTTAAATTTAAAATATAAGAGTGAATCATGACCACCCACCTTGTATAAAACAAGGTGATCTCCTTGGAGATTGGCTACATATGTTTTTACATTGTAAAAAACACCTATTATAAGTTGATCATCGAAGTAAGAATTGTGATTTATCATGCAAGTTGATGCGAAATGATTAAGGAATACTAGGAATGTTGGGTGAAATTGATTCTCAATAAAGATAAGTGATTTTCAGTGGGTTTTTTACCTTTCATGGTTTTCCCACTTATATCTTGTGTCACTGTGTTCATTTACTTTTTGTTTCATGGTGTTTACATTATGTAATCTGCATTATAAACATCTTAATCTATGTTTCTAATTATTATACTTCATAAACTATAATCTTTGGTAATTTATATTGTGGATCTATAATTTGTAACCTTATTTATCCCTTAAATTTCCTAATAATAGATAATTTACACTTGAAGCTCTGTAATGCTATAATATTATAAATACAAATTTGGATTTAATGTTTTCTGAACATTGGGGGCGTATTTGAGTTGCATGATTGAAATAAAAACCCATATGTCTGAAGGTAAAGCAATACTATTACCTTCACACATATGGGTTTTATTTAAATCATGTAACTCAAATATGAATGCCTTGTCATGTCATTTTAGTATTAATTTACCTTCTTATTTGCACCCACTTTCTTTTCATTCATATTTTTTGGTGGTTCTTTTAGGAGGTACATCTAGTTTAGTTTGCATTGAAATATATGTAATGCTTTAGTATTGCAACTACAGGTTTAAGGTTTAATTTAAATACGTAAATGATATAATGCACTGGAAGCTCTATATGTGCTATTAATTTGCACCCACTTTCTTTTCATTCTTATTTATTGTTGGTACATTGTGGAGGTTTTGCTAGTTCTTTTAAGTTGCTTGATTGAAACTCTTGCAAGTCTTTCCACTTTAGTAGTTTCAACTTACAAGGTTGCACTAGGATCTATAAGTTGAAACTACTAAAGTGGAAGGAGATCATGTAATAGAAATCTATAAACTAAAACCACTAAAGTGGAAAGAGAATCATGAAATAAAACATTTTTCATTGTAATGTAAAAACGTAAACTAGTAAACTGACAAGAGATTGTTTAATTTTAATCATGAATGAGAACTTATTTACATTACAAGAGAAAATTTGAATGAAAACAAACCTCACTTCTAACATTTTATTTCAATCATGCACCTCTTTCCATTTTTAGCTTACAAATTTATGATATTTATATAAAATATGTAGCTTCTCTAATTAAGGAGCAAATTATTAGATTTATATTGTCTTAAAACTCTTTACACTTTACTAGTTTATGTTTTATATCCCAAAGGTCAATGATGTTTTTGTCAAATGAAAATAGACCCAATTTCTAAAATTTTATTTTAATTCTCGCAACTTTATCCATCTTCAATTTTTATATCCGATTGAAAATATGTCTCTGTTGCAATAGTAATTGAGGAGAAATTTATTAGATTATATTTATACGTGATTTTTGTATATGGCATAAATTATAGTGACAAGTCCAATACATAATATAGGGTATTGAATTTGATGGTCAGTAACATGGGTTGCTATAGGATTGATGATGCTGATGATGAAATCATAATCGGTAGTGTAGTAGTTTGATTAGGTCTCGAGAAAGGATCTTGATATATTCCTACTCACAAATTTTTATGATCTCGAGGCATCATTCCCTTTAAGTTCAATGTCCCATTTGTTGATCAAATCTCGAACACAATTCTTCAATTTCATAAAATTTTATGTGGAATGTACTTTGAGTTGATGGGGTTCACAATAATCATTTTCTCTACCACACATGATTTTTCTTACTCTCATTGAAAGACTTGGTTTGAGGGAATTCGAATATATTTGTTTTTCTAGTCAATGGAAGTCATTGAGAAAAGCTCCACCCAAAGGGGTATAATGTCTTTATTTAGTTTATCATTTAGGTTGGCCCCTAAGAACACCGACATGTGAAGTAATTTACATATTTTAAATATGTTTAGAATCATTGACAACATTACTAATGAATCCTTATTTTTTTTTTTTGAAATTTTGTTTGTCTTATTATTTATAATCATGATGGTCTTTATGGAAGAGCTTTATTGAAATCCTTTTGCAACAATGTATTTATGAATTTGTGTACCTTTCTTAATGAACTCTTTGAAAGTGTTTACACAATGCATTTATAGATGGAAGACCATTTATGGATTTAAGTTAGGAACAAAGATGATAACCATTTGTTTTTAAAGGATTAAATAAGGGAACCTACTAGCTAAAGTTCTCTATCTTTGTAAAAATAAGGAAAATCTTCCACATTTCATTGTTTGGTATTACAAAGGCCCATTATGGTGATTTCAAAGATATCTATGTTGAAGGATAAATATCTGACAAATCTCTTTAATAGATTAGAAAAATTCGTGAGCGATCATTTGGGTAAGTGTAGAAATCATTCCCAAGCTTTTCCATCTAAGCTTCTAGAAACAATCTGATTAGGTAATTGTCACTTTAGGAAAATTCACGATAGGAAATAAATATGTCTTTAATATGATCGGGATGGTAATTGTGATATTGTTAATATGGATCTTGAGGTTTGGATATTGCATGATTGATGTGGGAAACTAGGTTTGCCAACTATTGACTTAATCTGTTAAATTTGGTCGAACATGACTTGATTTTGATTACGAGTTTGTGGGTTTAAAATTGATTTTCCATTGTTGGGATTAATATTGATACATGGGACATTAAGATCAAGATTTTCATTAGTTGATACTAGATTATCTTCGTTGAATCGGTAGGTCTTAGATAGAATGATTTTTTTACCAATTATGTTGTAAAGCATTTTTAGGATTATAGTCATATAGGAGTTTGGCTCCTAAATTTACTTAGTCTTGTGATGATGCCATATTATTTTTAAAAAATGAATTGGTCAATTTGAGTGTGATTATGTTCATTGTGTAAAACATCATCATCATTATTATACTTACTTTGATTTGTAAGCCTATCATTTTCATTATCTCTAGTTTGATCATCCCCAAGAGGGATATGATACGAAAATGGATTGAAATTAAAATGATTTGAGTATATCCTGGTTTTGTATATTTTGATGTCTTATTTGTGGAACCTTTGATTTGTTTAGGTTTGTTTTTAAATGTGTTTTACACAAGGAGATATATAAACACACACAATAACAACTTATGCTAGTCAAATAAGATATAAAATTGTATAGTGGACCAAAAATATACCTCAAAGGTATCACTCAATAATCTTAGGGAAAGTTATACTCACCACTACACACTTGTAGCTGAATGGATCTTATGCTAGATTTAAATAATCTCTAAGTGAGCCCTTTATATACCTTTCAAATATAAGGCCCAACTTTATGATACAAGGGTGCTTTCTAAGGCCTGTATTGGTGGTAAAATCCACCCCACTTCACGGAAAAGATGGGAAAAGGCTTTATGGACACTCATGGGACTATGCCAAATTTCACGTGTTCAAATGATGGTTTTGCTAAATGATTTTTTTCTTTTTTAACAATTTTACTTTTGCTTTTTTAACAATTTTACTTTTTTAACAATTTTGCTTTTGTTATTTTTAAATTTTTAATAGCTTTTACATGCATTAACCTTTAAATATTGGGCTCTAATACTATAATTTCATTCTTTAGGTTCTCCAATTTGGGTTTTTATTTCATCTTCGCAGATCTTCAATCCATAGATTTGACCTCCAGTTTCTTCAAGGTTTCACCGATCGCTGTAGCATTGAGCCAGAAGCACAGGAAGATTATATACCAGGTGCCTAAATGCATTATGTTTTTCTTCTATTAAATTGAATTTTGCAGGTTCGATTCCCTCGCCTTCCCTTTCTCTTTTTATTCCTACATAGATTTTTGTTTTAGATCGACTGTTATTTCAGATCAATTAATTTGGGTTTCTTCTACCACCGTAGACTATTTTTTCTATAGTTGAGCAATCCACTTAGAGGAAGTTGTTTTGTGATTTCTCTCGTGTAATCATAAAACAACATGTTTCCACGTGGAGAAAGCGAAAATCCATCCCAATCTTTTTGTGCTTAGTACATTTTTGCAATGGATTAATTTCATGCTTTTTGCTCTACTCAGAATACCTGTAATTAAAGTTTTAAGTATGGCTAGTCAACATGTTTTTCTGAAAATCAGAAAATATAAGGGTATTTAACCCATGTGATATATTCTCGCACATGATTCTATATGAACTGCCATTAATTACATGTGTTTTCATGTGGAATACTTTGACAATATTGAGTTTAGCCCATGTTTCACCTAGAACATCCATAGTTTGTATGAAACATTTCACATATAGATATCCTTGATTTGCATAACCCTTCAAATCCCATATAAGTTTATAAGTTTTTAATCTGGTATGTTTTGTTGTGCTAGGCAACTATTTTTAAAATTAAATAATTTTTCATAACCCACATTTAAGGGGATTGCAAAATAACAAGGGTGACTTTTTAGGACCCAAGAGGTCACGAAAAAAATATTTAAGAGGTCTTGGAAGGCATTGAATGTAGTTGGAGGCCTAGCTCCAGAGTAGAATGAAACAATTTCTCCAAATTCTCTTCACTCGAAAGTTAGAAGTTTCCACAATGAATCCCACTATTAAAGAAAACAGAAATGTATGGTTTGACTCTGTTGAATGTTTACAAAGTAATTTATTTACTCTAAACAATCCTACAAATGTATCTAGGGCTTCTCATAGGGACATCCCCCTTATATACCATAGTAAATTATATTACTTTCTATTTCTCAACGATTATGAGGTATTTTTGCACTATCTTATCAATCTAAAAAGTGTTCTTTTTTTAATACGTTTAAAGACAAAAAAATCATTAAAAGTTTTTTTAAATTACTTAAATACCTTTATTCAAGTCCACTCCATCTAGAACTCTCATATTTTTGTTTGTGGTTGATTCAAATGCCTAGAAAAATTACAACTCCTTAAAAAAAATTTCAAAATTCCACATATCCAAAGGCCTAGTTAGATTCAAAACATATCCATATGGGATAGACTAAAATAGTGTTTTTTGGTCGTTGTTTGGGACCATGTTTTCCTTCTAGAAAATCTTGGTGGATTGAGAACAAGAAAAGTGAAAGATATGAATAGAGCCTTCTTCGAAAAGTTGGGGTGGAGGTTTTTAAAAGAAAAAAACCAATGGACTAATATTACAAAAGCTATATTTAGATACCCATTTATCCAAAACTAGTGCTAAATCAACAAGAAATCATCAAAAAAATAAAACTAAATTTTTACATGATGTAGAGATCTTTTTAACATCCATGGATGATATTTATGTCTTTTGATCTTGTCCCCTAGCTCTCCATGGGGATGTATGCTCATTTCCAACTCTAGTGATTCATAACCTCTCTACTATTAAAAAAGTATCTAGCAATTAGTGTTTTAAAAAGCTAGGGTAGTAGTCATTCTTGTTGTTGATATCATGTCCATGGTTACAGTTTTTAATGAACACTTAAATAAAATTAACCCCATAATTCTTTTGAAAGCACTATTGTTAATGAACACTTGAAACAGGGATAATATTGTTTTATTTTAAACCCTGTTATTTTGCTCTTCTGTTCTGTCAAATTTTTTAATCTTTAGCTTGGGTGACTGAAACTAAATCTAGGATTTATTTTTTCCATCTTGAGTTAGGGCTTCCAACTATTTTTATGGTTCATAAATTTTGGCTTAATGATTTTACGATTTATTATTATTGATCATTGAATTGAATTAATCATAAATTGGTAAGCCCTGTGTAGCATTTTATTGGAATCATAGAAATTTCTTTTAATTATTTTACTTGGTATACTAGCAATTAGTGAAAGATTGTATAGCTTTTAGAATCTAGCAAAGAGTACAGGGTTGTGGTATGGATGAAAATAATGTGTAGAAGCTAAGTCATTCTTGTGACAAATGCCATTGCTCTTTGATCGCTATTAATAATGAACACTTAAACAAGACTTATCTCATTACTCTTTTGATCTACTATCAAGGAACACTTAAACAGGGGCATTGAAATGTTGTTATGGTTTGAGTTTGGGCTTCAACTATTTTTTTAGTTCATAGATTTTGTCTTTAATGAATTTTTACAATTAATTATATCAAGCATGATTAATTTGAATCAACTTATATTTAATTGGATAAATATGGTAAATTGTGTAGCATTTTATTGGAATCATAGAAATTTCTTTTAATTATTTTACTTGGTATACTAACAATTAGTGAAATTCATTTTATAGCTTTTAGAATCTAGCAAAAAATATGTTTTTTGATCTCCTATGGATGAAAATAATGTGTAGAAGCCAAACTCATTCTTGTGATAGATCCATTGCTCTTTCATCACTACTGATAATGAACACTTAAACAAGACTGATCTCATTACTCTTTTGATCTACTATCAAGGAACACTTAAACAGGGGTATTGAAATGTTGTTATGGTTTGAGTGCACCTATTTTGTTCTTAACCCTTTACTAGAGGCTTAAGCTATGTGTTATGCACAGGCTGTATTGATTATAGAAAGCTCTGTTACTAATTTACTCGGAATCATCAGAAAGATCTCTTTGCTATGTTATTTTGGAATCATATAAAGATTTGTTGATACATATATATATATACAAAATCAGTTGATTGTAAACAAGTGCGAATATCAGGGGTTTTTTCATGATGGTGTTTATAAGGCGGTTTTGCATGCATTAACAATAGTGATCAAAATAGTAGAATAAACTGCTCATTAACTAGAGTGATAAGAATGACAACTAACAAGAATTCCTTCTCTTTGTTTCATTTGCTTAATTCCTTTCTTTTTCTTCATTTTTAAACACATAGTTTAAGTCAACTTTTGTTTTTGATTTTTCATATATATATCAAATCACATTGTAGAATGATACAACTTAAGTTGTACTTTGCCATTTTTCACATTTTTAATTATATGTTATGCATTGTTTTTCACTTACATTAATGATAAGCATATAGTTAAAAACATTTTTTTTATTACAAGATCAATTGAATACTTAATCTACATTAAATTTTCCTTGATATCATATTTTCCTTTAACTATGGTAACATTTTCATATTTATGTTGCATGTAAAATTTACCTCCCTTTTAATCAATCTAAATATCATAGAAATTCACCAATTCTAGATGTAGGACAATAACTTTGTTTTATAGTTAAACTTTTTCTATTTTAAAGTATATTTTACCATGTTTTCTTGGTTTTGTTTAGATTCATGTGGGTGTTACCACCTTTGGAATCTTTTCCCTAAAGACTTCAAATCATATTTTGAGATTACTGAAATATTTTATTAATCAAAGGCTTAGAAGTCAACCTCAAATTCCCTTCACAAATGTAAATGTTAGTCATGAGTGGTCAAAAAGGCTTTAGAGTGAACTTTAAAGCTATATTACATTATAATATCTAATATGCATAATTAAAGAACAATTTTTAGGTTCTGACTTTTAAAAAAAAGACAAACAACATACATGTCAAATGGAATGAGCTCCAGTGGTGAGTCATCAAGAATTTCATAAATATTTAAGTGTTCAAGCCACGGCGACACATGTTAGAAGATAAAAATGTATGGATGTTAATCAGGATGTTTTTCCCAATTCCACCCTTTCCATTTCGTGAAATATCAAACAAATTCAAAATCTATATTGATCATCTGAATAATTTATGCATGTGCTTTTAGATTTAAGATTTATATTTATATTTATATTTATGATCTCTTGGAGTATTGCTTTTAGGAATCCTCTTATGAGGGCTTGGGCCGAACTTCATTACCTTTTGTTCTAAGGGCTTGAAAACATCTTGGACTACAAGCTTTACAAGTTCATCGTCAAATTTGAAACTCATAAATAGCAATCCACTCTCTCCAAATTAAATATTAACATAATCTATCATGGTAAGTTATATACATAAAAGCCAAAACTATGTATTTTGTTTGGAAATAGTTTTAATATAATGTCTGTATTTGGAAAAGAGTATTCATGGAATTTGATTTGGGTTTTGAATCTTAACTACATGTTTGAAGTATGTATATCCATGAACCACATATATTATACTGATGTAGAATGATTCCAGAATTCAAGTTTAGCTCCCATCATGTAATGGAGGAGATTTAGTTTTATTAACTTCTTTTTCACTTTTTTGTAGGGTATTTGTGATTCACATTCTCCCGCGGTAAAGAAAAGAGTGTCGTCTCTAAACGAACCTCAGGTGGGTTTCAATATTGATTGAAGTATTTATTCATTTGTTTTTTATTGCATGCTATGGATTAAAAAATTATTGTAGAGTACTTTCATGTTATTTTCTTTTAATTGTTACATTTATATTTAGACTCCAATCCTTTTTCCAAAGTGACATGTGGGGGCATGTGCCTTCATCAATGACAGGATTCATTATGTGCTGAGGGGCTTGTTCCCCAATGAGGCCATTTTGAAGCGTCCCAAGTTGGACGTTAGACTGATCATTGACAAGGCTTTTTAAGTTCCCGTCATACCTAAAAACAACTTCTATAACTAACATATTTCTTTTCCCTCTCCAGTTTAATATGATGCAGACTAGAAACACAATTCCCCTCCCTACAACAGGGCTGACATTAACTATGCCTCGCTTGTAGAGGGAAGAAGATTTTAAATGTCTTCAATGTGTTGTTAATGTTTTGCATTGCAGCAACCGAAAACCACCTAAAATAGTGATAGCCAAATGATCAGAGATCGCCTGCACCTGATGCCAACATCCCCAATTTTTCTCTCCAAAATCCGAACGATTGGAGATCATTCACGAGGCTTCTGCTTGATTTATGATTCTAACAAAGATGCACTGAAATATGAACCACCCCACAAATTGAGGAGAATGGGAATACCAATCGAGGCATCTGCAACTAGACAAAAATACAAGAAACGTGCAAAAAAATTACACAAGCAAAAAGCAAAAAAATTGATTTTAAAAATAGCTTGTAGTGGTTAGTTTATAAGTGTTTGTCTATAAGTGTTTTTGAAACAAATTGTAACTCATTCCAAATAATTCCATGTATGTATTGTGGTAGTATATATCCGATAGAGAATCAAACTTATCAAACACATGTTCATTTTTGTTATCCAACAACTATGCATTCCTAATTTCTTTATCATTGTGTCTCCATACAAATACCTATAGTTTTCTCACTTCAAGTGTACATATTGTTCTTATTGTTTTCCATTCTATTTTCTTAACATAATAATCTATAATTCGTTTCAAATAAATGCATGTATATATTCTGGTGGAACATATGGAACACAAAATCTAACTTTTCAACAAACGTGTTCAATTTTTCCTTTATACAATTGCAAGCTACTTTATGTAAACCAACAACAATGCATTTTTAATGTGTTCTTCATTATGTCTTTCCTTTATACAATTGCTCACTTTTTTATGTAAACCAACAACAACGCATTTTTAATGTGTTCCTCATTATATCTGCACACAAATACATATAGTTTTAAAATGCCGAGAAAGAATCATGCAAATTTTAGTTATTTTCATGCAAAGCTTTGTACATTATATCACTTTTTTGCATATTGAATTGTTAAAGGGTTAGACCTCATGTTTGTGATTTTTAGAAAATATAAATGAAAAAGGAATTAAAATTTAAAGGTTCTCATTGCTTACAAATGCATGCTTTCCAGAACACATCCTTCATTTCATCTTTGATTGCACTACAAGTTTACATTTTCCACCATACATTTGCAGAACTCCCACTATCTCAAGCATCTTTTAGTTGCCATGGAAATAACTTTGACACACGAAGGCATTTCTCAATTGATTGAGGGCGGTTCCATTGTTGACCCCACATTTCAGATATTGCACTTGTCCTCCCTAAGGTCCATTCTCAACACGGCTTCCCAACATCGTGTTGACCTTTCAGATGGGATACATTTTCAAACAACACTTCTACCCTCCAAATTTGCAAGCCGTGTAACCGAAAAATCAATACAAGAAGGCTCCATTGTGTGCTTACACAAATCCCGCGTTAGAATGATCAAAAGTGAACTGTAAGCTTCATCTCCTACTCGATTACCAATGTATATAAACTCCCTATATTAATTATAATTTCTTTATGTTTTTTTCATCCGTTGCTCAATTCTAATTCTATCATGATTTTCTTTTCCACTGCAGGATTATTCTTATCATTGAAATGGATGTTGTTGTCAAAAACATTTGATAATCGGTGCTCCAACCCGACTACCAACAAATGCTCTCCAAGACAGTCAGTTTCCTCAAACAGATGCAAGTGCCAATCAGGTTAACAAATATTTTGCGAGAACACCAACTAAAATAAGTGGATTGAATACATCTATGCGCATGTGGTCCGTAGAGGGTCATGCCCTAGCAAAAACAACCCTTCGCCAATATCACAATGCAAGGGGAGATGGTTCCATGTTTGGGTTTGATTTTGTGGATCGGAAGGAGGGGAAATCCACATCACCTATTTCAATGAGGCCGCGAAGCATTCTATGAGCAGATTGAAAATGGGAAGCTATATACAATTTCCAATGGGAGGATTGCGAGGATTGCTGATGCAAAGCTATGTTACAACCATTTGAACAATGCTTTGGAGATTTTCCTGCAACCTTCCTCAACCATATCTCCACTCATAGCAAATGAGGATACAATACCTTCCCATCACTTTCACTTCACCAAAATCAAGGACTTACCTGCAAGCGCTGAAGGTTCTATAGTTGATTTGATTGGCATTGTTGTTATGATGTCACCATGCTCAACAATTCATCGGCATGACAAGTCTGAAACAAAGAGAAGAACACTACAATTAAAGGACATGTCGGGATTCAATGTAAGTGTCACATTGTGGGGACAACACTTAGATGAGATAAGCAACGAACTTGAAGACATGCTTTCTATACCACCTCTTCCGGTCCTTGCCTTGAAAGTTTCTCGTGTCTCCAGTTTCAATGGGAACTCAATCGACACTGTTTCAAGAACCAAATGTTACGTCAACCCTCTAATTTCATAAACCAATACACTTCATAATTGGGTAGATTTCATGACTACTCCCTTCCAGACACCCTCTATCACAAGCCAATTTATGGGCCCTCCAAAGAGCTTGACCTCTGTAACAACATTTTCGAGGTACTACATATGGGGAACACAGAGAGAAATGAATGGGCCATGGTTACTGCAGAAATCACAAATATCAACATGGACAACTTTTTTTACAAGGCATGTCCTCTTCAAAAAGGTGAAAAAAATGCAAGGAAAAAGGTGAGAGAGAATGGTAATGGTTCATGGTTTTGTTTGAGTTGCAACGTACAAGTTCATAACTATGATTATAGATATGCACTCAGGATCGATCTAAAGGACCCAACAGAGAACTCCAGTCAGTTACTACTTTTGATGAGACAATTGAGTCAATCATGGGTGTTGAAGCTAGTGATCTCCACCTATTGTCTATAGATGAAGATGCGACCAATGAAATTACAAGCAATGTCATCGACAATGAATACTGCTTCACACTTTCCCTGAAAAAAGAGACATACTGCGAAACAACAGATTGAAATGTGTCATCCTCAGTTCTAAGAAAGTGGATAACAGTGCAACTCCTCCATAACCTTCTTTACACAAATACTTCTAATGTATCCATCCCTTCAAACTTTACACCCTCACCCATCCCATTCTATACTTTGAACTATCACCGCTATGTTGCTTATTTCATATCTATGTTTCACCCTTTTCCCCTGCTTCAAAAGAAAACTTTTGTAGTTCCTTATAAATTGACATACTATTGTCACCTACTACTATGTGGATTGTAAGTAATTTTAAGAAAATAAATGCATTTAACTTGCACTTTTATTATGTACGTATTTTCATCCTTGTATAGTATTAGAACGTATTGTATCTTTCCATATAACAAAAATATTTTCCTTAGGCAACACATAAAAGTTTTTATCCTCAAATTGTTACCTCTTATGATTAGTTCCCATTAGAACTCCACATGCATTTCAAATGTATATAGTTTATTGATTCTGACATACTATTGCCTCCTACTACTATGTGGATTGAAAGATCTTTTAAGAAAATAAATGATAATTACTTGCACTTATATTATGTACGTATTTGCATCATTGTATACTATTGGATCCATATAATTAATATTAATTTCCTTAAGCAACAAATGCAAATTTTTAATCCTCGAAATGATACCTCTTACACGTAGTTCCCATTGGAACTCCACATGCATTACAATTGTATATAGTTTATTGTATAATGTAACGTTCATTACTGACCGACACATTTTTTCCCAACAGGTGGTACTCCATAGGTGTGTCACTTCACAATCATGTCAACTCCTACAAAATGAGCACGACGAAGAGAGAACTACGCAAAAAATAAAGTTCACATAAATTCTGAGCAGAGACGTCATCACCTAGAGCGTAGAACAACGGAAATCTCAAATATCTATCAACTTACATCGACCAACAACCTACCATTCCCTATCATTCCAAACTTACTTGACAAATACAACTACTGAAGGATTTCCAACCAACATTCCACAAGTAACTTCCATGGAAACAAATTTGCACGACCATACCAATTCCTTCCATATGAACCCATATTTTCTAACTACGCCATGCCTCCCCATTTTCTTGTGCCACCACAAGAAACTGTCTCAAGTACCGAATTTTCTTGATTCCTCACACATGTACAACCAATTCATCCTCTCCTTCTGTCTGCTTTCCACCTTACAATCCACAATCGACCCAAACAAAACACGCCACCCCTCCCCATACACATAGACTTCCTATATTTCCGCACTCATCGCAGACTATTGAAGCCCAACGCCGGTTTCACAAAAGAATAGATTTGTTGGCAAAAATCCAAACTTGCTCAATCTGTTTGGAAAATTACCCTGGAATTAAAACAATTTCCTTTGAAGGCTTTCCCTCCTGTAGCAGATGCAAATCTGAAAAACACGGCCATCGCTTCTCTTCGTGGAACAACATGGACCCTAAAAACAACCTACCATTCTTGCGTCTTTAACCCAAATAGAGGAGATGCTTATCACATGGGTCAATCCATTACTACAGGTCACCCAAGTACATGGAGGACAATACAAATACTCAGACACACCATAAGTTTCCCGCAAAACATTACTTCAATAGAAAAAGTACCTACCACACCACCTTGGAGATTTGGACATAGTACTCATACAAAGGGAAGGATATAATTTACAAAAGTATGATTTCTACGTCAGTAGATCTCGTGTTTGGGCAGCCTTGCAATATAAAATCCAACACGATCCATACTACAAAGATGTCTTAATCGACCATGACGCCCTTTCCTCCCTACCATCTGAGTCATCAAATGTTTCCTCGTCTCTTAACACAACCACAGTGGAATTTCCCAAATGCAAACTGCCTCTACAACTCATGGTATTGATGTTTCCACTGACTCTGATGAAACATATGAACACTCATCGTCTTTTGTGCCAACACCCCACAATTCAGGAACAGAAGAAGAGGAAATTGAATAGTTCTTGCTCAACCATGATGGTAACACCCCATTTACCATGCCATGGCCAGAGCTTGGCTCGTCACCTATAAATGAATACAATACAGAGGGCATGTTCTCAATGGCCTTCCCAACTTTGTTTCGGTGGGCAAAAAGCAATGTGGCAACAACCCCACATAAAAGAAGTTCCAATGCATGAATATGCTCTTCATTTGATGCGCTACCATGATGGTCATTTCGGTTCACACCCACGATTTCGCTACTTCCTTCTAAACCTCATAATGCGGCACAAAAGTCAGTCCACAGCTGTAGTTTTCATGAAACAAAACATCGAATCAGGAATCCCTACAACAATTGGAGATCTGAAGACAACTATTGGAATGCCCCAAAGATAACCTCCTAGATAGTTTAATGCGGT
Source organism: Taxus wallichiana var. yunnanensis (assembly GCA_018340775.1). Taxonomy (NCBI): domain Eukaryota; kingdom Viridiplantae; phylum Streptophyta; class Pinopsida; order Cupressales; family Taxaceae; genus Taxus; species Taxus wallichiana. The sequence goes on along the minus strand of CM031243.1, from coordinate 364,209,960 downwards.
TTGGATCGAGCCTTCGAGGGACGCATTCATTCTGGGAAAAAGTAGGAGCGAGCTTTCAGATATGGTGGAACAATTGGGGACACCAACCTTATTCTTCACTCTAAGTGTTGCAGACACTAAATGGCCAGATCTCCACAATATTATGTATGGTGAATGCCCTACTGATCCTCGAGCCACACAACATTTGGAGAACACTTAACATTGTCTCAAACCCTCATCGAGTATCAACATACCTGCATCAGATTCACAATATTTCATGAAGAAATATTGCAGAAGGAACTTGGAGCAGTAGACTATTGGTACAGTAATAAAATCTATTATTTAATAAGTTTTTTCCAGACTACATAGCTAATATTTATGTTCTCTCATCTCACAGGTATGAATGGCAACATAGAGGCTCCACACACGTCCACGGTTTATTGTGGCTCGAGAATGCACCTAAAGTTGAATGCAATGGACTAGGAGGATACAACTGAATTATTGAGGCAACAAAACAATACTTTGATAAGTTCGTGTCTACTGGAACCCCGTCCAAATTTGCAACCGCTTGGATTTTGTTCACAGGTCACTGCTAGATGACCCTTGTTTGCTAGATACAACACAAATACTATCCTCCTCCCCACATGCAGACCTTGAAGAATTGCTTAATCATGTTCAACACCACACAAAATGTTTAGAATAGACATGCCTACATAGAAAGCAATCACAAGCTGCAGTGCAGTACAACGCACCATGGGCCATGCAACCTACTTCATCCCTGCTCATTGAAAGTGATGGGAAAATTAAGTACCTCCCTTCGAGAAACGATGATAGACTAAACATACACAATCAAACTATGATATCCATATGGAGAGCAAATGTCGATTGCCAACCGGTACTTTCCCATCATGCAGTTCTGAAGTATATTACAAAATATGCTTCAAAAGTAGAGCAACGTTCAGAAACCTATCACCAAATGCTATCCAGATTTTCAAGAGATGTTGATGCGATTCACTAGCACACATTGTGATTCAAAAATGCTCACAGAGAGCATTGTTGAACATGACATAAGCACACAAGAAACATGCCACATGCTGCAAAAATTGCCACTTGTTATGTGTAGTCATCGTTTGTATCATTAAATGTTGGCAAAAAAATCTTGAGACGTGTCGTTGAAAGTGACGCCGATGTACAAGAAACAACCACTTTCTTGGATGCATATAGAGTTCACCTGAAACCATGGAACACCTACCACTTATTCAGGTTGCTTGAGATTGGAGCTACAACAGAACCGTAAAGGAGATAAATGGAAACTACGGTCGACTAAAGCAATTGTTCGGGTCCACCCAAGATTTGTGGATGTCCCAACTCAAGATTCAACGTCATATGACCTTTTCTATTGGTCAGAACTCCTTTTATACAAGCCTTTCAGAAATATTGCCTCCGAATTTGGCTCAAGCCCACATGACATCAACAACACTTGGGACATGTTCAAACACAACTACAGACCATGGCATGTTTTACGCACTACCGCAGACACAAGACATGAAACAAATGTTAGTTCTGACTCTGAGGCCGAATGCAGTATTCAACATGAACCATTGCAAGAATGGCAAGTCTTCACACAACTTCATCCGGGAAACAACACGGGTCTTGACAATCTTGAAATGTTGGGGAAACAAGATTTTGACATACACAATAATTGGAACATACATGGCATTCCACATGATTTGCAGATAATTGGTTCATCATTCATCGAGAGAGAAAAGGTAGACACAAATAACACCAAGCATACAGGCCACACCACCATCTACCACACTACCTTTGTCTTCAGAACAACAACTAGCTCTTGATACCATACTACACCATTCAACAAACAAAACACTTCTACCTCCATTAAGATTGATAATTCAAGGAACAACTGGCACAGAAAATCATTTCTGATAAATAAAATCTAGAATTCATTTACAACAACATCAACCACATCTCCCTCGCCTCTCCTTCTGCTCGCCCCTACCGGTGTTTCAACATTCAACATCTCCGCACCCACAATCCATGCAGCCCTCCGTATTCCAATCAAAGAATTAAAACCCCTTGAAGGCCAAGCATTATCATCTTTTCAAGAGTCACTGAAAACATATAGAATATGTTCTTATTGATGAAATGAGTTTCATCGGCCCAAAGTTGCTAGGAAAAATTGACAGTAGGCTACGCGAGGCTTTCCCACACTCAAAAACATCTGAATTTGGAAACAGATCAGTCATCCTCCTCGCGACCTCGGCAATTACCACCGGTTATGGACAATCCTCTTTATGCAAGTAAATCCTATGGAGCCACCCTTTGGAAGGGATTTCATTCTTCCATTACATTACAAACTATATTTCGGCAACAAGGAACAACCGATGCACAAGTTTCATTCCGCAATTTACTACTCAACATGCGAGATTCAACCCCTCTTATTGAGGACTAGGAAATCCTAATGTCTCGCACAGACACAAACCTAACTCAACAAGAGCTGAAAATTTTTAAGGATGCACCACATTTGTTTGCAACAAATGACCTCGTGGACTCCCACAACCTTCAGATGCTGAAGGCATTGAATGTTCGATCACCCAATCCATTGCAGAAAGTAACAGGTGGGATGGACCAAGAAATCCTGATGATGATCAGTTGGAGCACAAAGTTCTCATTGTGCAAACAACAAAAATCATGCTTATTGCAAATTTATGGGTTGACGCTGGACTCGTAAATGGTGCTACAGGAACAATCATCGACATTGTCTATGACGCATCAATGCCACCACCAACATTACCTTTATTTGTTGTTGTCAAATTTGATAGATACAACGGCCCATGTTGGGATCCCTCCAACCTGTTACATATTCCGATACCCCTATTTCGAGAGGGAATCGAAGACAATTGCTGCTTAAAATGGCCTAGGCATTAACTATCCACAAGTCCTAGGGACTTACTATGCATAGAGCAACTATCGACATTGGAACCAATGAAAGGCAGGGTCTGACATTCACAACTTTCTCCAGAGTTGCCTCGCTTGCAAATCTGCGCATTTCACCTCCTTTTTCATTCGAAAGGTACTCAAAAATGGCACACGTAGCAACACTTGGAGCAAGAAGAAAGGAGGAAGCAAGACTATTATCACTCAACCCATCGTAAATACTACACTCTACTTTGATAGCTCCTCCGCTACTACATTACTCAACACTTCTTCTATCCTAGATGATTTCAAATAAAATAGTCCACAAAATGATACCACTCATGATATGAGATTTAAAAATGTATATGTACGACTTTGTAACAAGTTTGAAATGAAGAGACAAAACCTTTAAATGAAGTGGTTGCTCTATATATCTTCAATTACATAATTACACGTTTCAACATAAATGTTTGATTTTTCCTTTTTATTGTAGCTCGTTCCTTTATGTTAACCAACAACACCACATTTTTAATGTCCTCATCTCGCACACAAATACACTTTTCAACATACATGTTCGATTTTGCCTTTTATTGTTGCATGTTTCTTTATGTTAACCAACAACAACACATTTATAATGTCTCCATCTGCACACAAATACCTACAATTTTAAAATGCTTAGAAATAACCATGCGATTTATAGTTGTTTCCATCCAAAGTAGCTTTGTAATAGAAAATCAGTATTGTCAATACATTTAATAGAAAATATTTCAAATCTAATAACATATACCATTCAATCACACCCCTTATTAACAACAACTACAAAAGAACACGTGGGACTTCGAGTGCCACTCATCAAAACGGTGGATTATTTATTTGTGGGTCTGGGTAGTCTTGAGTTCAACGTGGAGTCCACAATATTTATACATCTGAGTTGGTGGGAGATCTCATGGCTCTTTGGATTGCTCGTTAACTATGTTTATAAGGGAGATTGTTTGGTCACGAAACTCGCCCATGTTTAATATCGACGACTATTTACTTGTGTTTGTGTTTTTAACTATAAATAATTAATAATTTTATAGTTTTTTTAATTTTTGTATTGATAGATGGTGTCACAAAGATTTAGACATGGTCATAATTTATCATGATCTTTACAAAAAAATAATGATGTTGAAATGGATGTGTCTTTCTTACTAATATAGTATGTCAATAAGAGTGGCACCCAACCTCTATCTTTAGCTCAAGGGACATCGCCAAAGGTAACGACAAGGACATCATTAGTGTTGCAAACTCGGTGCAACTTGGAATTGCTTCCATGACTCTAAAAAATTGCATTCAAATCATAAAATAATCTTGCCTAGGTTGGTTGTCTCGGTCCATGCAATATATTATGATCATTGTGTCAATAAGGGCAAAGGCGCATTGGAGGTGGCACTCTCGCTAACATAATAATCGCTTTCGTTGCGAGACATGTGTGTTTATTTCGTTCTTTACTAAGATTAGATATACCTCTTGAATGTATCTTGTAATTGCTTCAATGACTCTGCAAAGCTTATGTGCCTTACTACCCATGTTAGACATATCTCTTCAATGCATCTTGAAATTACTTTGACAATTATACGTAAATTTGTTTATCGCATTATTATGTTCTTTATAACACATGCTTACTTCTAAATGACAATATAACCCTTAAATTAGGATTAACTTTTCCTTAATGATTTATTTGTTGCTTACTGAATCCTTAAGATTCTACATTTTAGATATAAGCTTTAAAACCCTATATCTTCATTATTAAATATGAATTACTCTTTTCTAAATCCTTTCATAGAAAAAACAAGAGTCGCATGCGGCCTCCTGCCTTTAAATTGTAGTTGTAGATTGTAATAATCGAAGATGTAAAGATGAGCGGATTGTAATAGGCAAGAATGTGGTTTGTCTAAAACACCGAGGAAAACTTTGTATAGTCCAAACATAACTAAACATATGCCTACATATCCCTTAAACATAATTGTCTTTGAAAATAACATGTTGCTTTATGTGCTCCTATTAGGAAACATGAAGAAAAGCACATACAATGTACAATAAGCAACTTTGTTCGAAAATGACACCAAAAGGTACACTGATTCCTTCTTTCATGTTGTGTCAAGTTCAATAGATAGATATACATTTCCAACTAGTTAGGTACAAAACTTAAGCCAAATTGACATTATGTAGTAGTGTGTCATTTCTGTTCACCGCAAAGTGTTTTAGGTCTATATTACTTTATTGGATTTAAGTAAATGCCTTCTCCAACGTACTAAAAATATCAAAGCAAGTGCAAATATAGTTTTCGCAAAAATTTCTACGAGAAAAAAATTCATTTCACTGGGCCCGATGGAAAAATAGTGTTATCGAATTACCATTTGGTGTATGTGGGAGTTGAGGTACGAAACAAATGAATGGTGTCAGTCTGAAACAACATTACCAAATCTAGTTTATGGAGTGGCGATAAATAGCATTGGGTGGACATTAGTCACTTTGGTTAGGAGAGAATGGTAATATACGATGGTAATATTTAAATAATTTTTAGAAATGATGTGAAAGGGATGCCTTGGTCATGTGTGAACAGGGAAATGTTGAATAAGATTTAAAATTAGAGGTATTTTGCATTGTCCAATCAAACTTATTTTTTTAAATTATGCAGTAGTTTGACTAGTATCAAAACATAATATTAAAAAGAGAAGATGTGCTTTGAAATACAATATGATATTTAAAAATTCGGAGACATACTATCCATAGTGACAATAGTTGACAATATTATCTATTTCTATTCATCTCGTGATTTATCATTCCGTTAATAAATATTATCTGTTGTCTCTAATTTTTACATTAAATTCTTATAGAGATATAATTTATGTTCAATGATATTGATATATGCCTCACGGAAATTTTGATATTTACTATGGGAATGATAAATCTATACATATATTATGCAAAGTACAATAATAAATTTGTTTAATAGAGATAAGTATAGGTATGTTTCACTTTTATAAATTTTATAAATATATAATAAATTTACATAATGTGTGTTATTTTTTAATAAGAAAATATATAATATGATAGGTTAACTAATATAAATAAATTTATAAATGGTAATAGTTAATTAAACTTTCACTTTATTTAGATTCACCTTCTCTATATAGGGGAGAGGACCCGGTTGTGGTGCAGGGTCCATTAGTGGAGATAGTAGGTGAAAAGTCATTCACCTTTTTTTTAACATATTTTGAATGACATGTGAAGTTAATACAACCCAACTGTTTTCTCCCCTATCATTATTAATTAAACATGGAAGCATGAAATGTTGAATAAGACAGTTTTTAAATTGGTCAATATTCTCTTATTCATTGATAGAACTAAAAATATATATTAATTTATATACAAGTGTACAAAAACCAAGTCTATACAGTCAACTATTCATTAAGTAATATTTTCATTGTATGTACATCATATCTATTACAGTCACTTCAACAAGTCATTTCTCAAGACTTTCCAACCCAGATCTCAAATCCCATGCACTAGTTTTGATGTAAGAGTCTTCAATCCAAGTAAACACCTGCATAACAATAAATGAAATTATGATCACTCTCACCTTTCACAGTGTTTAAAAACTCAGTACCATATGAACAATAAATTGTGTAACCAGCTGCATAAAATAATAAAAATGACCAACTAAAATATTATCCATTGGATTAAATCCCAATAAATCTCAGCCATTTGATTGAACTTTCATAGTGAATCCATGTCAACTAACATCAACCAATCAGAATTTAGGATGATAGAATAAAAGCTGGAGGATGGATTACAATTCCATTTGTTCATGCAGTTTTCATCTCTCAAAGTTGAAGAAGTGAGGAGCAGTGCAGTTCAGGTAAGACACTTATGAATTACAAACTATTTCATAATTCAAGCCCTCTATTTATTTTTTCAGTGTTTGCATATTGCAGCAGAGTTGTATATGCCAATTGCATTTGCTTTAAAGTTTATGAAGTCTTTTCAACAAATCTAATTTGTGCATATCCTGCCATCATGGCATTCTATGAGACCAAAAACTACAGACTGAAATTTTGAGAAATTGGGATAAAACATATATTTGAAGGTGGCAAAGAGGTAATGCGGTGCAATGTTGGAGGTCAAGAATTTGGTGCTGCATCCATTGGTGGTGTTTTTACTCTATAAATTTTCCCTTCCATATTTCTAACGATTGGTAACAGCTTAGCTCTAAACTCTATAAATTTTCCCTTCCATATTTCTAACGACAATTCAGCAAAGGATTGGTTCCATCGAGTCACATTAGATTTTTTTGATGAAGGATTGGACAATAATGCTGCTAAAACCATTATTAGCTAGCAAAAATTTTATACATTTCTTCATTGCCTCTCTGCAATAACATTCTCCTGGAGCACAAGCTGTAGGTACAAGGTGCTAAATCATTTTGGCACTAAACAACTGACAAACAGATCTCTATCCATGATAAGTTAGTGCAGATTTGATTTTTTTTTTACTCCTAATATCACATGTTATTATTATTATTCCAGCTATAGAGAAAATGGAGCTTATATACACTGCTATGTATCCATGAAGAAATAGCTCTTTAACTAAAAGCCCCTCTAAGAGTCACAAAACTCACTAAACAAAGTTTGCACAAAGCATCCCTAACTAAGTACGGTTTTACTCACTTGGCAACAGATATAGTATGGCATAAAAGTTCTTCATTTGCATCTTTACGTAGCAAAATTTTAATACATTTCTCCATTGCTTCTCTGCAATAACATTCTCCTGGAGCACTAGCTGTAGGTAGAAGGTGCTAAATCATTTTGGCTCTAAATACTTCAATGTTAGTTGCATTAGAATATTTAAAGACATGGCTGGAGGCAACAACGTTTATGTCAATCCATTATATGTCAGATATTTACAATGAGTCCATTAGAAAAAACATAGAACTATGATCAGCGCAAGAAAACCTTGCACATAAACATTTGCTTACACACAAAGGGCAGGAGTTGAAACCTGTAATGTAATGGTAGGGATTTGATCTTTTCCACATTGATGATCAGTATACAGAGAAAGTGCATTATCCAGGGAGTTGTGAAAGACACACGCTTCTCGCTGCACATTGAGGGCCTGCTCAATTAGAGATTCCAACCTCTTGGTTCCATCGAGTCACATTAGATTTTTTTGATGAAGGATTGGACAATAATGCTGCTAAAACCATTATGGATGAAGGAAATATTCAACTGGACAGTGATACATTTAACTGGCAAGTAACAAGTGCAGTATATTTCGTATAAAGCTAATAATAAAGAACCTTTGCTTTTTGAGAACTCTTAATAAATGCTAAAATGAAGATTGCTACATGGAACGTGTCTGTCATCCAATCATGTAATGTGATATTAGCATAAGTTTTATTGTATACATAAAAAGATGGAAAGTATTCTAGTTACATGTGCAAAATTTATATTGAAAACATAACTTTAAATACAACACTACTGGAATATACAACTCTGTCGGAATATGACCACAACAGCGTTCTATAGTCCAGCAGTGTTGTATATTGCATTTCTGAATTCACTGTATTGTTCATTTTTTCCAGATATCTCATTCTCCAGTTGAAAAGTATTTTTTCCAATCATCACTGTGATATTGGCATAAGTTTTATTGTATACATAGAAAGATGGAAAGTATTCTAATTACATGTGCAAAAGTTATATTGAAAACATAACTTTAAATACAACACTACTGGAATATACAACTCTGTTTAATATGACCACAACAAGTGTTCTATACCAAATAGTGTTGTTGTATATTGCATTTCTGAATTCACTGTATTGTTCATTTTTTCCAGATATCTCATTCTCCAGTTGAAAAGTATTTTTTCCAATCATCACTGTGATATTAGCATAAGTTTTATTGTATACATAGAAATACAGTAGTTTGTCAAGTTCTCGTTAGAAATATGGAAGGAAAATTTTAAATTCTATCAATGAATAAGATAATATTGACCAATTTAAAAACTGTCTCCATTATTGGACCCTGCACCACAACCGGTGCCTATCCCCTAGCAATGCTCACCCACCAGCCGTTAATGTTTTCATTATAAATATATGCCTTCCATATTTCTAACGACAACTTAGCTTTAACAACTAGGGGAGAGGACCCGGTTGTGGTGCACCATATCTTTGCACAGTCACCGCGCCACGTCACTGCCACCTGGGCGAGTAAAAACACTATAATTGCAGGTTTCAAAAGAACTGGTATTTGGCTAAGTTGTTACCAATCCTCTCGACAAATCCTTTTCAAAAAAATCTAATGTGACTTGATGGAACCAATCCTTTGCTGAATTGTCGTTAGAAATATGGAAGGGAAAATTTATAGAGTTTAGAGCTAAGTTGTTACCAATCGTTAGAAATATGGAAGGGAAAATTTATAGAGTAAAACACCACCAATGGATGCAGGACCAAATTCTTGACCTCCAGCATTGCACCGCCACCTCACTGCCACCTCAGTGCCACGTGGACGATCCGCGTTAGTGAAGATATCGAAAAAGTTGGTTTAATTGCATGGGACCAAGTGTTGTCCACTCGCCGTGGCAGTTGTTGTCCGGGCTACCGCCATGCATTGAATGCTCACCCACCAGCCGTTAATGTTTTCATTATAAATTTTCCTTCCATATTTCTAACGAACAATATAGTGAATTCAAATGCAATATACAACATTGTTGAACTATACAGCATTGTCATAATGAAAACTACAATTCAATTAATTCCTAAAAATTAAACAAAATCATTCATATTCTAGCATATTCCAAAGATTCATTTTTGGTATATTTATAGTTTCTTTTCCAACAATCATCTTTCATGCCGTGAATCGTATTTCATTTACACCATGAGAAAAGGTGCTATTCTAGAAGATCAAGGAGGCCAAAAGTGAGAGGTGTACAATTATCACATAATTTAAGTGATGAAGAGGATAATTCAAAGCACCAACCGGTAATGAACTGTAATGTAGAAACCCACCCACTGTCTCGCTTCAAAGAACATTTGCAAATAAAGAAGCTTAGTGTCATCCGAGGTTGGACAAAAGAAGATATGGAAAAGGCGATAGATGATGTTGAGTTTAATGGGTTCTTAGTTAGCAAGCAAAGAAAGAAGTATTCCATTCCACCCGCATCATTACACTATTGGCTAAATGGTCTCACCCACACAAAGAGGAGGGGTCCTCCAATGCAGTTTCTAATCAAGAAGAAGAAGAGGAAATTGTTGAATGGTGCAAACAAATGGCTGATATGGGTCATGGCTTGAGTTAATGCAGGTAAAGGCAAATGTTGCTCGATTTGTGAAACAAGACAAAACCCCTTCAGAGATGGGTTTCTGGTAAATCATGGTGGGGATTCGTAAAACGTCATCCGGACCTTCGTAATCCGAACCGCTGAGGGACTTGACAGGGATAGAGCTTTAAACTTGCGCCCTGCAATAGTAACCAAATTTTATGATAATTTGGCCAAAAGCTATGGAACCTATTCATACGGCGCTCATAAAATCTGGAATTGTGATGAGACTGGTTTGCAGGCTGGAAGAAATTGTGGAGTTCGTGTAATTGCAAAGAGGGGCAGTCGTAATGTCCCAAAGGTAATACCAAAGAGCAGGGAGTGGATCACTATATTGTGTTGTGTCAATGCAGCAGGTATGTCAATCCCAGGATTTTATTTGTTCAAGGGAAAGAGAATGATAAAGAATTACATTAAAAATTGTGAACCTGGAGCATGTATGGCTGCACATCCAAATGCATGGATGACAAAGGAATTGTTTTTAAATTGGCTATGTCATTTTGCACGTTCAATACCAGGCGGTGTTTCTCCAAATAATAGACACCTATTGATATTTGATGGCCATGGCAGCCATGTAGCATTACAAACTGTGGAGGAGGCAAACAAATTGGGCATTGATTTGATAACACTACCAACGCACATACTAGTCATAAGTCAGCAACCTCTTGACGTGAGTGTGTTCAAATTTTTCAAGACATATTTTAGAGCTAAGAGGTCCAAATGGATGGCGAGAGAACAAATGTGCGGAGATGTGAAAAGGAGTGACATTCATTGAAGCTTGCAAAGTAGAGCCTTAAAAAGGCACAGAGAATGAATAAATCTAACAAATAATATTTTCTTAAGGATTAGTGGAGGGCAAAGATGTAATTGTAGGGCGTTTCAAATTACTGTTCTAGAAACTAATCTCATTCACAGTAGTAAATCATTCACACCCATGCTTAAGACTTACGAGACTTGGAAATAAAGCCATAATCAAAAGCCCGTGGCATTAAAGCCAGGGAACACGTAAACATTTTATCTGAAATAAAAATTCTGCTTTTTTTTTTGAAGTAAACCAGAAATATATACAAAAAGATTTAATGGGTGTTCTGAAGTACCTAGGCACTATCTGTCTAACCCTGCGCGTATAATTATTGTCTTTCTTTTCTTGCTACTCCTTCCACTCGCATGATTTTTTCACAGTTCATCTGTTAATCGCCGATCGCTTATTCTTCACCATTCATCCGTCTTAAACCAAATTCTATCACTGTTTAACGTCAACACCCACACAAGGCCAAAAAGCACCAGAAGAAGAACAAAAAAAAGCCGAAAAAGAAAGACATTTTGGAGGAGCAAGAAAACTCTGGACCAACCAATGCAAAACACTGTCCTTAAATTTTAAGTAAAGGCATTTTAAGTAACAAAACAACAAAAGATAATCATGTCAAAAGAAGTTACAAGAACAAATAATCCAAAGCCATATCATAGCATTATTTCAAAGAAAAAATTGTAAAACTTCTGCGGGTAGTAAAGCAAAATTTCCATAGTAGTACAAAGTGTTTAAAAACACTAAGGATCATCGCTTTGAGTGAGAACCCTCTCACCTCTGCCTTTTCTTCTCATCTTCTTAGCGGCGAGCCAATGCCGAGGACGAAGTCGGTCAGAGTGGAGAAAACGCACGCACCCACCGATCTGCAGATACCACGAAATGGTCGCTCGAGCTCTGCAATGCAATGGTGAAAAACCAGGATCAACGAGCTCCCTCTCCATTTCCCATGAAATGCCATGGCCCGATTTGGCGGTGACCATCTCCATAAACCTACCCGCGCACATTAACGGCTGGTGGGTGAGCATTCAATGCATGGCGGTAGCCCGGACAACAACTGGCGCGGCGAGTGGACAACACTTGGTCCCATGCAATTAAACCAACTTTTTCGATATCTTCACTAACGCGGATCATCCACGTGGCGCTGAGGTGGCAGTGAGGTGGCGGTGCAATGCTGGAGGTCAAGAATTTGGTCCTGCATCCATTGGTGGTGTTTTTACTCGTCCAGGTGGCAGTGACGTGGCGCGGTGACTGTGCAAAGATAGGGTGCACCACATATGGGTCCTCTCCCCTAATGTTGTCATATTGTAATTGGTGATAGTTGGCATTGTCAAGTATTCAATCAAATCACTTTTAATGTAAGTTATTTACAATCAAATAGATGAATTGATAGATTGATAGGGGTTAATAAATGCTAGGCCACTTGACCATTTATAATATTTTGGCTTTTAAAAAAGAAAAATGTGTACTTAATAAGAAGAAAAAATTGTCAAATCACCCTTTCCAACCAATCAAAATTTCAATAAATTTATTTATGTGAAATTGTATGTATGTAAATATGTCAATTCAAAATTATACATTAGAAAACTTGAGATGGGTAGAAAAATTCTTGTTTATGATTGGTTCATGGTAACATTATTAATTAGATGACATGAAAAATATATTATCTTGCCTTGACACGAACTAAAAATGACCCAAATTATTTTTTATACATAACATAATAATATAACTATATTAATCTACTATTTATTGTCCAAAAAAAAATCAAATTAAAATAATAATTTATTTGTCAAATCAAAAGTAAATAATCGATATCTTTATGTCAAATCTTGAAATTAATTTCGTTGAGAATAAAATCTTGTATACAATAAATGGCGATGCATCACATTGTTAATGGAAAAGCACAATGATGTATCTTCTTTAAAAGCTTTTATTATTTTAAAGCTCTTACTATATTGTTTAGGTGAGATAGAAAGTGAAAATTTAATGAGCACGTTAAGTACATGGGGACATGGATAGAGGGAAAAAATGTTTTTAGTGAAAACGTGGAATGCTTTGCATGGTATATTGTCCACATCCTTAGCAAGTGGCTTTCCAAAGTTATTAGTCACATCTTATATTGTTGACCTTTAATTTTGGCTCGGCGCTATTAAAAAAATATATATTAGTCAAACTGCATTATTTGAGGGTATTTTTGTATTTAATCAATTATTAGTTTAGATTACGTTTTTATTAGTTTATGAACATCTATGCTCAATTTTAATGTATGTCTTTCTTTTTTAAAATTTTCCTTCTTTATCATGTTTGAGTTGTGTGTTTCATAACCATATTTATAGTATTGTGCTTCCACTAAATATAAGTATATCATTATAGAGTTTTATTTTTAAGGATATATCTAGTGGATGTCATTTGGCGTTTTTTATCCATTTTTATCTTTGTGTTGTTTTGTATTCTTATGTAGCTTTAGTTTGAATTTAACAAGTCAATTAGTACATAGATCAATAGTACATTTCGGATATGAAAGGATTGATGAACAATAGTTCATCGTATACTTGTTGTCTGAGTTTCAAAGATTTGTACAACATTATAGTGCCTTGATCATTATAAAGAGATAATGCAAGCCCCCAAAGCATCATTTTTATTGTATTCTTGTCATTGATTTACCCTAAAATTTAGATAAAAGGGACAAAACCCCAATAGTCTAATAAACGGGATTGAAATATCGAAAATGTGTATATTCATATTATCAAATTAATATTTTACATACAAATATGAAAATGCAAAGAAATGATTTTTGATTAATTAGGTCACAAACTAAATATATAAATTGACAAAAGAATACTACATTTGGGTTTTCTGCATGTTTTTCTAGGTTGATCTAGGTGTGAATTGGAGTGCAATGGGTGAAACCCTCTCGTATATGCTTCATCTTTGAAACTAGAGTTGAATTTTCCCTCTAGAAAAAATCATACGAGAAGGATAAAATTGACTTGTAGAACTCGTTTAGAGTTTCACGGACATGTCCCATTGAGGGAAATGGTTTTTTTACCGTATCGACCACTTATGACTACTTTATGTGCTTCTCCATGTGAAATCTGGAATCTAAAATACGTGCACAAGTTTGTTTAAATCAATCTTCTTCTCTTGAAACCCTAGCCTCCTTAAAATTCTGTAAAAGGGATCAACATTTTGGGTTAAGACACCCCTATGCCACCTATGTAGCATTACTTTGAAGAGGCTTCAAACCCACGTAATTCTCCGCCTATTGAAAGTACAATTGTGATAATGCAACTACATGTATGCAACTAGAATTTATCCCTTGAACACTTAATAATACTTGCTTTGAATTGGATTGGAATAGTTTGGGGTTGATTTAGAGTGCTTCATATTTTCTTAGGTGTTGATCCTAGTGTACTATCATGTAACATGGGAGAATAATAAAATTTTGTTTTCCTTTTGGAGAGATAGACCAAGTGTTACTAGGTGATTTTCAGGTAGTGATGAAATGACTAAATGAGTGAATTTGATTTGTATTTAAACATGACTCTAAAGGTGATATTTTTCAATAGAATCGATCTAGGGGAAATACCAACTCATAAAAAAGACACACATTTGAAAATTTGACCATTAGAGGGCCTAGGCAGAGAACAACTAGTCACTCATGTCCCTACTAGATAATTTTGTCCAGTGGGGTAGAACATTCATTTGATGGTCTAGAATAATCTCCATAACATATAAGATATGTTTTTCACTAAAAAGGTGTTCCTATAGGCGTATAAGTGTTTTAACTCTAATTAAAAATAAATATGATGTTTTTTTTTTTAATTTGATCAGTAACTTGAAACTAATGCATGATTAGATTTTATAAATAAATTCTTCATCATTCAGATCTAACAACACATGTAAATGTTATAAACAAATGATATTCAATCAAGTCACATGCTAAAATATTGTAAAAATAGAGGATGAGTTGAAATAAATTTTCTAATGTTTTAAAGGGTGATGTGGATATGGAATTAAGTCAAATGAGCTATGATGGTTCTAAAATTATTTTGTCTCTCGGAATTGAGCTCTGAAACCTTGCTAGAAACTAACGCACATTTGGACACCGACATGTAACAATTTGATCTTTTTGGTTCTAGTTTATGGCTCTATTACACGTTCCACTTTGATTTAGGTTATTTTTTCTCTTCATATAAGGTCCTCTTACACGTTCTCTTATGCCAACATATTTTTGTAGGCACCTATAATGATAAAACCCTAATTTCTTATACGATCACTCGAGCATGCAATTAGATAATAAAAAGGGTTTTTGTGTGTTTGAGTTGGAATGCCCATGGTGTCCAATACCATTTGTTGATTGTGACCAAGTGTTGCATTGTTGAGTTGTGGAGCTCAATTAATTCAGATTAATATGAAGTATAAAACTTCTGGAAAACATAGTAATGTGACATCGGTTAAGGAGGGACTGGCATTGGTCGATATAAGGAGGAACCGACATCGGTTAGGCTAACTAACGTTGGTTACCTATGTGTGTGGATGTTTTAATTAATTCACGAGAATTAGATCTATTTTTAGTATTAAATTAGATCTATTGATTGTAATTGCATGGATAAGTGCCCTAAGTTTGTATACACCTATATAAGCATGGAAGCTAGGGTTTATAAGTAAAAATTAAGAAGAACTTATAAAATTTGATGATTATTGTGAGAATAATTGTGAGAGAGAATTCTTGGTGAAGAAGCAAAAGCTTGGGTGAAAGAAAGTACCGTACATCCGAGAGGTGGATGAATGTAAATCTTTATTGTATATCTTGTGAAAGCTTTGGATAATAGATTGACTTGTTTCTTTGTGGACATAGCCCACAATGGGTGAACCACGTTAAATATGGTGTTGATTTATATCTCTTGTTTTTATATTTCTTCTGGTAGAATATCCAATTTTATTTGCATGTATGCTTATATCTAATATATTATTTGTATAACCGGTGTGTGCTTAACTCCAACAATTGGTATCAAAGCTTTGTTTGAGGGTTTTGTGTGTTGACCATTTACTCATTGAGGGTTTTCTGATTGAGTGGGAGCTACAACAATGATAGAAGAAAAAAATACAAGGTAGAGAAGTTTGACGACCAAAATTATCAATTATGGAAGATGCAAATTGAGGATTATCTGTATCAAAGAGATTTTTATTTACCGTTGGATGAGAATTCTAGACCTACGAAGATGACTGATGAAGAATGAAAGATTCTTGATAGAAAGGCTTTGGGATCTATAAGATTGATCCTGGCAGAATCATCGTGGCTTCCAATATTACAGAAGTGACTTCTACGGTAGGGTTAATGAAATCTCTTGCTAATTTATATGAAAAATCTAGTGCTTCAAATAAAGTTTATTTGATGAAGAAACTATTTAGTTCTAAGATGCATGAAGGTGGATCTACATCTAGTCATTTGAATGATTTCAGATCTATTGTAAATCAGTTAAAATCGGTTGATATTCCGTTTGATGATGAAGTGAAAGCACTTTTATTCTTATGTTCTTTGCCTGATAGTTGGGATAACTTGGTAATGGTTGTTAGTAATACAACATCTGCTAATAATATTTTGAAGTTTGATGATGTGGTTAGTATAATATTGAATGAATAAATTCATAGGAAGAGTACAAAGGAATCATCATCTGGAATGCTTTGAATGTAGAAAGCAAAGGGTAGGAAGAAGGAGAGATCCAAGAGTAAGAGTAATGGGAAATCAAAGTCAAGGGATAGTAGATCTAAATCCAGAGGTAAGGGAATTACCTGTTGGAAATGTGGAAAGAAAGGACATGCAAAGAAATATTTTTGGTCAAAGGATAAAGAGAACCAACAACCAGACAAAGGTCAAGAAGTAAATCTTGTTGCAGCAGAGGTAATGCAAGATGCTCTTATTCTTTCTTTAGATAATATAATTGAATCATGGGTCTTAGATTTAGAAGCTTCTTTCCATGCAACCCCTAATAAGGGTTATTTCAGAAATTATGTTCAGGGCAATTTTGGACATGTTTATTTGGGTGATGATGAACGTTGCAAGATATTATGGGTAAAGGGAAGTTCATTTAAAATTGCGTAATGGAAATACATGGGTATTAAAATATGTGAGACATGTGCAACTAGGTGAAGGCTTATTGCATGCTTACATTCACAATAGACTCTTAGAAAGTCACCAAGGGTGTTTTTGTTGTGGCAAGAGGTAAGAAGGTAGAAACGTTATATTTATCTACCTACTATGTTACTAATTCCTTTTCTACATTATCTACTTTAGTTTCGGATGTATGCATGTGGCATAATTTGTTAGGCCATATGAGTCAAAAATGAATGCAAATCTTAAAGGCTAAGGGTAAGTTATCGATTTTAAAGATTTAGATCTTGATTTCTATGAGCATTGTATCTTTGGAAAGCAAAAGAGAGTGAGATTTCTCAAAGTCAGGGCAACTAAGAAGGAACAAAATCGGAGCTTGTACACTCGGATGTGTGGGGACCAACGCATGTAGCTTCTCATGGAGGATCCCAAGATTATGTTACTTTCATTGATGATGCTACAAGAAAGGTATGCATTTATTGTATTAAACGTAAATCTGATGTTTTTAAAACTTTTAAAGATGATGGAAAGCCCTTGTTGAGAATGAATCAAATTCAAAGTTAAAGTGCCTTAGATCTAACAATGGTGGTGAATACCGTAGAAGGATTTCAATGATTATTGTTCAGAGTGAATGAGATACGTAGAAAAGATGGTTCTAAGAACACCACAAGAGAATGGTGTTGTAGAAATAATGAACAAAACAATCATGGAACGTCTAGAATTACGAGGATACATTCTGATTGCCTTTGTAGTTTTTAGCGAGAAAATTTGATACATTGATTTATTTGATTAACCACGGGCATTCAAGTTCACTAGATGGAGGAATACCAGAGGAAACTAGGATCGAAAAAGAGGTAGATCTTTCTTTTCTTAAAGTTTTTGGTTTAGAAGCTTTTGTGCATATTGATAAGGAAAATTGAAAAAATTTAGATGCAAAATCCAAGAGATGCACTTTCATTGGTTATGGATATGGTGATTTTAGGATTTTATTTTTGGATTTAGAGAATTATAAAATTATTAGGAGTCGTTCAATATTGAATGGAATGAAAAAATAATATACAGGATCAAATTTTGGTACCTAAGGAAAACCAAATGAGGAAGTTTATGAATGAAAATGAACTCTCAGATTTAAAAGTAATACCGACAGGGGTTACATAAGTAACCAAAGTGTTGGTTCACCCCTAACCGACATCGCTTAAGAGAACCGTATCGGTTACTGAAAGATCCAAACCGACATTGGTTAACAAAGTCAAGTCGGTTATAGATGACTAACATCGGTCACCGTGATTTGTATACAAATATCTAAGAGGTCCAAAATGAGCCTCCGGTACCCCAAACTCCTATGAAAAGATCACAAAGGGTAAGTAAACTTCCATAAAGATTTACACCTTCTATATTTTATTTATTATTGACTGATAATGGTGAACCAAAAAGTTTTGAAGAAGTAATGCAAGATAAGACTCACGTCTAGTGGGAGCATGACATGGATGAGGAGATGGAATCCTTGGAATAGAACCAGACTTGGATTTGGTTAAGTTTCTAGTAGGTAAGAGGACATTGCAGAACAAGTGGGTTTACAGGATCAAGGAAGAAGAGGGTGGACATAAAAGGTACAAGGCAAGACTTGTAGTAAAGGGATTTACACAAAAATTAGGTATTGACTTTGGTGAAATATTTTCTCCTGTTGTAAAGATGACTTCTATTCATACTGTATTGAGTTTAGTTGCAGTAGAGGATTTACATTTAGAGAAACTAGATGTGAAGACGACTTTCTTTCATGGTGATTTAGATGAAGATATTTATATGCAACAATCACTTGGGTATGAAATCAAGGGTAAGGATAAATTAGTGTGCATGTTGAAAAAGAGCCTATATGGGCTCAAGAAAGCTCCAAGGAAATGGTACACGAGGTTTGATAGTTTTATGCATGAGCATGGTTACTTGAGATGTGAATATGCCATTGTGTTTATTTCAAGAAGCTTGAAAATGGGAGCTATATTATTTTGTTACCGTATATGGATGATATGCTTATTACAGGATCTAGTATGTAGGACATTGTGAGATTAAGGGAAAGCTAGCTCACACATTTTCTATGAAGGATTTAGGAGTTGCAAAAAGAATCCTTGACATGCAAATACAAAGAGACATGAAGAACAAGAAATTGTATTTGTCTCAGGAGGATTATATCTACAGTGTGTTAGAAAGGTTCAAGATGCAGAATGAAAAACCTGTTAGTACACCTATGGCTGACACTTCAAATTGAGAAAAGATCAATGTCCTTCATCACATGAGGTGGTGAAATACATGACACGAGTGCCATATGCTTCAGCAGATTGGGAGTATCATGTATGCTATGGTTTGTACCAAACCGGACATTGTAAAAGTAGTGGGAGTTGTGAGTAGATATATGGCTAATCCAGGTAAAGAGAACATTGGAAAGCACCCAATGGATACTCGGTATTTGAAAGGGACATATAACATGCAATTATGCTATAATGAGGTTTAGATATTTCATTATGTGGCTATGTTGATTTGGATATGGCTGGAGATTTAATGGTAGGAGGAGCACTATTGGATATATTTTCACAAGGTGGGACAACAATTAGCTAGATTTCAAGATCGAGAAGGTTGTGGCTTGGTCTACTACAGATGTAGATTAGATTATGTTGCAGCTATAGAGGCTAAAAGAGATGATATGGATGAGTAGGTTCATGAAAGAGTTGGGAAATGAGCAAGATGATTGCAAATTTTTCAATGACAATCGAGTGTAATTCTTTTGGCAAAGAACTCAGCATTTCATTCAAGAACAAAACACATTTAGTTGAGGTATCACTTCATACGACAAGTATTGGAGGATGGGCAGTTGAATATGGAAAAGATTCATACGAGTGAAAACCTGCAAGATATGCTAACGAAGCCATTAGAAAAGGAGAAGTTGAAGCTACACTCCACTTCTGTTGGTCTTCAAGTTTGAGACTTGAAGAGGAAGAAACAAAGCTAAGGAAGGATCCAAGAATGACGATGTACATGTATGGTGTAGTAATTAATCTCCAAGTGGGAGATTGTTGAGTTGTGGAGCTCAATTACTTCGGATTAGCATGCAATATGAAACTTATTGGAAAACACAGTAACTGACATCGGTTAAGGAGGGACCAACATTAATCAGGAAAGGAGGAACCGTCATCAGTTAGGGCTAATTAGCGTCAATTACCTGTGTGTGGGTGTTTTAATTAATTTACAAGAATTAGATCTATTTTTAGTATTAAAGCAGATCTATTGATTGTAATTGCATGGCTAAGTGCCCTAAGTTTTTATATGCCTATATAAGCATGAAAGCTAGGTTTATAAGTAAGAATTAAGAAGAACTTGCAAAAGTTGATGATTATTGTGAGAATAATTGTGAGAGAGAGAATTCTTGGTGAAGAAGAAAAAGCTTGAGTGAAAGAAAGTACTATACATTTGAGAGGTGTGGAAGATTGTAAATCTTCATTTTATATCTTGTGAAAGCTTTGGATAATAGATTGACTTGTTTCTTGGTGGACGTAGCCCACACTGGGTGAACCATGTTAAATCTGGTGTTGATTTATATCTCTTGTTTTATATATTTCTTCTAGTAGAATATCCACTTTTATTTGCATGTATGCTTAGATTTGATATATTATCTGTACAACCGGTGTGCTAACCCCAACATGCACTACATTTCCCAAATGAGGGGCTTAAACTCCATGTAGTTATCTTAGTGTAAGTGTAAGTGTGTATGCAAATATAAGTAGCCATCGCCCTATGATTTCCCTTATGCCTCAACACCAATAAAAGGATAACTAGGTATATTCAAAATGTACCCTTCATGAATGTTGTATAGAGTGTTAAATTAGAGTTCTTATATTTATAAATATACGATAGACTAGATCCCCTTGATTTTCCTTGGCTCAGTAGATACTTGACAATGCTTGATTTGGATTTGAGGTTCTTTTGACTTAGATTTGAGTGAGATTGAAAGTGTGTTGAGTGCTTCAAAATTTCTTAGGAATTGTTGTTGATGAATGCTCTTGATTTAAGGAAGATTTAGGCATATTTATAAGAGATTTGGAGATGAAGATCAAGCGTGCCTTGTGATTTTCTAAGTAGGAGCTTAATAGTTTCTAAGTGAGTAAATGAGAGTATTAGAATTTCTTTTATATTATTACAAGGATAAAATTTCTTATTAAGTCCAACATACCAAGGAAAATAAGTTGAACATAAGAAATCGAACCGTTTGGGATTGGTAAACACTATTGTTGAACAATGGATAGAACCATGTGACATTTTTGTCCAAAACTAGACGATAGTTTCAAGGAGGATAAAACACTAGAAGTGAATATGTGGAAGTTCCTAATAGGATGTGTAAATTATCCTCAAGTACTTATATAGGTGTTGTAGGTGTCTAAGCAATAGAGTGTGATATTATGAAGTTTTTGCAAGCTTTATGGATTAGTGATGTAGTGTGTTTAATCATTGTTTATCTACGTAAGTCATATGACTAAGGGATATTATCCCGATTTAATATAAATTGAATTAAATCTAATTACAGAGTAACTACTATAATATGTGATATACAAATGCTAATGTATAGTAAATACGCAAGCAAACAAGCATGTACAATATGAAACCCTAAGCAAGAGAGGGAGATAGGAAGACTTAGTTGCTTTCTAACAGCTTTGAAGATGATTTGGGAAGGTGAAATATTGATACAAACTATAGACAATGTCATTGATGCTCACTGGAAATTATGGAAATTAGAAATGACACAGACAAGGACGTCTGCAGGAGGGTAGGGGTGTCTAGGCATCGGCGAATGGATTTGGGAACCGGTAGCCATATAAATGTTCAAGAACTGATTTCTTTTATGTCACAAGAGGTTCGTTGTTAATTCCTATTTTTCGCTTGATATTCACTCCTTGATCACCGAAGGTACCTGTAACTCCGCAAAACACAATATCTACCTATGTGTCCACAAACCACATCAAATATAATAAAAAATATTCTAAATGTGGAGTCGAAATGACCACGGTGGTCACTCGAAGAGTGAACTTATTGCCAAGCAATGCACTACATCTCAAACCCCATGTAGTTTTATGTGGATGTGTGTGTGATGATTCCCTTGTGCAAGTTGTACTAAGATAGCAGCTAGATCTAGAATTCTCCAGATGCAAATGTGTAGGATGGAATAAAATAGACCTCCTCCTATCTTGTGTATATAGAAGTGATGTAGTCCTTGTCCCCCGAATGAGTGTACTAGATGCCTTGAAGTGATTTTGTGCCTTTGGATGCAAGCTTATGTGATAATATGTAATGCTTAGTGCTTGTTCTTGATTTTTGAGAAGTAACTAAACATAGATGTAATTCCCTTGAAAATGGAAGGCCGACCCATAAGTAAAAATATGCCCAAAATATTAAAGAGACCTAAAAAAGTGAGTAAAGGTAAGAAAGGGTCAAGAGCACCTATTTCGGATAGAAGTTCCCGGCTCCAATGTCCTAACTGGGTGCTAGTGTCTGAGGCCATAAAACATAAATCAGTCACGTTGCATCGGGGCAATAGGGTGTGCTAGACCAAAGAGATAGTAAGAGATAAATAAAGAGGCTAAAGATAGTTATCAACCACTAGTTTTCTTTCTTAGGAATCATGTATACACTTGTATGCTTTAGGACCTAGAAATGTACCAAGTGCGTGATTTTATGTCTACATATCCAAATCACTAGTGTTAATTACCTAATTACCAAATTTAGGTGTCTAAATTCTTCCTCCCTTTAATCTAGTAAATAATAATTTCTAGCTTTAAAGAAAAATACTTGAGTGTGTAAACACACTTCATCTTTCTCTATTGCTTGGTTGTTGATTGATTGGATAGCCATAAGGTGCCCCCAAGAGCACATCCTATAAGAAAAGAGTGTAACAAATGTACATATAATTAAAACATAACCTTTAACTCACCCTCTCTCAATCCCCTTCTCTCTTTCTCTCTCTCTCTCTCTATATATATATATAAATTGAAAATTTAAAGTAGAAGAAAGCAAGGAGTACACCTTGTTTATACCCTAAGAAAGTCTATTTTATAGAAAGTACACAACAATAAGAAGGATGTAAGGGTTTGTAATATGATAAGTACTATTATGATCTAATTAACTTCTAAAATTAAATATACACAATCAAAATAATGTATTCAAACTTGAAATGATTGATAAACGATGAACACTTGCTCAAATACACAAGAGGAGATAAAATTATATATTCAGGGCATGGTAGAGATAATTTGGATATGCAGGATAATGAAACACGAGGATTTGGAACTTTAGATTATGTATTGGAAGTTCTCGAATTGAAAGTTGAGTAGGAGAAGGAAAATACAAATTTTGTATAGTTTAGGTTGATACTTGCATGGTCCTAACTTAGAAATTTACGATTTCAAACCCTTTGACAATTTTGATTTGTCACTTTCTGCATGCGCTTTAATTGTTTTAAAATGATATTCATTGTATGTCACTCCTTATCACACAAATTTAGGATGAAATGTAATAACCTATAACAAATTAGAAACCATATCAACCTACAAATCCCTTCATCAAATAATTAACAAACCAAAAGGATAAAACATGTGTGTGTGGGGCGATTCTAGATTATCCTCGGAAGTCAAACTCCTAGATGTTCTACCAACACAAGTGTTACACAACATGCCCTAATTGCAGGATCAAACCTCATGTAGTTCTCCTAGGTGTTTGTGACAAGCGTGTATAGCTAACAAACCCCCTAAGGGTGTCTTCATGTCTCTTGACACCAATAATATGGGCTAACTATATAGTATAAAATGTACCCAATGTGGTAGTAGTGAGATGTAGTGTGCCTCAACTATGTGACCTAACCCTTTTTGATTGAAACACTTTTGTAAATATTGGAGTGGCTTTTCTCTTGTTAAGACGCGTAACTCTATGATATTTTCATGCTTTGAAATGGATGAAGTTAAACTCTCTTGTCATTGTTGAGTACTTTTGAATTGTATTAGGGACTACTCTAGATGATGTGCGATCGATTTATGAATATTTTGGAACCCCTTTAGTGCTTTTGGAATTATGTTTATAATATTATCTTGTAATAATTCCATGTGAGTTATAAAGTGATAATGAATTTCTTATAGTCTTCCATAGGTGAAATATTCTAATAACTATATGACCAAATCTAAGAAGATGAAAAAACCCAAAGAATGATTTGAAATTGAAATTAGAGTCTAGAATTGTGAAGGGGAGGCACCACATAGGTTGGCCAAGACCATAACCTACATTCCAACCCTTCAAATGTTTTCATACAAGAGTGATAAATACAAAGATTGGAAGTTGTGTCATGAATATAAGATATTTTATGTTATTTTGATTAAACAATATTCTCAGAATTAATGAAAGAGCATAGTGTAAAGATGAAAAGTTCTAGAAGAGATGAAGAGATTAGATTTCAAATGTGAGCATTTATCTTAGTAAGGATACATGGTAAACTTGTCACTTGCACAAAAACAAGTTAACATATCATAGTATCTACACACCTATATGTTTATAACCAAGTCTTCCATGCAGATGTAGAATACCATTCCCCTTATCAAGGATTGAGACTATCGAGGTTGTATAAAAAATAAAGAAGAGTGGGTGATTAAATCTCCAATTTTAAGGAGGTTGGGGGCATAGTTTTCCAACCAATAATGTCGAGAGGGTAGAGTAATAGTAAAAATAAACATGGAGTCTTTGCATGTAGATAGTTAAAACTCATAGAAATAGGGAACCACATTGGTCCCACAAATTAAAATTCCATAGATGTTAGGTTTCACTAATCCCTAACACATCTCATTTTAAACCACTCCTCTATGAATAGATCCAGTTTGTAATTCTCAAAACTCTCGAAACCTTGAAATTAAAATGCTTGAATTAGAAATAACAACATATAAATTGATAAATTTGTAATTTTAAAATAAGACCATATATTTTTCCATAAAATGTAATGAACATGTATAGTAATTCATATATTTGTAAGTGATTTCTTGTACTCACAAAATCATGCACTTTAGACATTATTTCTTACAGAGGTCTTTCTTTCATCTTCGATTATTGGTGACATATGAAGGGGCACAACAAATGTGATGCGACACATAACAAGGGTAACAAATCACCTCCTAGCCATGCAAAGATCATTTTCAAATCTTTTCCACATACCAAGATACCTGATTGTAGACTGTAGAGCCGCATGCACTAGTCCCTCTCCAGTGCTCCAGTCTAGCTAGATCCCCAAATCCAATCTTTTTGGGACTTTTGCACAGACCATTCCCGCTTCTAATTTTCTAATCACACCTACGACATAGTCCTATTACTTTGTCAAATCAATCGAGTTCTTTCCTCTTTTTTCTTGGACATTACGATTAGCTTTTCCTTTTCGTATAGTTTTTAGCTTACTTCGCATACTTTTTTTTACCGCATTTATTTACTTTTGTTCATAGCTTAGATTAACTATCCCCTCGCTACATAGTTAGTTCATTTTTAGTTAATCATTTTGGTGAACCCGACTCGATCATTCACGCTTTTAGATTCTTCATCCACTGTTTGTCATCTTAGGGTTAAGTCATCATGAGTATCTCAATCAATGATTATTTGCTTGCAAATCCTGATTTATTACATAGAGTCCAACATTTTCTTTCTACTACTTGTATTTGTGCTAACATGCAAATTTAGAATTGGTTTATCAAGCCTTTGTTGATGCATTTTCTCCACACTTAGTATTTAAGTCCAACCTTCCCTCTGATGTTCACACTTTCGATAATGATCCACCTTTGCATATCATCTCTCACATTTATAATGTTGTTGTTAAGCATACTTTGATTGACAATGGATCTGAACTTAACTTGTGTCCTATGTCATTCTTTGATATTTTAGGTATTTCAGCTCGTAATGTTAGTCCATCTAGCATTTCACCGTATGCTTATGATGGCTTGTCTGCTCATGTCTCGGTCACATTAGATTACCAATTATTGTTGGTCAAAAGACCGTACACACCTGCTTTTTTTCATTCTTGATTTCCTAGTCTCCTACAACTATCTTTTGGGAAGGCCATGGCTTCATGTAATGCAAGTTGTCTCCTCTACTATACATAATTGTGTTAAATTCTTACATGAGAGCATGGAGTATACCATTTTTCATGACCGTGATCCATTTCAGTATTGTGACCAGGCTCCTAATACTAATCTTCCTATCCCACACATAAACATTATAGATGAGCCTCAACCTAGGGAAGAGCCACCAAACTTACCACCACTTGATGACACCATTTGTGTGATAGATGCAGTTTCTTTTATGCCACCTGCTACTACTACTACTATGATTCCTTATCAGGGGCTTGTCTAGCCTACGGAGGTCCCTCTATCACCTATACCCTCACGTGTCTTGACTACAATAACGTGCCCACCATTCACTTGCATGCTCTTCATGAATGACTCATATTGGAAGCACATTCCATTTGACCCTACTTCCCCATAAACCATATGTACACACACATGATTAACTCGATTAGGATTTTCTATTGATGGCATCCATCCTCCACCATATGACCCTCATTTATATCAATGTCTCAGTTCATGTTACACCGCGTATGGTATTCGTGTATTTCACCTTGATGTCTTTCTTGCATGTAATCCTACTACTTCTCCACTCACATTAGGACAATCATGGCTTGATTATATTGGGGCACTCTAGATCCTGATCACATAGATATATCTTTCCCCATGCCTTTTGGACACATTTTCATTTGCAATAGTTATTTCCTAGGTTATACACAAAATCTTACTCGTTGGTATGCACATGGTTGTCCTCTTCCTCCATTTACTGATGAGGAATATGCCATGGGTATGTATAACTTGTGCCTCAATGGCTCATTGTGTGATAAACCAAAAACTATTGATTATCAAGTTATTAATGCTTTCAATAGTTATTAATGGGTATGTATGACTTGCGCCTCGATGGCTCATTATTGTGATAAACCAAAACTATTGCTTATAAAGTTAATTGGTTTAGATTCAGCCTAAAAGCAAGAAAGTTGTAGATAAGTTCGGTTTCCTCTGGGTAGCATGGTCAAGAAGTTCAAGCATAATAAATAATGGAGAGGCCTATTCTCCCGATAGAATGCACCTATGCCCATTTAAACAATGTGCACCCATCTCATGCATATGTGCTGCGCGCCCATACACTTCATTTTTTTCAAATTTTTTTGTTGAAAAACATACCATTTTGCTGCGATTTCTGGGATTCGAACCCGTGACCTCTTGTTCGCCAACCTACATTTAATCATTTGAGCTGCAGTCAAACAGCTGCAGCTATCTATTGTCAAACTAATATATTAAAAAAAAAGCTGCCTATGATGTGACACCTGACTGCTGGACTCACACATGTATAAACATACATATTATTCATGAGAACATACATAGTAGATGGTGCATTCTATCTAGAGAATAGCAATAAGCATAAATAATGATCAGGATATTTTCTAGAATGCTTTCCAAGGCCATAAAATATTCTACACTTTGATTCGATCCCTCTATATATCATATTCATACATATTTTTTTTATGAGGGACTGATCAATTTACAGATTACTCATACTATTATACATGTGAATAATAAACAAAAACACCCACATCCCTCTATCAATCACGTCGAGAATGCAGGTAAAGAAGCAATATTGTTCATATCCTAATTTAAATGGCAAATAGTTGGGCAATGAAATGGCGTTTCGATATTTTCCCCTTTGACAATTGTCTCGTTTGATTGTGATATTTACCAAAAGTTTACAAAGGCCTATTCTGCACACAAATGCATTCATGCTAATCTTATTCTTGTCTCTTTAATGAAGAGGAGTCAATTGATATATCTATACAGTAGAAGTAAAATATTGATTACCATACTTTCTCTTGTGATTACAAGGTATATGCATACAGAATATTTTTTAAGTATTTCACGGTCACTGTTTGCTAACCACCTAATTAAAAGCACTCTTAAAAAGTGATAAACAGTCTATGCAAACATATGTAATGGATTTTTGTTTATTTGTTTTTTTTAATAATTCAGTCATATGAAAGTATCAAAGCATTTATATAAGTCTCATCCATGTCGTCCATCATTCCTGAGTAAATATAAATTTTGTAAGATATTACTTCTCAAATTAATGTTTTCTTCCCAACATAAATTTGTTTTATTTTAATTGTAATTCCTGAAATTGTATATTACCATATTCTTCCACTTATGCATTTTTTAATTTATATTATATATTGTTTTGATACAAATAGATTCTTAATTGATAATATGTCATTGAAATTTGTTGGGTTCATATCAGATATTAGAGGTTATGTACATTGGACCTACGACAATTTGTTTCATTAGAATTTTTCGCTTCTTTTACCACCTCTATTGATTTACTATTTTTTTTTCCGTGAACGCACTTTCTGCAAACAATACTATTTAATTTAAATACTCTTTCCTTTTTCTTTTTATAAACTTACCTAGAAATATCATTGATGAAACTTATGCATCTTTTGTTCCAAATACTCCAGCTAGTTCTTTCTTCCCACAATTGGTAGACATATGAAACCATCTCAACTATAGACAAATCTATTACAAAATTTATGGATGCTTCAAATAGTGATGATTTTTAACATACCTTGTTGCTTTCTTACTTAATATATCTTGTTTGAAGATACATTTGACTATTTTTATTCCAATATAATATTTAATAATTATGTATCTATATACATCTTAATTTACTTACATTAATAGTCAAGGTTTTCAGCTATTCCCCATTCAACATATCTATTCCACATTTGATGCAATTACTAATATCTTATACAATCTCATATACAACTACATATATACTACTAATGATATTTTCTTGATATTATGACCACAAAATATCTTAATACACCAAACATAGGAAAGCATCGCTTAAAATTTAAATGTGATTTTTCTTATTTTTATGGTGTTGCCAACCTTATTCATGTTCAATTGCTAATTACACTGAGGTGTCTCCTTTGAAGAGAGTCCATGTGAAAACGTCAAATACCAACGGGTCTCTTCACGCAATATTTTCAACAGCTTTTCCCAACCATCATTTTCTCATGGCAACCAACTATTCTCATTGTGCAGCTTTGTTTTACAAGGAAACAAAAAAATAGAGCAGAAAATGGAATTCCAAGCCTAACAAATGACAACCTGCATCCGTACTACTAGAAAAACGATTTCGTGCTCCATACCAGATTGAATTTACTGTGCAAAGAAAAACCCTCACCTTCACCGGCGGGGATTTCAGGGTCACCGACTCCAACGATAACGTCCTCCTCAATCGAGCCATTATTTCTATCTCTGAGCGGGACATAGTCTGTTTCCAGTGGTAGAGATGAGTGCTATAGAGCGAGAGAGCTTGTGAGAATCGAACCTTGAACTTCCTGCAATCAACTTCTTAAACTGTTTCACCTGTTCTGGAAATGTTGTGAAACTGTAAGCTCGAAATATTCCGCTGCCGCCCACTGCAAAATTCACTCCTTGTCTAATCCTCTTTGCATCTGCTTCACAGTTGTGATTTTTGAGCAACTCGTAAGATACAGGACAAGGAAGCCCTAATATATCCCCTGTACAGAGTACATACCACCACAAAAAGAAAACCATGAATTAAGTCAGATAGCTTTAAAAATCTGTATAATATGATCTGGTAGTGGAAGCAAAGGTTTACCCCAAAAGTCTGTTTGGATTTTTCTCGAGGAAACTCTGTCTGCGGGAAAGTGTTTTCACTAATAATTGCTTTCATGCCAGGAAAACGTGAAACTAGAGTAGGTCATTACGTTTCTTGCTATCAAGCTCCAAACCTGCGCTGTTGAAGGCTACCACTGTTCAACTTTGAATTTGGGGTTCTACAATAGATCCATTGATTAATTTATATGCAGGGTTTAATTGTCGAAGTTCATTGCAGATGTTTTTCGATGCACTGCAGATGGGAAGCATTTAGAGGGGCCAACTCTAATGATAAGAATTTTTCCTTCCCCGCCAAGAAATCATCATTGTTTCAGCTGAAGATGACGCTTGAAGTGTTCATGGCGGGTAATAAGGACGAAAAAGTGAGTGATTTCCATGTAAAGGGAAGCTATTTCAACTGATCCTGCACAATATATCAAGGCGGGCGCATCCTTGCAGAGGTACACATCCATCATCCATACACCAAAAGAAAACAATAATTTGATGATTACGCTTTATTTAATTTGGGGATTAATCGGATGTTAGATTTTTGATATTTAATTTGGGGATTAATGTATTGTTAAGTTTTTGATATTATGGAATCGGTGTGATTATAAAGTTCACTGTGATTCAAATTGTTTTTGTTGGGAAATGTCAAATATTTTTGGCACCTCTGTTTTTCCCAGCCATCATTTTCTAACCGACGATATTCAATTAGTTGTTCTCACGGTTTCTTTTCGCTTATTTATTTGTCCTCGTAGTAAACAATTAACTATCAAAAGGTTTATTCACCGTTATTAGCTACATGTGTTTTGGTGTTACAATGGAAATGTCAAATATTTTGTTTCTTGATTTATCTTTGCCTGTTTTTCCGATAGCTTGGCTGGATAATTTGGCCAATATTTCTGCGGTATCATAAGGATGTTCAACGTGAAATTCATTCTCAAATTGTGATTTCTCGAGACCATAATATGTCCATACGTTGTTATGTTTGATTATCATATTTATAAGTAGTTTTATATTGTCTTTATAAAAGAATATATTGATAATAATAATACTATTCATTAATATTAGTATGTGTTTATTTTGGGATTTTTGTTTCTAGAAAGTTTAATGTTGTACATGACAGATTTGAAAGTAATTACATGTAATTTATATAGGACATGGGTACCTTCATTGTCGTTGTTTCACTAAATACAACTAAGTGTCCATACGGTTGATTCATATTTATAAGTGTAGTCTCGGGCTATATTAAAATAAACCTTAATCGCACAATTCAAAGGGTTACAATGGAAGAGCGTTTGAAAACACGTCAGGTGTCGTAAAGCAATAATTATTCTGGGCACCGTGGAGCTTGCAGTTGCCATTATTAAAGCAGTTCCTGGTCACCTTGAGGCGAGTGTGACATCAAGCATGAAAACATAGCCAAACAAATATTAGATGTAGTTTTGACCATGGCCGCCAAAGAGATGCCATATCAATGGTGTATTGTCTGCAATATCAATGGCGCTTATTTGTTTAGCATTGATATCCTATCCCAAACATGGGTTTAACTTTGAGCCACTCTTTACTTGAACTCACCATTAAATTACATCTCCAATAAATTTAATATTGTTATCCTTACCGGCGTAAGTTGCAACTCATGTGCAATTGCTAGTTATATTTTCTTATGACATGCAATATACAATTCCAAATGGCACAAAGTGTCATTTCTGCCGATCATAAAACATCTTAATTTTCCGGACATAGAAAAGATTCTCTTAAAATGTATTGAAAATTTAAATGCGCATTTTATTATTTCAGCATGCCATTTAATTGCAGCAGCATCTCACAATTATGTTGTATCAACAGTGATGGTTGCATACAGGTCAGAAAAAATAAGCCTCCTGCCTTAACTATTTTTCGCTCCAAAGTTGTGGGAAGGAAAATGAATGGAATTACAGAACTAATGGACTATGGGATGATATTTAGCGTCCTCTCTTTAAATGAGCCAACTTGGAGCTGCAATTATAAGAAAACTCATATATGTTGCTTGATTTTTATACAAGAATAGCGTTCCGCCGATGTTACTAATTTTAATTGACCCCTGAAGAAAGCCCAGCAAATTTTAATTTGGATATCTCAGCGGCTAAGCGATTCGTACGAGTGTTTCATGTTTCTAATACTTCTGTGCCTCGATTTTCTGAGGCAGACGGCTCTCCAGACCGCACTGAAGAAAGATTTCTGCAAACAAATCCATGAACGAATACATTCAGAAAACAAAATTGAAACATAAAATTAATCCACATTGGAAACAAGTTAGAAACTAATCAGCTTTAAAATTAATTGAGACGACGACTTCTTAGATTTTAGGACCTCATTGAGCTGCCACTACTTGTTTTGCAAGATTGTTTCTAGGATTATGAAGTTTCCGAATATATTCTATAGAGATCTGACGTTTATAAATTGAGTATAAACTTGAAATTGAGAAGTTCCAACTAAAATCACTCACGGCTCTTTTGGAAAAACCCAAAAATCAAGTCCTTAAATAAATTTATTTACTTTTACTTCAAAATTTAGAAAAATATAGTTCATTTACAAAATATGATAACTATAAAAAAGTTCATTATGAGTGTGTAAGACGTGAGATTAATATCAACAATTTTTGAATTTAAGATTGATTTATTTGAAGATAGTTTATTTATGGAGTTTTCAACATCCACAAATAGTTGTTCGACTGTAGAGACAGAGACGACAATTTTTTAAAGCAAGCGGTCAATATACACTACTTTAAATAAATTCTCACTCGACATACTTGCATATAGCATACACATGCAAATTGGTGGGGGCATTGTGCTAATGGTGAAGAACATGTGCTCTTGAAATAGAGGTCACAAGTTCAAATCTTGAAGGGGGTAGGGTATGTACGCCTCGTTTGTAGCAAAGTTAGTTGCCTCCCGCATGTGAGTACGAGGTAGTCCCATATGCTATAAGCCGCTTGTAACCCAAAAATAGGCCGAATGTAAAAACCTATTATTATTATTATTTGTAGTCCGAAATGAGCAAATCCTAGTCTCAAATCCTAACATCCTAGTGTCAAATCCCAGCAAGGAACCTACTATCAATTATAGTTGTCAATTTTTTGACTTTCTCTACAGTGGGCCACACCAAATAAAATCTACTTCAAAATATTTTGTCAAATAATTCACATACCATTTATATAAAAGTATTTATCAAACAAAATATAACACTACATTCTTATACATTACACTAAAAATTTCTACAAGTAAAAAATCGTTTAGTCTCCTTTCAACTTCTACAACACCTTTAAATTACTCTTAAACAATATCAACTAATAACAAATTGTTTATTTGTTAAAATTAAATTATAAACATCACATTTTTATATTTTTATGTGGCCGACAAATTAAAACAAACAAAAATGGGAAATTCATCTTCGATAACTATCTTTGCTAAGAACTCCATAAAGTGCTAATTAAAGTAACTTAAAACGATTAGAATAACAATATCAGCTAATCCAAAACTTACAAAAAGCTGTGCAGGCCGTCGCAGTTTTCTGAGAACCCATTTCCGTTTCTTACTCTTCCTCTTTACCGTCTTTTCAGAATAAAATCCATGATCCGTAACGGGCCTCGTATTCTTCGAATACGGCACTGTCGCACTGTTAGAAAAATCTAAACCTTGAATGTTTGTTCCCACGGCAGCCGCAATGATTGCATTCAGAGACTCGCCAGGAATTGCAGTATCAGCGTACTCATTCACCCACAATCGATGGCCCTCCTTATATATACCAGGCTTACGGTTATCGTTACCGTTTGGAGGGGATTCGAGCTTGAACGAAGAATATTTGCGCCACATGATGCCGATGAGCGCAGAAGCCTTGGCTCCCCAGTGAAGCGTGTTGTGCGACGGAACCCCACATTCCGCACTCTTATCATCGTCATCTTCCTCAAGTTTTTCTGATGCCCGTTCGATCGAAAGAACTCTCTTTTCTTCCGCCCATCCGGAGCTCCAGGACCGCCTGTAGCTAGCGCCGGGCTCCTCGGCAGGTCTCGTAACGGAAGTTGCAGAGCGTAGAAGGAGGCGTGGAGGCAGATGCAGTGCCGGAAGGGGACACTGTCGGTCTGGCACCCTGGGCGAGGGCTTCGGCTTTCCTGGTGATTCCTCCCACTGGAAGGGAACCATGGCGGTCACAGGCGAGGGGTACTGGAGCTCCCACGGCATAACTTGCACTAGAAATTTGGATGCCGAGGAGGAGTTGAGGTCGATCCGGGGCTCACTCTTCTGTGCTAACACCATTTCTTCCATACTAAGCTCTGTTCTTGACAGAATGTTTGGTTCTGATCACTGCAACTTATTTTTCGGCCCAAAGTCTTCATTTTTATAACACCGACGAAATTGACAGTGGAACGAGCGACTTATTTCCTGCTACTGACATTTGCCAAGCGCCCTTCCGACAGGCTTACGTCGAAGCTTTAACGGTGTGTTGACCATTTTTACATGTAATAGATTAATTCCAAA
This sequence comes from Taxus wallichiana var. yunnanensis, assembly GCA_018340775.1. Lineage (NCBI taxonomy): Eukaryota > Viridiplantae > Streptophyta > Pinopsida > Cupressales > Taxaceae > Taxus > Taxus wallichiana. The sequence goes on along the minus strand of CM031243.1, from coordinate 364,175,468 downwards.
TATGTTGGAATGAATCTACACCGTTTGTGTGGCTGTTACTTGAGTCAATATGTCTTGATTGAACGGATGAACGTAAAATATCAACCACTCTTAATGTAGATGACTGTGATTGATGGACAAGCAGGGGTCCCCTGTCCGCGGAAAAACTGAGAGAATTGTGAATTTCCTCAATGTGATCTAAAAAGAATTTCATGGAGCGCCGCTATTTGAAGAAGTTCACCTGCTCTCCATATTTATATTTAAAATATGTGTACGAGAAAGTGCATATAAGTTGTAAAGTATGTCGATGATTGAATGTTTTTTACACAAATAATTTGGACGTCTTTAATTTCATTAGTCATGTAAATTTAGTAAAATGTACTAAAAAATCTTCCAAAATTTCAAGATCTGTGTCATCTTTAAGCCTTGAGGTGATCGATAGCTCAAATATCTTTTCAATTACAACTGTTAGTTAAGATGTGGTTCTCACTGACTCTAGGAACTTTGAGAGCCTTAACTTCTTCTATTCAATAAATAAGCTTTGCATAGCCATGGTGTGTACTTGTATGGACGATAATGGTTGTGGTGCTAATGATATCCCCAGGATAAGCCATCCCAATCTGGCTTATGATGTTGTTAGAGTAGGTATTTACCTTAGCTCATGTTCACCTAGTACATTATTTACGTTTATTGTATTTATCCTCACCCACTTATGTATGTAGATATTTCTTTTTATTTATTTAGATATTAGGAGATATTATCTAGTTGTTAGGGATAGTTTTTTTGATCTATGGTATTGACTAGTTCTTTCCTAGATCTATGGTATTGATTAGATCCTTGATGTCTAGTTCTCTCATAAATCTATGGACTTGACTAGTTCTTTGATGACTAGTTTTTTTCTTGATTTATGGCTTGATCTATGACCTTGACTGGTTCTTAGATTGTTATTCCTTGCCTATATAAGCAAGACCCATTCTCATTATATTTCATTGAGTTCCATAATAATATATGATATTACTTCATTTGTTTGCAAGGTTTTGTGTAAAGTTATTTGGCGAATTACTTTCATCTTATTGATCGTGTGTGTTTGATTAACATCTGTGTTCTTGGCTTGGTACGATTTGGTTATCGTTCCTTTTAGATGCAACATGAGCCTATTTGATACGAGCACTCTCAATATTTTAACTTACAATTGTGTCAACATTAACCATAATTCTTTTAATATCTTCCTCAATTATTGAGACCTTCGTGTAATACACATTTATGACATAAAATAAATATACTGAAATAATAGAGTAATTAAGAATTAAAGATTCAATGTGAATTGAAATCATTTAAAGCACAAGTAGATACAAAAATTATTTTTAGATCGAGTATTCATATTAGTGAAGATGTCATACGAGTAGACAATTCATCACAATGGATCGTGTCTAATGAACTCCTCAGTACTTGATATTTTGCTTTCAATACGATACATTCTCGAGAGCTTTCATAAGTAAAACGGTTCAATATGTCCCCAAAATAAATATTTCCCTTATTAATTATGTATATTTTATATGTTAACGTTTTCATCCTTTTTATTGATTGGTTCTCACTTTAAGTGCATTTATGGATATATCTCTAAACTATTATTAGCACATGGTTTTGCATACATTAAATTTTCAGCTCAATTGCCTTTAAATACATGCCTAGCTATACCAAGTTGAATATGTCTATTCATGTTTTTGCATGCATCCCGTGTTTAGTTCAATTGCCTATAAATACATTTCATACTACTCCAACTCGTATATGCCTCTTTATTGCATTTTCAAATTAGTTTTATAATACTCAAAATCCTTAATTCATTCAAATAATTAATCCTACATTATTTGTTAATCTCAAAGTTAGAGGAAACATATAAACCCTAATGTAATACTATAATTTTATATCAATGTGCTTGATGCCATAATAGCAGAAGGGCCTTCCCACCAACATATCAACCCCAATATACCACGATCCTTATGTTAATGGGGCGATACTACAATTAAAGTGCTTCACAATATTGAAATGGAAGTGGCTTGTCCCCTTTCCTTTTTTTTCGGTTTCACAATATCATGTTCAAGTACCTCTAAATTCATGTCTTACAACCCAGTCAATACTCTTATCTTTAAAAAAATGTCCATCTCTTCTTATATGCTAGATCTTAAAATTTGATAGTAAAAGCTAAATATTTATTTTGGTAGTATGTTAAATTTATTTTGTTCTTTCTTTAATTAAGTCACATCCGTACTTATCTTAAACCCTAATCCCTTCTCACTAAGTGCAATACACCGATTATTAAACTTTAAAAAAACTAAAAACTGATTTAAGAGATTTTACACTTTCATTTTCCAAAATATTTTTAACAAAAAAGGTAAATTTGGCTACTCCTAAGCCAATGGATATAAGAGTGCAAAAAGTAATACACATCTTTTCCTCCCTTAACCCGTGAAAATGAAAGATCTAGCTAGGATCACATTTTGAAAAGCTCGGGCGTAAAGCCATTTGAAAATTTCCATATATAATAAATACATAGATTCATGTATGAAAGTGAAGGTAAGACATTTTTTACGAGAATTTTCTGACTATTATTTACAACAATTGTATACCAAGCTTTGTTAAATGGACAAGATTTTGTTTCCTTAAGGAAATTTTTGATGATGAATGAAGTCTCTCTGCAATGGTTATATAAATCACATAAAATATGACTAATGGAAAAAAATTCATATCATGGATGCAAGGGCGACATAAGAGAAGATTATGATGTAGATTTCTATCTATGACGTGAATTGTATTGGGTAATATTTTAGGGTCAATTAAGAGATCAAGAATAACAAAAGTGCCTAATGTAGATCGTGTGATATTATCAAAGACATGCAAAGTAGTAGTAGTATTATATTAATTGTGTTCCGATTAATAAAATATTGAAATAAATAAATGCTAAATCTAAATATGTACCAACGAAATGATATAAATAATTATGTACATATTTGACCTAAACAAGATAAGTTGATAAATTTGAAACCCTAGTTGTAAATGAGGAGATAAAAGAGACTTAGCTGGTTTGTAAATAATCCTAGACCATGCTTTGAGATGAAAAGCTAATGAACATGAGTAGGGAAGTGTCACACTCGAGCTCAAAAAATTGTGCGACTACACGATCTTCCCCGGACTAGAGCACTTGGACAGGGTTAGGGGTGCCTAGGGTGCTACAAACCTTCCCAGGTGCTTGTGATGGGCTTCGTAACCCCAGAAAATGATCTTCATAGGGTCGTGAGATGTTTGTTGAATGTCACCTTTAATCGCTTTGTATGTCGCCGCACTTCGCTATTGTTCACCCAAAACCTGTAAGAAGAAAGAAGCACTTGCAAAACCCCAAAACACATCAAATCTTAAAAAGAAAAAGATGAAGAGTCGTAATGACCTCGAAGGTCACTCTACTAAGTGAACTTACGATTTGGGCGATGCACTACATTTCAAACTCCATGTAGTTCTATGTGTGTGTGTAGAATCATGCCCTAGGTAGCTCTTGTGCGAGACACACTTGAATAATAAGCAAGTAGCTAGATGTAAAAGATGTAAGTAGATGTGTGCATGGAAAATGAACTTCCCTTCCTATGAAGTTTATGTTGAAGAATGCAGTCCCTTGTCCCTTTTATGAGTGCTAGATGGATGTTTGAATGCTCTTGTGATGCCTTTGGATGAAACCTTAGGTGGTGATAGATAATGCTTAGTGCTTCTTACCTTATTATTGCCACATAACTTTGTACTTATATGATTCCTTTTCTTGAATTTTGTAATTAACCATTAAAATGCTGACCACTAAGAAAATAAGATGCCTAACAACTAGAAAGGATCCAAAAGATGCGAGTCAGCTACAAAAGGTCAAGGGCACCCAAAGGGGATGGGGGCACTTGGGCCCCGACGTCCCGACTAGGCGATGGTGTCCAAATTAGAAAACTGAAATGTTGAAGGTTAGACTAGGTAAGAAGGTGTGTGAGGCCAAGAAGGAAAATAGAAAGAAAACAAAGAGGCCAAAGACAATGGTCAATTAGTAATTTTCTTTCTTAGGAATCATATGAATAGTAGTATGTGATTAGGACTAGATAAACACCCAAAGTGTGTGATTTAGTCTCTACATGTTCATATAAATACCCATATATTTAAGCGAGATAAATAGGATGAATATTAAAACTAAAGTCATTGTCGATAAAACACACTTAATGAAGAATCCTTGAATTCATATTATGATAGGAAAAGGTGAGGATGGGTTTACAACATGTGTAGGAAGTATATTAGTCGACTAAATGTGGTTGCTTTATCCATAGCTTTAAATGTGTCCATAATAGATGTAAAAGTAGTAAGTTGAGCAAAGTGGGAGTTAAGGTAACATATTATAAAGTATCATATGATAAATCCTTGTAAAGAGGTTCCTTTTGTAGTAATTCCAAAAGTGATATCTTAAAGAAAGGTGTTATTTAATTGCTCTAATATATCAAACCCTTTAGTAGGATCAATAGGATTAGCCAAAGGATTATTAGGTGGTGGAGAAAAATGTGGGTTGTCCCAACTAGTTGATTATTGAATCATTTTGTTACCATATTAACTTCATAAGATGTGGGTGAAGGTGTAAAAGGGGAAGATGCTTCGTAGTGGGAGATAGATGTATTCAACTTATATATCAATTTAAGTAGGAGTATCATCGAGTAATGAAGAAATTAAAACCATCATAAATTTCTTCTCTTACACATGGAGTATGGGCATGAATTTTTTAAAGGGATGATATCCCATACAAGAATGAGGTTGTGACCCCTTAGGGTTGAATAAAATATCATACAAGATTGGAGTAAGAAGAATGTTGATGCACAATGAAATCCAAGCTAGAATACACCAAACAAATAAAGAGAAAACCCTAGGGCCATTAGGGTTTGAGTCCAATATTTGATCATGTCAATTTCACCAATTTTTTAAACCATAATTAAATTATGTTATGAAAATAACCAACAAAAATATAGGATACAAGGTTCTACATGAGGCTATTATGATCTAATTAATTCATAACTAACCATGTGTATAATTATAACAATACATTAATAATTGTAATTATGATAAACAATGAAATAATATCTCAAATAAAGAAGAGGAGATGAAGAAACATATATAACTTGGAATAGAGGACATCTAGATGTGCATACAAGTGGAACATGGTGATGAAATATTGGAAATGCTTTCTGTTGATATCGAACTGAAACCACATTGATGTAGCATTGTGCTCGCACTATCGGGAGTGGTTGTACAATATTTCTCATTTTACACGGTCTTGGACCGTTTCACAATTATCTTATACAATTTTGTTAGCTAGAAATGTGCCTTGTTGTATCTTACTCCCACTCACACAACCTTGACACAAATTGTAATGAACTCAGAAAAGTGGAAACCTTAGATACATGTAATACTATTAATCAAAACATTAGATAACAAAATGATAAATCATATGTGTGGCAAGGTTGGAACACCTTTGGCAATCAATCCTTGTTGAACCAATCCAAGTTCTACACTACATGTCATCGAGTGGGATCAAGCCTCATGTAGTTATCTTAAGTGCATGTGCGAGTGTGATTTAATCCAATCCCCCACGTCTCTTGAATTAAAAATAATGGGATAATTATAGAGTATAAAATGTACCAAACACATTAGTAGTGTGCTTCAACTACATGAATAAACCTCCTTTCCCCTTGAAAACCTTTGACAATGCTTGTAAGGTCTTTTCTCTTGCTAATACATGGCTCAAGACCTTTACATAATGGAAAAAGAGTAATCTAGATTCTTTGACCTAGTTGTGTACTTCATACCTATAGTAGTGGATTCTCTAAATGATGTACAACTAATTTTGGGAGATCTAGGAGATCCTTGAGTTCTTTTAGTGTAATATTTGTAATAGTATCTTATAAGAGTTTCGGTGAGTTATAAAGTGATATCAAATTTCTTAAATAGCCTTCCGTAGGTGAAAATATTATGATAAGAACAACATTAGGAAGATGAAACAATGCATTAAAGATATCAAAATTGAAAATAAAGTTAGATTATACAATGGGGTAAGACCATACAAGTAAGCAAGGGCCATACAACTTATCCCAAACAAACTGGACGAACTTGGAGGGGAAGAATACAATGTGAAATATAACGTTATATAATGATGTATAGAGATAATTTAATACTTTATTAATTAATATTTCTTGAGTTTGTGAAAGATAAGAGTGTGGAGATGAGAAAGGACCAAGAAATAGCTAAAGAGATGTACTAGTTTGACTTAGAATGTGACAATTGTTCTTAAGAGGGAACATAGACAAAATTTTCATTCCCAAAGGATAAGCTGCCAAATTTGAATTGATGATTGATACCATTTATATCTTTTATAAATGTAATAATTTTGTGATGTCTTCCCCTTAACTCCGATTATACATAGTGTTAGGATTTTGATCATCATCCTCTAGGAAATTAGTTTATTCATTGAGATAAATGTGAGAGGGGTTTTTAAAGGACACAAAAATGGTTTTACAAGTATTTGAACATGTATATTTTCACTAATCTCATGTTTAGATAGATCAAAACTTAATCCTTTCTTTCTTCCTATATAACCGAAAAATATTCATGAGTAGGAGGTAGGATTAAGTTTCTTCGTTTTTACTTAAGGAAATAAAAATGAACATGTATACCAAATTTATTAAGACAGATAATTTTTGTTTCTTCTTTGTCCACATTTCTATAGGAGTGGTCTAATGCAAGGCTTATGTAACAAATCTATTTAAGATGTGGATAATGGTATTCATGGTTTTTTCCTCATACATTTAGGAATATTTGCATGATTCAACATGGTCCTAACCATTTATATTTAAATGGTTTTGTTTTTCCTTTATATTATTCCATTTTTTTGTGGATAATAGGGAGTATTTATCTCTCTTTATATTCCACAAGAGATGTAAAAAGAATGAAACTTTTTACTTATGTATTCACCTCCATTATCGATTCTTAATATCTTAATTTTTAGGTTGCAATAGTTTTCAACTAAGGATTTAAATTGTTTAAATTTAGTTAAAACTTAAGATTTCTTCTTTATGTAATATGTCCATATCATCCTTGTGTGATCATAATAAATTTTACAAAATAAGGAGCACCACTAAGTGAAAAATCACAAGTTGTCGCCTTGCATCATCAAGAACCGCTTTTTAAAGGATCAAGTGAATTTGTTTCATGATATTTTTAAAAGGATTGAATGTGTTTCTTACTATGTAATCATACTTCACTAGTTGCATTACAAGATTTGATTTTGTAAACAATGAAAATTATAGACAAAAGAAGATAAATAAATAAATACAGATTATACCTTCACTGTAGAATTCTTACAAACCTCAATGTAAGACCGTAGAAGCTTTAACCTTGTTTGATCTTGTTGGATATTGAATTGTGGGTGCTCTTTAATATTACTTTCTAAAGGAATTTGTAGATGCTACAAGAAGATTTCACAAGGATTCGGATGCCAAATTGGTAGAAGTTGGATGCAAATTGCTCAAAGCTCAAGGGACAAATGTACGAAAGAAATGGCTTTCTTTTATAGTTGAGGGTAGAGCCATGAAAGGTGGATAAAGATTGACTAAGCTTCAGGTTAATGGTTGAATCACCCGGGTTAGCAAGTAGACTTGGCAATAGTAGTTGCAGATTTAGAGGGGCAATGGACATTTGGAATAATAGAAGTTACATCTAACAATTGAATTGCACGTACAACTCTATAGCCCCTCATTTCTAGGAATCTAGAAGTGGAGTTCAAGTTGAGTTGACTAAGGAGAGGAATTGATTAAATAACTAATTTAATTAGTATTTAATTGTGAGGAATAATTAACCATTTATTTAATTAAATGTTTAATTATATTAGCTAGGAGGGTGTAGGAATTAATTTAATTAATTCCAAAGGCATGTTAGAATTAAATTATTTAATTCCAAAGGGTAGGAATATAGCTTAGGTAATAGAATTAATTTAATTAATTCTAAAAGGGTGTATTTAAATGGCGGAATTAATTTAATTAATTCTAAAGGGGTGTATTGCGAACAATAGAATTAATTTAATTAATTCTAATTGGATAGAAGCAGGATAGAAATATATGTATTTTTAGGGTGTCTACAGATTTTAGGTAGTCCTACAACAAGGTTAAGATGATACATATTAGAAAGAATCTTGATATTGATATGACCATGACCTTCTTTCCATAATCGAGTTTTGTTTCTAATCTAGGAGGAAAAATACATATCATTAGAAAATTCATTAAATTTATAGAGGACATTATTTTGATTTCCTTCAACAATAATGGAGTTATATTTATCTTATAAACCATTTATATTTAAATAAGATAACAATAATGTTATCCTAAGTGAGTTGAGAACATTACAAAAGTCTCTTGTTAAGTTTAGGGACAAAATAACCTTACAAATGAACTCATTTGAAAACTTAGCTTTACCCCAATTTTTAGATTTTATGAATGATTTGTCTCCTCCATAGATAATTTCACAACATTTTTGATGTCCATGAGGATATCGACATGTGTCTTGAGGAAAAACAACCTAGGATCCATTCACTTCCATTAGATGTAGAAAGTGTTATGTAAAGTGAAATTGTTTAATTTGATTTTTTATTCTAATTTTGATTCAAATAATGATTGTTGAATCTTTTTCCTTTCTTATTTTTAATGTTTTATTTGACGCCTTCCTTGTTCTAAAGAATAATTACCTTTTTTGTGATCAAATTTACCACATTTATTACATGTTCAATTAAATTTAGCTTTGAAATTTAATATGTCAAATTTACTCATACTACCATTTTTGTTGTTGTTGCAGCCATAAGAGGTTTTAGGTTTGATTTGAAATTTTGTTTAGAGTATTAACTTTCCCATTTTTTAGGAACAAAGGTATTTTAATTATATGAGAGAAGTTCTTAATTGACATTCTTTTTTGAATCAAAATTTGGCATGATATGTTCTTCTTGGATAAAAGAGAAGAAAGGGTATTAAAATCATGAATATCATATCATTTTGATATTAAGAGTTTAGAATAGAAATGAAATTCCTAAATTTTCATGAATATTCATTTCAATTATAAAGTAAAGTGCTTGATCCTAGCTCGGGTTAAAATTTCAAACATCTAATTGTGATTTTATGTTTTTTATTTTAGCAAGGAAGTTATGAATTTTTCATTCACTTCATAGGATTAGTCATCATTTATAGGATGGGTTTGGTTATTTTAGAAAGTATATGTTATTCATGCATGGATTCTAGCTTCTTGCATGGGTCAATGGGGGATTCTTGATTTCCTATATGAAAAAGGAAATCATCCTTAATATTTCTTTGGATGATAAAAATAACTTCATGAGGTTTTTACTCAAAAGCATTTAAGTTATTAGAAATGGTTTGTTTACTGAGTTCGATGTTTTGCGCTTTTGTTACAAAGCCTCATAGTTTTCATGCGATAAATTTGGCTTTAAGCCTCATTTTCTAGATGCTATAGTTTGACCCATTAAGAATTTGGGTATTTTTCTTGATATAATTGCTTAAAGAAACTATTTTAAATTGTTCTACGAATGGTTTATGATTTTTTAGAAATTAAAAGTATTTTTCTAGGACTTTTAAGGACTAAAAATGATATTTAAATCATAGGAAAAAAACCAATAACTAAAAAATTAAGAACTACAAATAAAATTTAAAAACAATTTTTAAGAGTTGAAATAATATTTCAAGATCAAAAATGAATTTTTAAGAATTAAAAAAATTCTAAGATCATAAAATAATTTTTCATGACTAAAAAAACAATTAGGACCAAAAATATTTAAATTTTTTTTGAAGACAATTCTTTATGATAAAACAAAATTTTCAAGACCAATAAAAAGTTAAGGACCTAATAAAAAAGTGATAACAAAATTACATTTTAAAAATGACTTCAAGGATTTAAATTTTTGTTCTAAAAATTAAAATAATTTATTTCCACAAAAAAATAATATTATTTTGTATTTTGTATTTTTATGTTTTACAAATAAATTCTTTAAAAAAGTTTCCATTGAAAAATTATTTAACAAAAGTAGTTTAGGGCTTTGAACCCCTAACCTATCCTTTAAAATTTTTAGTAAAAAGATTAATCGTTAGTCAAGCTACATTGTTTGATCAAATACTTATATAACACTCTATTTGAGTATTAGTTTGTAAATATCGGTCATACATAAAAAGAAGAAAGAATAACCCATAACCTCCTCGCTAATGAAAAGATTTACCACATACTCATAACCAATTAAGAAAATCATCTCACTAGTATACAAAATCAAGAAAATGATATTGAATATCAACAAACATTTCACCTAATTTCTTTAAAATAAACAATAGAGCACTATTTTAGGATTTTGGGTGCAACAAAGATATTTATTAAAACATTTTCCTAAATATTTTGGAATTCCTTTCTAGTGACTAAGAGTGATTATTTTCATTCTACCACCACATTATTATGAAGCCTAAATTGATATGAAAAAGTGTCAATCTTGTTAGGTAGATCACAAGATAGCTTGGAAAATGAGACTAGAGATTCGAGAGGTTCAAGTTAGGAGATTGGTTTATCTCCGAGTTCATGCGTCTATGTTATAGTCAAGGAGAATCTCGTGATTTGAATCCAAAAAGGTTTGGATCATATTGGGGGATCAAATTTGTTATCTAATAAAGACAATTAGGGTCTGAATTGTATTATTATGAGAGAATATTGATATAAGGCTAAACCACATGGATGATAATTTTAAGAGGTAAACACCAAAGTTGAGGAAGGGTAGCATGTGATTTGGGAGCTCAAAAGGAGATTTTTTTGGATCCCACCAAGTCAAGGATCTTGGATTAAAGAAACTCTCCAAGGGAGTTCTAACCAAGACTAAGATAATTGAACTTGCTAAGGAGATTTAGGAAGTTCATCGATTCATATAGGATCTCTCTTTTCCACTTGATCTAATCCAATGATGGGCCTAAATGAAATGAAAGATTAAGTTGCACTTAGAATAGTTCACCTAGAAACTCACCGAGTTTCACAAAGAAGGAACTTGTTGAGTTTTTAGTGTGGAGATTTCACAGAGGATGAAGCCATCTTTAATGTATCTTTACTTTTATTTCTACGACTAAGACCTATGAGGCCCAAGTAGAGGCTAAGAAAAATAACATTTCCTTTAATATAATATTGTAATATTTATAAAGCACTCAGATTGAAAAGTTTTCCACAATTTATTGGATTATATATATTTTTATTTTCTTATCAATTGTAGTAATACCCACTTCGTGTAGGGGAACTAGTTTAATAAAAAAATCCAAATTTTAATACTTTCCAATAGATTTTTGGCATTTCCCTATAATAATAAATTATGTGAAATTCCTCACAACTAACAAAATTTTTAAACCAACACAAAAATCTTAGAAAACACTCTATGATAACATGTTATAATAATTGAGGATATAGGATTATATATTTTTATTAATTATGACAAGAATTAATGTAATTATAGATGTGTAGAAATGTAAAATATGAAAGTAAACATAAATATAAATAACATTTGAACACCATGTTTAATGTGGGTAAAATAAGTAAGGGTAAAAACTAGAATAATGTACTTTCTAAATTATATTACATAAAAAAACTTACAAAAATTTGTATAACAAATACAAACCTAGAACCCAACATATATCACCTTCTCTCTTCTTCCAATATTTGTTTACTTTGTGTGATAATAATTCCAATTCAATTCTAAATTTTGTTTTTATTGTTTCACATAAGATAAATCACCTTATAAAGGTGGATGATTAGTTAAAGATTGTACCAAATCACTCTTCCAACTAATTATATAAGTAAATCTTGACTTCATAAAACTTTATATATAAACTTAGGATATGATTTAATATTATATGTTTACATTTAATAAAATTAATGAAGAGATGGGTTTGTGATGTGTCGGAAAAATACGTGCTCTAATTTTTTTGGAAAAATAAGTATCCCTAATTAGTTATAAAAGTGATATTTACAAACATATGAATATAGAATATTGGTCCATATACACAGTAAACATTGTATATAAATAAAAGTTTAGATTAAACCAACATTGTTCCAAATCAGTTGTTAGGAGAAAAAATAACCAACATATTCATCTAACACAATTGATTATGTCATACTCTCAATCCCAATTGTCAAAATTTTATAAGTTTCTCAACAATTCTATGCGAAACTCATTTGTACACTCCCAGATCACCATCACTTTGTCTTGCCTAGTTTTGGGTGATTATGCTCTAAACCATAACTCATACATTCATCTATAATATTTATATATTTGAAATATCAAAATAAATGAACAATACTTGATTAAGGGTCTCAGATATTTGTAGTATTTTTTTCTTTAGATTTTTAGTCATATTAAAATAAATAGTAATTAGCTTGACTAGGAAAACTTTAGTTTAGATTAAAAAAATTGGTGAACCCATTTTATGGATTTCTTGTTTTATCCTAAGCCTTAATGCCTCACCCTTAGGTTTTTATTTTATTTACCATAGGGTTATAAGTTCACATATAGTCTCATGATTATAATTCTTCTCTATTAGGGTTTGTACTTCTTATATTCTATTACATATTATCAATAATGTCTTCCGTAACTTATTGAAAACCACCGATTAATATTACTTCCTAGGAATGTACATGAAAATGGAGGGGGAGGGGGGCGCGTCGGGGAAATAGGGTCCAAAAATATGCTTTTGGGCCATTTTACACATAACATGCTTGCGTTATGACTCGTTCACGATCTACCATGAATGTGTTATAAAATGAGCGCATTATAACACGCCAATGGTATGGCTCTGTAATTCTAAGTCATAACACGAAGCATGTTTTGACCGTAAAAAAAAAAAAAAGCTTAAGGCCGAGATTGAGCCTTTCTCATTTGTTTTGGCAAAAAAATGTGTATGAGCAAAAAACGTGAGTGGAAAATAAGTTGAGCGGGTTATTTGGAGCTAAATTCTTGCATGTAAATGAATCAATGATGAAAAAGATTCTATAAGGTAAGTTTTGATTGAATTTAGGGTAGTTTTAGTGATTAAAATTGTTTTTTCTTGTATTTTTACTAATTCATTTAATTTGTTTATTTTAGTGGATCTAATCTCTTTACCCAAAACCCTCCTTCACTTGAAAACCATCTTTCACTAGGAGACCAAGGTGAACAAAACCTACCTCAAACACCTCCTTCAATTCTTAGACATCCTTCTATTGGGTGAGTACATGGAAATGGGGGACCAAAAGGGGGTCAAAAGTGGACACATTTTTCCTAAAATCAACAAAACCTGAACTTCATCTAATAATTTGGCATGCATATGCTCAAAATTTGACAAAGTGATAAGAATAAGTATCGTAGATCTTAGAATCTAGTTTCTAAACTACTATTTTTTTCAAAAATGGTGGAGATTAAGAGGGTCAAATGTGGTCTCACATAAAGTATGTCTATTTTTGTGTCAAAAAGATAAGAACCTATTGTGTGTGTGCCCCCCCATTTTTTGAGTTCTATAATTTATTTTTAAAATCCCTTTGGTAGAAAGTTAGATAAAACCATGTACGAGGTCCCACTAATTTTTCATAATTTTTGGATGAATATATAATTTTTTTTTTTTTATCAATTTTCAAATTGCACACGTCCCAAGAATGAAGTATTTGTGTGTACACCCCCATAAATTTGAGAAAAAAATATTTTTTTGTTTTTTAGTGCGTGTAGAATGGAGTTTAAAAGAGGAATTTTTTTATTATTGGAAAATAGTTTTGAAGGGACTATACCCTATTACAAAGAGGCTCAAAATCTAGATAAACAGGGGAAACAACAAAAAGGATAAAAATACGTATAATACAAGAAGCCTAGATGTAGTAAAAAAGTACAAAAATTGGAGACAAAAAGGGATATAACACAAAAAAACAAGTCAAGCTCTCAGTAGTAGACTACTTCTTAGAATCCTTGCCAATTACGGACTTTATAATCCGAAATGAGGTAAAGAGAGCCAAGGTAGTGATATGAGTAGGGTCAATGACATCTAGTTGAGAAAGGACATGGTCCCTTTCAGCATATGTGCTCCAAATATCATCAAAGATACCACTGAGCATGCTAATAATTCTAACCTATTGCTATAATAATTCAAAAATAGCTCTACAAACTAAAATGTTGTGATCATGCCTATCCTTAGATGTCCCTAATCTATTATCAAGAGAATTCTGATTCTTGTAGATTTCATTGATTTGACCTTCACCAATGCCATCATCATCATTCAATCTCCTTTTCCCTTTTGCTTAGTCACTAATGCATGTCCCTTTTAAGACTTTCCAACTCTTTTTCCATGTTTTCAATTCTCTGTTGAAGATCTTCCTTCCTCTCATGAGTAGTACTACTTGGGCCATGTGGTGCTGATGTGTAAGAGGTTTTGTATAATTTTCATGTCCTTATTACTTTGAAGGACTTTGTCGAGGGAAAGGGATGTGTTTTAGAAAAAGAGGGGTTTTTGGTCCCGATTTTTCTTTGACTAGTGGTGGAAATGACAGAAGGATAAGGGTTGAGGGAGTCCGAAGTGGGAAAAATGATAGGAGTAGCATCGATGACGGGGTGAAGGGTAAGGTAGTACCTATGAAGGAGGAAAATTAAGTGATGGAGAGGGATGTTATGGACTTGGTTTTTAAACTCAAAGATGGAACATTCCATGGAATTTAGGATATAATGCGGTAAACAAACAAGTAAGTTCCTATGAAAATGGTTTTAAAAGATCAAATGCTTTATGGGAACTCGTGATATACCTACCTTCAAGGGTAATGAAATGAACCATCATCTTGGAAATTTCATCAAATGGTGCAGGGATGGAATTTACCGTAATGCATGTGGTTACAAACTAAAGTTCTTCACCACTTTGACAAATTTAATAACCTCCGCGTTCTTTTCTATTCTCTTGTTGAAGAATCTGATGCCTTCCAAACTAAGGCACATAACTTTTGTGTGACTAGCTTCTCTATTATCAAAATGGTTTTCCCACCATACTTCACCTTTCTTTGTTTCCATTTGGTGGAAAATTACAGGGAAATGTTATGATCCTACCCTTGAATTTTCTCAATGAAATTGACAACCCTCCTAGCTTTAGAAAATTCCAAAGATCAACATTATCCTTCCATGTAGGGTCACAGTGAGGTTCAATTTGGAAAGGAGCTCCACCCATGCTTTCACCTCTATGTTTAAACTACTTGAAATGGGTAAAAATATGTTCCTTTCTTCCTCAATCCACATTTTAACCATCCTTCGACAAACCTAGTGGGCATGTGAGAGTTTATGGCAATAAATGTTTTTGCTCCTCCTACATGTGTGAGTTTGCATTCCCAATAAAGCGGAGGATATATCATAAAAGATGTTGATTAGGGAGTGATCTATCACACTTATTGAAAAGAGTTTGTGATAATCGAATCGGAAATGAGGCACCATGAAGTAGTTGCACTCCAACGGAATCGTGAAAGCTCTAATGATAGCAAGGAAAAAATGATCAATAATGGAAGAACTTGCTCAATAGAAACAAAGCTTGCATAGAGGAAAGATAGCGGAGTGTCTTGGCATGCTCATAAATGAATAGAAAAGGGGTACATATAGGGTGCTGAGTAACCCTAGTGCATGACACATATGAAACCCTAAACCTAACCCTAAACCTAACCCATGTGAGATGACCCTCCAACATGAGAGGAGGACACATAGGATAACTCACACTAACACCCCCCCTTCATCGAAGTTGGGGTAGCTACTGTGATGAGTCAGATGGAAGAGAAAGAAACTCCTAAAAAACTAAGAAAGATGTGCCAATGGGGCCCCTAAACTAAAGGCCTGATAAGGTGCCCATATACAAACACAATCTTCCTAGAAGAAGAAGAAGAAAAATGGGTCCCGGCATAAAGCCTGATGAGGTACCCATGTACAAAGGGGCAATCTCTCGGAAGATGAAAAAGAGAGAAGATGAGGGAGATGAGATGGATGCGAGAAGATGCCATGGATGGATCTGAACTCTACAACTCTAAGAAGTCTCCCAGAAGAATGTCGATGATGAGATCCTCTGCCTCTAGACTAAAGAAGAGCCATCTACACCGTACTATGTGTCTACCCTTAGGAAGGATAGAAAAGATGTGCTGGAAATCTGCCCACTCCATGAAGGAAATGAAGGCAGTAGCATGAAGAACTCTGAGTCTGGTCCACGAAAGTGTGACATAGGTCTAGCAAGCGAGTGCAAAGGAGCTAAGGGTAATGTCACGAGTGCAGAACTGACAGAGTATGAAGGGTGAACACCTGTAGATGGATGAGGAACCTGTAGTACATCACAAGTGTGCTCTGCGAAAAGATGACTAAGGTCAGGCAGATACTCATCCCAATGAGGGGGCTCAACAAACAGAAGAGCGATGTCAGATATGTATGAGTCATCCAAGGAAGGTTGAGGAGTGAAATGGGCCTCAAACACTGAAGGTGGAAAAGAGGTGGGTGTGATGACTGTATGATATTGTATAAGAGACTGCTCAATATATGATGAGATGCGGGATGTGTCAACACTCTCTGGAATAGTGAGAGAAGGAGGAGAAGATTCCTCTGTAGTACTCTCGTCATCAGAACTGGGTGCACAATCCTCGTCATCAAAAGTAGAACCAAACGAGTCTATGTCAGTGGAACTATCATCACACGAAAAAATAGAGGAGACAACTGAATCAGCTGCAACAACAATGGCGGTAGTATGTGAAGGGTCTCCATAGAGGGACTGAAGAATGCTCCAGACATGGTGGGGTGGATCTGAGTCTGCCACATGAACCCATTGAGATGTAGAGACATGCATCATCATGTGACAAAAACACACGCAATTGTTGAGAAAATCATTAAGATGACGATGATCAGTGGGTGCAGGAACTGGCCCAAGCAAGAAGTGAGAAAGACCCTTGCAGGTGAAGTAATGTTCCATAGAAGCACGCCAAGCTAAATAGTTCTCTCTCCCACTAAGAATTGGCGGAGGCTGTAAGGCGATCCTACGACGCTCAAGTCTGGAAAGAGTACCTTCCATGATGTAGAATCAAAAAGTGCAAGATGCACAAATGCAAGACGTCGGACTCGGCCGATAATGTGTCTGCATGTAATACAACACCCAGGACAATAACAACCCCCCTGCTTTCGGCACTTTAGTTAGTGCGTTGATTACAATCGGGTCCGTGCATGTGGTTTGAAACACTTGGTAACTCATCTTGCAATTAGCGTAATAACGCGTAAGAGAGGAGACCACAACAGTGTTTCGTGAAGTGCAACAAAAGAGGAACACCGTAAACAAGCACAAGCAAAAATAGAAAGGAGGTGAAAGCCAACCCTGGTGGTGAGAAAAAGTGTCTCACGTCACACCAAAATTCGAACTAGTGGTGGAGAGGAATCTCATCGTGTTAATCAGCTTTTACTGCCAACACACCCCACACAATGAATCCGGATGCAACCATGTGAGCTCTAGGCCCACCACGTATACACCCAATTAGGCCCAATGACATTAGGAGGCGGTGACACCGAATTTCTGAGGATGTCACCCATCCTAGCACTACTCGGGATGGTGCGCTTAACGCACGCCTCGGTATCGAGACAAACGATTTGCCGTCACACCAAAAGTTTGAGCTTGTGGTGTGACAACAAGTCGTGCATCTCGATACCAAGCGGTCTTAAGCACACCGCCCGAGTAGTGCTAGGATGGGTGACCTCCCAGGAAATTCCCGGTGTCATTGCCTCCTAATGCCATTGGGCCTAATTGGGTGTATACGTGGTGGGCCTAGAGCTCACGTGGTTACATCCGGCTTCATTGTGCGGGGTGTGTTGGCGTAGTAGCTGATTAACATGATGAGATCCCTCTCCACCACTAGTTCGAGCTTTTGGTGTGACGGTAAATCGTTTGGTATCAGAGCCAGGAAGTTAAGCGCTAGCCCCAGAGTAGTTCTGGGATGGGTGACCTCCCAGGAAATTCCCGTGTCACGTCCTCTTAATATGCTATTGGGCCTGATTGGGTGTATACATGATTCCATCGTGCGGGAGGGTGTTGGCGTAGCAGCTGATTAACACGATGAGATCCCTCTCCACCATTAGTTCGAGCTTTTGGTGTGACGACAAGTCATGTAGCTCTGATACCATGAAAAGAGTTTGCGAGAATCGAATCGGAAACGAGGCACCACGAAGTAGTTGCACTCCAACGGAATCGTGAAAGCTCCAGCGATAGCAAGAAAAAATTGATCAATAATGGAAGAACTTGCTCAATAGAAACAAAGCTTGCATAGAGGAAAGACAACGGAGTGTCTTGGCATGCTCATAAATGAATAGAAAAGGGGTACATATAGGGTGCTTGAGTAACCCTAGTGCATGACACATATGAAACCCTAAACCTAACCCATGTGAGATGACCCTCTAACATGAGAGGAGGACACATAGGATAACTCACACTAACACTTATCATTAATGATGAAATTTTGTACTTCAATGGGGATATTATCCTCATGAAACCAAGTGGTAAAGTTGCTGTTAATCCCATGATTGGCCAATGTGTCTGCCACTCTATTACCTTATCTATAGGTGTGGACAATTTTTAAGTTATTGAAGGCATGAAAAATACTTATAGACTCATGAATAAAATCTTGTATTGTCTAGCTAGGGGATAAGTTTGATTTAGATGATTTAGAAGATTCATTGAATCTCCTTCTATAATAATGTTCATAATATTACATTCCTTAGAAATTCTTAAGCCCCATAGAGCTGATAAGGCTTCAACATAATGATTTTTTTGATGTCCCATTCTTCTTGCAAAAGCAACAATTAAACAACCTTTGTGATCCCTTATGATTCCTCCTTCAATACAATTGTACCTAGGTTTCCCTTGGAGTCTCCATCAAAGTTGAGCTTATACCAAGAATTGGGAGGAGGGATCCAATGGATTAATGACCTATCAATGGTTGAATTCCTTTGTCTTTGAAGGATTCCAATATCAATTTTCTAATTTGAAAGAATAAACTCTTCATTTCTAGGAAATTGTTTGTTATTGGGAGGTTTAAATCTCTCAATATTATCTTTTACAATAGTGAAAATATTATTGAATTTTTTTAACAAACTCACAAATGTTCTTGAATATGATTTCATTCTCGGTTATCCAAAGTCTCCGATGATAGAGGCAAGATCAGTTTCCAGAGTCTTCGAACCATGCAAAGGTTTATATGGGGGTCCCATTGTTCCCAAGTTTGTAAGAACTCATTTGGTAGGGTCCAACATATATTAAATCTTGAAAAATGAAACTCCAAAGCTTCAAAGCATACTCACAATGTAGCAAAAGGTGTTTAATATCCTCAGCCTCCTTTTTACACATGCAACACATATTTGGCATAATAAACCCCCTTTTGATTAAATTATCATTCATGAGTATATTACCTTTTAAAACAAGCAAAAAAGTTTACTTTAGGAGTTAGCTAAGGCATCCGAATTCTACTCACTTGAAGTCACAATGAACATTTTCAAAAAGGAATTTTACCCAAATTTGACAGTATATTCACCATAAAAAGAGTTACTCCAAAAAAGTTCATCTTTATCATCAGTTTGATTTAGGGGTATGATATCTAGCTGCTCTTGAAGAGAGGAAACCACATGGATTAACTCAAGTATATCCACACTTTGAAATGCTTCCATATTATTCTATTTCCGTCAATATTAATATAGTCTTTGACTTTAGTACCATACTTTTCAGCTAAGATATCCTTAATAGAAGCAAATCTATCATTCAAACTGAAATTAGTCCAACTATCCCTCCAAAATTGAATATCACTGCCATTGCCCACTTTCCATCTACATCCTTGCTTGATAAAATTCCTCATTTGAATCAAGTTGTTCCAAAAAATAGATCCATTAGGAAGTTGGTCATCATAGAGGAATGAATTCACATTGTGTTGAGCAAGATATTTAGCTTTGATTAACTCAATCTAGGGTTGTTCCTCCTTTAACATTCTCCATCCCATTTTAGCAATTAAAGCAATATTCATTTTCTTAATGTCCTTGATACCAATCCCCCCTATTCTCTTAGGTGTACAAACTTGATCCCATGCCACCAAATGATAGTTGAATTTTTCTTCGATTCCTCGCTAGAGAAAGTGTTTTTAGATTCTTTCAATTCTGTCAATAATTGTTGTAGGAATGCTGAACATAGACATAATATATATTGGTAGGTTTTGCATTGTACATTTTTCCAAAGACTGAAATAATAACCCTTTCCATCCAGCCAATTTTCTCTAAAATTTGTCAAGTAACTCATTACAAACCGTTATCGGGACTTTATTAGTCCCAAGAGGTAGCCCCAGATATGTTGTAGGTAAGGAGCTGATTTTATAACCCAAAATATGAGAAATTCTTTTTTGTTGTTCCAGAGGAGTATTAAAGAAGTAGATGAAACTCTTATCAGAATTAATCTATTATCCCGAGGTAGCCTCATAGAAATTTAGAATAGTCTTGATAGCCTTAACTTCAAGGATGGATGCCATCAATAGTAAATTGTATCATTAGCAAATTGCTGATGTGAGGCTATTTGATTTGTAGATGTGGGTCTAACTCCTTTTAAAAGGCCTGCATTAATAGATTTAGTAATGGATCTGTTGAGACTGTCATCCATGAGTATGAAGAGAAGAGGGGATATAGGATCCCCTTGTCTTATGCCCTTGCTACTGGCGAAGAAGCCCACCGACGTACCATTGACTACAACTGAAAATATAGCCGTAGAGATGCAAGCCTGAATGATCTTCCTGAATTTATTCTAAAAACTAGATTTAGCAAGGACATTATCAAGGAAATGCCGAGAAACTCACAAATGCCTTATTAAAACCACAAGAGGCATTTTTAAAATTTGGATTAAAAATCATAAATTGTGTATAAAATCGTATGCATATGTTTTGACAAGAAAATATGGAACTAGTAAAAGAAATTAAGGATGAAAGCCTTAAAATAATTAGACTATAGAAATAAGTATATTTTCACCAAGGTAAAACCAAGCTTGATGTCATAGTATAAATATTTTTAGAATATTATGTTATAATGCATGAGATATCGGGGTGTACACATGAGAGTTTTATTTTTTGTAAAACACGGATTTATTCATGGATTACACAGTCCAAACCTTAGGTTTGGATATCCAAGGAAAATCCAAGCCTATGGTTTGGTAATTTCAAATCCAAATAAGATGAAACACGCTCACATTATAATGTGCTTGCGTTCCTATTTTCTATGTGGTATATGTGCTTGTGGGAGGGATATATTTACTAAAATAAATGGTTTAAATTTTTCATTTATTAATATTTATACTTTATTATTTCTTATACTTTAAATTTATTTTAGTAAATATAAGAAACTAGGGTCACTATGCACCTTATGGAGCTAGTCTCATAGCTCTATCTGTCATAGTTTAGAAGATGGTTTTTCATATTCTAATTTGGTCAATACATAGGTATTTTTAGGATTCAACATTCAGTCTGAAGCTTTTAGGGTTTAAATTCTACAATCGATGTCTATTTTGAGAAAAATATAGTCATTTTTTTGGTTTTTGGTTCTTTTAGATTATTTATTAACATTTTTAGGAGTGTTAGATGTGTCAAAACTATATTTTATAAACCTCACAACTCCCAAAAGTAGCAACAATTTCTCAAATATATGGACTCATGTAATTTCTTATAACACATAATAAATAAAAACACATATGTAAGTTTTTATCAATTCAAATAATCAAGGGAATGGTCATCATGAGGTATATGAAGGATCTAAAACATCATGAGGACAATGGGTGCAATCATAAAAATCATGAGGTCTGTGAAAGATTTGAAACATCAAGAGCTTCATTAAGATTCAAATCATGAAGGGAATGGTCATCAAGAGCATGATAAGATAATCTCACCATGAGTGATGGTGGAAATCATCTCAGACTCACAAACAATGCATATTTTATGAGAGTGTTTCTAAACACTTAATCAATTCTTGGTAATGAACACACATCTTACAAGTCATGGAGGTGGAATTTGTAGTGTTTCAGTATAGTGTGGAGGTCAAGAACATGGAATTCATTCTTAGAAATTCCTTCAAGTTTCATTTAGGGATCAATCCTTCTATCAGGAGGATAAAATATATCTCCATGAGGATAAATTGAGAAAGAGGGTGTGCAAACATCATAAACATGTTTCCACTCAAGTGACATCTTGGGCAGGGAGGCGATTATGAGATTAAGAAGAGATCATCATGTTTAAAGGTGAAAAGTGAGGCTCAATGAGTGAATTAATGATCATCATATCCTGACTCTACCATTGTGTCCAAATCTCTTCGAGAAACAAATCAAAATGAGCTAGTCAAGCTAGTGAGGCATCCAAGACCATCATGTGTGAAGGATCAAGAAGTCACCTATTCTCATGAGAGGGATATGAGAAAGAAGTGTATGAGCATCCTAAATATGATTCCATTCAAGGAGTATTTTGAATATTGGAAGGGTAAGATGATGATCTTCATATGGATATGTTGTCATGTGAATTGAATAACCCAAAAATGTAAAACTTAAACCATGAAAACCAAGCCACAATGTGAAATCTTACTCCCAAATCTTCTTGAATCCCTCTTCGGGTCCACTCCTCATGTGTCATGATCACCTTGTCCTTGAAGGTATTAATAATGAATTGGGTGAACATGTATAAGTTTTCAAAAAGGTTTAAAAAGGTCCATTATTCCATTCATTGAAGTACAGTAAAATACTAATTCGTTGGTAAGCCTAAAAAGACCAATTTTGGCCATTTCGAGCTTGTGTGCATCCTACGAGAGGGTTATGAAAAGGTATTAAGTATCTAAAGGTGGTATTTAAAATCCTTGAAGGTTTTGGAAGTATTTTATGAATATTTAGGAAAGTTTTGATCATTTGGCGATAGTCATTAACAATAGGATTTCAAGTGCAATGAATGTGCAAGAAAATTGTGAAAATTCACTTCTTCGGCTGATTCTAGGATCTCCGTAAGGAGTTAGGAGGAAAAATTAGGTACCAAAAATATTGAATAATCCTTTACATTTTGGGAGAATCCATTTTTATCCAAGGCCATCGAAGGTGTTGCTAGAAAAATATCATACTCTTAATCAATACATACCTCCCAAGAGTGTTTCTAAACACTTAATTAGTGCTTGGTAATGAGCTCAATACATTGTGGAGGTTAGGAACATGTGATTCACCTTTAAGTTCTAATTCCACATGGATAAAATTGATCAAAATGGTGTTCTCCACAATGGTATTAGAGTCTTCTCCGCAATGGTGTGACTCAAGAAGACTCCTAAGTTTTATAACCCAATTCTAGGTAGATTTATCTTCTAAGAATCCTTATCAGCTGAGATATTAATATTTTCTTGTTGAAACCCAAAATAGGGTTTTAGATAACCTGATAGGGATAAAATTTAGATTTCTTATCATACACACCCTTCTTGACTCATTTACCTATTGAATAAGATTTAGGAGGATTAAATTCAAGTTTCTTATTTTATAATCTAGATCTATGGATGCCTGATATGCTCCCAACATTAAGATTTAGGTGAGAAAAACCGTGAGAGTTAACAAAACATAGTCAAGGTTGGAAGTAAATGCTAGATGTCATGAACTACCACTATATATTTGTAATGAAATTACTTAGATAGATTTGAATATCAACAACAATAGAACACCAAAATGTAGATAAATGATCACAATATGCAAGTATAAGTTATAGGACTAAGGGCGTAACAATATTCAATCCATTCCTCTTGATAGACATCAATATGTGCATCCTTCCAGTCACTGTGCATCCTTCCTTTGACTAGCCTGCCTTCAGTTCAACCTTCACCCTGGCTCAGAGGAAATTCCTAACAAGGTTTTAAAGTTTTTTTAGTGTGCAAGGATGATTACCCAAGGTGATAAATTAATTCAATGAGATTTAGTGAAATATATTTTCCTTCGGAGGCCTAAAAGGACATTTTGTCCATTTTACAGCTAGTAAACACACTTTGGGAATGTTCAAGGAAATTCTAAATCATATGAGGGTGATTTTGAAGAGAATTGAAGGTGTCTGAAGTAATTTAGGAAATTTTAGGAAAGAAAATATCATTTAGGATCCATTTGTTCAACATTGGGTATTCAAAGTGTGTAGGGAATGAGAACTTCAATGGTGAATGTTGTCTTCTATGGAATATTCTGGGAGTTCCTGAATGAGTTTAGAGGAAAAAAATATGCATCGAAATGTGTAATAGATAGTCACTTAGACAACAGGTGTAATCAAGAGAATCATGAGGTTTGTGAAGGATCTGAAACATCTAGAACCTCATTGAAATTCAAGTCATCAAGGGAATGATAATCATGATCATGATGAGAAAGGATCACCATGAGTGGTGATGGTAGTCATCTCGAGCTCACAAAAATGCATATCTCTTGATATTTTTTCTAAACACTTAATCAATACTTGGCGATGTGTTCACATCTTGTAATTTAGGAGTGGCTTTCATAGTGCTTCAATGCAGTTAGGAGTTCAAGAAGATGGATCTCACCCTCAAACATTCCTTCAAATCTCATTCAGGGATCAATCCTTCTATATAGATGAGGAAACATATTTCCATGAGGAACAATTGAGTGAAAATGTGCCTGGAAAATATAAGAATGTTTCCACTAATGTGATATCTTAGTTAGGGAAGTGAATTGTGAAGTTAAAAATGGTGTCATCATGTTCAAAGGTGAAATGGGAAGCTCATGGAGTAAGTTGAGGATCATCATATCTTGACTCTGTCATCATGTTCAAACCTCTTCAAGGAACAATCCAAGATGAGATAGTCAAGCTACTAAGGCATTCATGACCATCATGTGTGAAGGATCAAGACATCATCTATCTCCATGAGAGGCATATGAGAAAAGAGGTGTATGAGTATCCTAAATTTGATTCCATCCGAGGAGAATTCTAGAGCCAGGAGGGGTAAGAGGATGATCTTCATATAGAGCACCATGTATGTAAGAATGAGAAATCATATGAGTTTCAATTGATGTCACTCACTTGGTAGTGTTATTAAACACTCATTCAAACCTTGTAGTGTGATCACACTTCAAAGGAGGAAGGACATTACAACCACCTCATTTCAGTCTAACAGTGGCCACATGACAAGAATCTCATTCAATGATAAATCCTTCCATATACATGGTGAATACCTATTTCAATAAGTGATAGATAATAAAAATGGTTTGAGCATCATGGAGTTGATTTTTGATCACTAGGGTTAATTGTGGAGGCCTTGAAAAGTAAGAGAGTGATCCTTGCTCTTGCCTTGTAATTAGAAGAGAGCATCATGTTCCCATCAAAATGTAGATCTCATAAAAGTGTTTCTAAACACTTAAGTCATCACTTGAGGTTTTAGAAACATGATTTCAACTCATGGTAACTCATTTTTTACCACTTTTTCATGTTAGAAGTTTCGTCACTCAAAAACACAACCTGAGGTGTTAGGAAGGTGTTTTCAACTCACAAAATTTGGCCCTGTCCTCATGAGATCCTCACCCATGGTAAACAATAGTATATTTATGACAATACCCATTCCAAGAGGTACTTATCAACATTTACAAATATTCACCTATCACCATGTGGTGACTATCTCTCTAGATCTTGCAAATTTAGGGCCATTTTTGTTTGGAACCGAAAGGGGAAACTATACTATTTTGAAATTCTTCATGAAACCTTCAAGTATTAGATAAAAATAGATGTAACAACATGTATAATATTCACATATATTTTCATTTCCTATTTTTTTCCTCCCAAGTCCTTACGAAGCTCCCAAAATCATCTAGAAAAGTCAGATTTCACCATTAAAGTGTTTGTTCCATGCACTTAGAAAATCCATTGTTGAGAAGATTGTCCTAAATGAGAAAACCTTTCCTAAATCTACCTAAATTTCCTTCAACACTTCTAAAAGGCCCCAAAACCTAAACAATGACTATGTTATTTTCTAAAATAGACATGTATTGTAGAATTTAAACCCTAAAAGCTTTAGGTTGAATGTAGAAATATTAAAAATACCTATGTATTGACTATGTTAGAATATTAAAAACCATCTTATAAACTGTGGTGATGGAGATGTGAGACTAGTTCCATAAGGTGCAATCGATCATAATTTCTTATATTTACTAAAATAAATTTAAATGATAAGAAATAATAAAGTAAAAAGATTAATAAATGAAAACATTATACTTAGCGTTATAGTGGGAGCACATTATAACGTGCTTGTATTTTGGTCTTGGTAATTACCAATCCTAATAATTCATAACGCGATGGAACTTTCTTGAAATGCACTTTGTTTCTCTTTAAATAAAAAATTATCCTCTTTCTGGTCCCCCATCTCCATGTACTTGCCCTAATACCCTATAAAACATTTTAGGGGAGATTCAAAATTAAAATTTTTAAATTCAAGGTTTAATAGAAACCATAAGAAACCCCAATACCATGAGTACGCATCACCAAACTCTTGCATTTTCATTGGAGTCATTAATATATAATATTGATAATGTTATGGGTCAAATAAACATGTGGGAGGACCACAAAACCATTTGTCACAATTTTTATGCAGACAAATTGTATTACGATTCAATGAAGAAAAAAATCACCAAAGACAAGTTATGTGCTTTTTTCATTGAACCAAAAACAAATGCATCCTTACTATTGAGCTATAAAATATTATCAATCCATTGGTATAATCATGAGGCGATTAGAACAAATTTTTGGGATAGATGGTAGATGGTGTTTAACCAACTTCCTTGCAAAATTTTTAGGCACCACAATATTTCTTGACGAAACTATATTATGAGTTCATACTCAATGAATTACCAAACTATTTTGAGATTTGAGAGCTCTAGGGCATAGAAAAAGGATCTACATATGATAGGTTACGGGCATAATGTTTATAGAACCACTAGTTAGACCCCTTACTCATCTATTTAACACATTTCAATCCTTTTAGTCATGAAGGAGACTATGGAGTTTCGATACTCTAGTCTATTAGTTCCTTGACACATTCTTTAGTTTAGCATGGTTCCCATCTCTCTCGAGCTAATGAGGTCAGGCCTTTGAGGCATTAGGCATCATATAACATCATTTTTCATTCTTTTGAGTGTTTAGTTACCTATGTGATTGATGAGGCTTCTACACATCCTAGTCAAGATACTCCAAAGCATATTTATGATGATCTACAACCTAAACATGGTGCTCAATCGAAGGAGACATGTCATGATTATGTGTTGGAAAATATCATCATCATATATGTTCTACTGAGTCAAACTTTGGTATTGACTAGCAGGTAATTTTACATAAAGTTAAATGCAATTTAGTATACCATTTTGTTACTATATTCTATAATTAACAATATTAATTCATTATGAATGAAAATTAATGAATAATGTGTATTTGTTATAAAATTTTAGGGTCAAACAACACATCATGTATCACATTCCAATTCCTCATATTTTTTGTGGATGTGACAACCCCTCAGGTCTAAAGTTGTAATAAATTAGTAAATATTTTACATGTTAATTTGTTTTTATAGGAGATGTTGATCTTAAAATCACAATTTGATGTTGAACATGTGGCTAATGTAACTTCCACATTTAAGGATGTTGGTATGAGGGCACATGTTGGGAAATCAATTATGCGAGTTTAATATTTTTAATCATCATTTATGAAGATAATGAACTATGTTTAATGTATGCAGATAATGTCATGTAACTTGTATGTGCGTAAATTTCATTATTTTGGTTAGGTAACCTTGTTCTTGTTTTCAGTTGATGACGTCATTAAAGTCTCCTTCCGACATTAAATGATCACTAGATATTGTAGTTTTTATGGGAATAACATCTCACAGCCTCTTACACAGGTATGAGCTAGTAATGTAAATTTTATAATGAATTTATTGTATTAAATAACATCATTTAGTGTAAATAAATGACATTTACACATGCTCTAATTTATTTATTCATTGTTTCTATAGGAGGAGGTGATAAATCCAGCTGATGTACCTACCATCGATAGTGACGCCGAGAGGCGAGGATGAGTAAAAGGGATTATGAGATTTCGGTAAGTGTTTATTTGTAAATGATATCATTATTACTACTAATGTGTATATTGTTTATTTGTATTAATATGTGGAGCTACAATAATACCTTTAGCGTGAAAATTATGAATGAAGGTAGGGACATCCTACCTATAAGATTGGTCCTACATCTTTCCCATGGGACAAGAAAACTAGATTTTTCAATGATACCCCATAGTTTTGAGGTATAGGCATTTTGTTTTATGTCTTTGTGGCATGTTGGCATAAATTTGCAATTTTTGATGTATATCATTATACTCATATATATATTTTTTTAGAAATTCACTTTTAAAAAATGTTTTATGCCATCATGGCTTTAAAATCAATATAATATATGAGACAAAAAAATTGCTTTCAAACTTGTATAGTGGATCAAACACTCTTTATATGTAGAAGTGGACTAATATGATTCCATATGTATGTTATACTAACATGTATTACTAATTTATAATTTTATTATGTTTTGAACATGGGTATTAAAATATATACAATTAACATAAAATTTATCCATTATTATAATCATTCAATGCCATAAATTATAATCATATAATGCCAACCCAATACTATCCACTTCTTGGAATCTTGCTATTAATCCTAAAACATTATGTAGAGGGGTTTTCAAAAGAGTTTTTATACATTTTCCTTAATAAACACAACCCCCTATAAACTATAAAACATACTTTCACATACTTTGCATACTACATTTATAAAAAAGTGCATAAATTAGATTGAATTTAAGTTTTACAAACAAAACTATTACATGATACTCATAAACACATGTATGAAAATTGAGGATGTTTAGTAGATGATTTCTAATTTTTAACCAAATTATTGAACATAAAGTGTGTAGACAAAAAATATGTGTTAGTAAAAATGCCAACAAGAAACAAAACAAAATTGATTCCTATTCTAACACTTCTAATTGCTACCTCAGATAGAGCTAGATGAAAAGAGAGGAAAAACAATATACATGTACTTACCTACAAGTAGAATTCTCATTCTTTGATGATTGGATGTGCTCTTGATATTAGATGCTTGATTTGTTGCTTTAGATTTTGTTGTGGATGCACTTGGACAACACCTCCCTTTGATGATTGATGAAGATTGCTTGATGATTTCTTTATTTATGAAGGTTGGTTGAGGATGGATGATTGATGATCAAAAGATGAAGTAGCAAGATGATGCCCTACCAAAAGAAATTGTTCCATGGAGGATGAGAGTGCAAATTTATAGTTGAGGAGTGGAAAATTGGAGGGCGAGGATTAATCCATGTTGGATTGAATCCAATGGTTGAAATTTGATGAGAAGATTGGATTTGTGTAGAGATTTCTAGATGTGGAGGATTCTAGATTTTGTGTGGAGATTTGATTGAATTTTTAATCCAATATAAGAGTGTAGAATATTTAAAAATGAGAGGGAAAAATAGAGAAGCTTCTAGATTTAGAAGCCTTTAGATGTAGAGGTGATGTGCACATGATTAGTTTAGGTTAATGACGTGATTGAGATAGTTAATGATAGGGATTTGATGGAAAGGCTATGTGTAGGGATGTGTAGAGTAGGTGGTAGGTGAGATGTAGGAATATTAAAATGCTATAAATGTTAATGAAGGATTTAAAATAGGATAATATGATATAATAATGGATTAATGAGATTAATGAATTAAAAGAATGAAATGAGATATAATAATGATTTAAAAGGATTAATAATGGAATGTTAGGATAAAATGATAAATAATGATAAAGGGGGAAATATGATAAAATGGATTAAATAATAATAATTAATATTGCGATTAATTATTATATGGATGATGATGAGATATTTGCAGGATATGTTAATTGTATTTAACCATGATGAAATTTTAGATGTCTACATTTCCCCCTCTTTGAAGTGTTATTATGAAGAAATGAAAGTTTAAAGAAAAGAAAGAGAATATGATGGTGATATGATGTCCCCTTAACGGGTTAGGCAAGGAGGAACAAGGCGGGTAGCCACTCAAAAGAGGAGATGCCCAATCTAGTAGATGAGAGATGATTAGAAGATTAAAATATTTAAAGGATGAGAATGAGAGGATGCCATAGTCAATGATGTGTGACAAGGGTGAGGATTTTGGATTCAAGATTAAAGGATGTTGGATTTGACAATATTGGATTTTGGATCGTGTGGTGTAACCCCAAAAGTAACGGATGGTGCCCCCAAAGAATTATAAAGCTTCCCCAATCATAATGATGATGGGTTAAGGGAAGCAAGAGGGTGGATAGGATAAAGCAATAAGATCATTGATTTCCCATGGATGATGGATGTAAAAGGATGTGGATGGTTAACAATGGATAATGAACAAAATATGAGCTTAAAAGCACATGTTGTAAAATAAAAGTGAGACTAAAACAAGAGTGTGACCAAGGTCTAAGCCATACTTGGAAACATACAAGTGTGATGTCTCTTCAAGATGAAGTGTGTGCAATAGTGATAGTTAGTTACTACTTGAAGCGAGGAATTAATGGGAAGTATGTGAAGACAAACTAGCCAATGTATAGGGAGTGATTAAGTCAAGTAGGCTGATGGAAGGTAAACAAAGGTTAAGTCGTGCATTGCTCACGCTGCCATCTAGACATCCATAGCCCTGATGGAGATACATATGATTATTGTCAAAACTTTTTCTCTACTACAAAACATGTATCCATAGCCCTACTAGAGTTGCTAGAAACACCCCTAGAGTGAGTCTTGAGGTGGATTTTATTTGATATTTTGAAATGATTTTTGATTTTTTGATATTGATATTTTGATACTTTTATGATTCACTCTCTTAAGACCTCTAGGGGTTAAGAATCATAAGTGGCTTGATGGGGGGATGGAGATGAGTGTGGTGATGACATTGGCTAGAGTTTCATAAGATGCACCCAAAGGTATTAACCACAACTTAATTAAGATGTGTGATTAAGTGATTAGATCTCTAAGATACAATCGTTCTTGGATGTTGATAGTAAGGATAGCCCAAGGTCACACAAGTGTAATAGTTACTAATGAATTACATCATGTGTGAGAAAGCTGATTACATGTTCAAATGAATGGATGATAGAGGATATTAATGGATGTGAGGATAAGGATGGATTAGATGCAAAGGGATGTAGATGTTGGATGGAAGGAGGATGGGTGGGAAGGAAAGAACATCCATGTGCAAAAAACAACCTAAATGCTCAATCTAATTTTAGGTGTTTGGTATGTGTAGAGGGATGAAATGATTTTTGATTGGGTTGAGTGG
The DNA here is from genome assembly GCA_018340775.1 of Taxus wallichiana var. yunnanensis. Lineage (NCBI taxonomy): Eukaryota > Viridiplantae > Streptophyta > Pinopsida > Cupressales > Taxaceae > Taxus > Taxus wallichiana. The sequence goes on along the minus strand of CM031243.1, from coordinate 364,143,969 downwards.
TTGGGATAGTAGGATCAATAATATGAGTGGTAGAAATTGGTGTTGATGGAGAAGTAAGAGGGTCGGTGTTGGTGTTAGGTTTAATCCCTAAGCCTAAATGAACATGATGTTTCATGTTGGAAAACAACTTTTTAGCGATAGGATATGAAGTGGATGGGGAAGATGATGTCATGTGATCATAAGACTAGGGGGTAGTAATTTTCTCATCTGCTATGGGCCCAAATTTAACAAAGGATGGGAGGGGATGTTTGGATGGATGAGTAGAGTTTTGATTTTTTTTTCAATGAGGGATATTTAGATCGGTGACTAGATTTGGATGGTCAAATATGTTTGGAATTAGAATGTGGTTTAGATGGTGGCTGATGGTTAGAGATAGGGTTAGGATGGAAAGGTGGTGGATAGAGGGGTATAAGGATAATAATTCCTTGGTTAAGGAGGTTTTGGAGATAAGGCACGAATTGCATGCAATGATTTGTCGAATGTCTATGGGTGTGATGGAAGTCAAAATAGTAGTGTTCCTGATACCAAGATGGTTTGGGAAGGTTTTTTTGCATGATTTGATTGGGGGATATATAATCATGTTGAAGGTTTCTAAATGATGGAAGATGGTGGTCGTGGGATTCACCTAAGGAGGTGAAGGCGGTTGGTGTTAGGTAAGAAATATGGTGTGGGTAATAAGGGTGGGTTTGGTAGGATATGTGTAGGAGTGGGTAGGATATGAGAGGATTGATTGGATTTGGATGTAGGTTTAAGATGTGGATTAGATGGTTGGGATTTGGATGGAAGATTAGCCTTGGGGGCTTTAGGAGGTTGGTTTGGTTTTGGTTTGATAGTGGATTTTGAGGTAGATGGTTTTGACTTAGGATTAGATTGTCAGGATTAGTAGATGTGGATGAAGGGGATGGTTGTGATATGGGGGTCACATTAGAGTTGGGTGATGGTGGGGATGAAGGATATTTGTTAGATGGGTGTGGTGTAGGAACCACATTAGATTTGGTAGGAGATGAGATGGGGAGAGGATTGAGATTGGATTTATTAGGTTTGGGAGTTAGTGATTTAGGAGTTACATTAGATGTTTGAGGACCGGGGGATGAGGAAGATAACAGAGGATTAATGGATGGGATAGTGTTAGGTTGAGGTGGTGAAGGGGTTAAGATAGGATTAAATGTGGATGAAGATGATGAGGGTGGAATAGGAGCCACATTGGATGGTTTAGGATTGGGGGTAGAGGGGGATGGGGGTGACTTAGGAGTCACATTGGATGGTTTAGGATTGGATTGGTTATTGGTAGATTTATTAGATGTGGATGGAGAGGATAAAGGTGGCATGGGGGCCACATTGGATGAAGTAGGATTAGGGGATGAAGAGGATGTGGGTGACTTAGGAGTCACACTAGATTGGATGGGGTTGGATGTAAGTGATGGAGGCGTAGGAGCCAAAGTAGATGTTAGAGGAGGGGACTTGGGACTATCTAGGAGAAAGTCTAGGGGATGAGGTTGAGATGATGAGGATGATGAGGATTTAGGACTAAGGTGTGATGTAGGGGATAAGGATTTTGGTTTGTGGTGATCATGATTGGATGTGGATGGGTATGTATAAGGTACGTTATGATATGTTTTGATGCAAGGGATTTGGGGATTAGATTGGTTGATGGGGGATAGTGGTGATGAAGGATTAGTATATAATAATAGGTTAGAAAATAGTAAATGAAGGTCATTAGATGGTCACTGGTGGTGCTGATTTGGGATGTTTAGAGTTAGATTTTGGTTTAGATTTTTTAGAAGTGAATGTGGTGGATGAATCATAGCTAATTAAATTTTGGTAAAACTCAAAAAGGATATATTTATTGATGGAAGGGTATGATTGGAGTTGATCAAAATCGAGGTAATGTGAGAAAGGGGGATGGTTGGGGATGTTGGATGAAGGATTGGGTATGATTGGTTGTCTAGATAGGGGATCATCTTGGTTGATATCAACAAGGTCCTCACTATCATAAGTGGATGTGAGGGGGATCGTTGAGAAAATGTTTGGCTAAGGTGTGATTTGAGGTCAAGAATTTATTGGTTAATATTTTGGATGGTTGTGAGGATAGTGGGATCAACTTGGGATGAGTTAGGATATTGTTGAATAGAGGATTGTGAGTGTCATAAGTTCAATTTTTAATGATTGGATAATAATTGGGATGTTTTGATCAAAGTGGGAGGGTAAAGGTTAATGGGTGGGGGATTTGACATTAATGGAAGCCATGATGAGGATGGGAGTTTAGATAGGATTTATGAATAGGGTTGGGTATGGATAGGGTATAGGTAAGATAGGATTAGGATGGGGGATTAGATGTGGATGAGATGGATTAGAAAAAGGATAAGATTAGGATAATTAGATGGTTTGATTATGTTTGGATGGGGGGGTGATTTGATTATTCAATTAATGTTTGATTGGTTGATTAATGTGTGGTCAAAATGATATGTAAGCAAGAAACACACATGTAACACACAACCTAGCTAGTCAAGTGGGTGTGCAACACAAGCTATAGCCCGCTTTCAATACCACACATGATAGTGGCGCTTACTAAGCTAGCCCACCTTTACGTCGATGTGTGATCGGCTAGTGAGTAATCTTTGGTGGTTCCTTCCCCTATTATAGCTTGATTGTGGCCAAAGGCTACCTATGCTAGGATAAACAAGGCTTGATAAGGGATTCCTCTATATGACTTTTGTTACGTGAGGCCCGAATCCATGTTGCAAGGATGTTGTCTAAGGCCTGGGTGTTGGGACGTGGAAGCACCTCACTTCACATCACACTTACAAAACGTAGATTCTTAGCCAATAATGATAGTTGTCCTTGAATTTTATACCCCGTCAGAACATGGGGTGTGTCTATGTGTGTGGAGATGAAGCCCATGGGCACAAGACCCCTAGGACTATGACAAGTGCATGGTGATGAGATCCACATCACGTTGCCCCTAAAAATGAAAAATGGAAGAATATGGACTGATTTTGATCCTCAAGATCATCCAAGGATGTGAGCGGAAAGCATACACAAAATCCAACCTTTGGGTTTAACAAGTAAATATGCAAAAGATGAAAGATGCAAGATATAAAGATTTTCTATTTTTTATTTTTAAAGGATAAAAATATGATTAAAAAAATGCAAAAGGGGTCTTGAAGAGGAGGCCCTGTAAAAAATTGGATTAGTAATTTGGAAAAATAGCCCCAATTCTTGGAAAAATGTGCTACAAAACAAAAGGATTAGTAGTTTTGGATAATTTTTTTATAGGCCAAAAATGATGGATTTTTCTTTGATTGAGATAGATAACCTGCAAAATAGAAGGTTAGATTCAATAAAATGCTGCAAAAAGAAAAAATATGCAAGTTGATACTTAAAAGCAAGATGAAAAATGCTCTCTAGAATAAACACCTTTACTATAGGGGTCAAACACACTAAAATAGGGTCTAAACGTGTTTGAAACACAAAAATTGCAAGTATAGATGTTAGTTTGCAGAAAATTTGCTACTACAATGGACAAACACGCTAAAACAGGGTCTAAACGTTGTAAAGTAGAAAAACTACACACGAGATAAGGTTAATAGGTAAACATGTTGATGTGTTAACAAACACACTGATTATGTTAACAAATGCACCGATATAGAACATGTTTGCAAATGCTCCAATGTATTAGAAAACATGCTAATGTTGGTGAATGCGCTGATGTTGGTGAACACACGATGTTAGCAAACACAATGATTGTGTTAACAAACACATTGTTTCAGTCACAAATGTGCTATTTTTTCAAAAAAACCAATTTTGGGTTCTTAAAGGTGGGACAAAAACACTGCTTTTATGATAAACATGCTATTTCAAGTCATACATACGTCTTTGAAAACAAATGTCACAAACACGCTAATATAGAAGAAAAATGCAAAAATTCAAAATTTAAGGGTGCAAATCACAATGAAAGTTTCTGAATTTTTAATAACTTGTTATTAATACCTAATGCTAGTAATTTCAATCAAAATTTAGGGGAAAGCCCTACATGCGTGCTAAAAATGTAGACAAAAATATGTGTTAGTGAAAAATTCCAACAAGAAACAAAAAAATTTGATGCCTATTCGAACACTTTGAATTGCTACCTCAAATAGAGCTAGATGAAAAAGAGAGGAGAAAACTGTATAGTTGTACTTACCTACAAGTAGAATTCTCATTATTTGATGATTGGATGTGCTCTTGATGTTGGATGCTTGATTTGTTGCTTCAAATTTTGTTGTGGATGCACTTGGACAACACCTCCCTTTGGATGATTGATGAAGATTGCTTGATGATTGCTTGATTGATGAAGATTGGTTGAGGATGGATGATTGATGATCAAAAGATGAAGTAGCAAGATGATGGCCTCCCAAAAGAACTTTCTCCCATGGAGGATGAGAGTGCAAATTTATAGTTGAGGAGTGGAAAATTGGATGGTGAGGATTAATCCATGTTGGATTGAATCCAATGGTTGAAATTTGATGAGAAGATTGGATTTGTGTAGAGATTTCTAGATGTGGAGGATTCTAGATTTTGTGTGGAGATTTTATTGAATTTTTAATTCAATAGAAGAGTGTAGAATATTTGAATATTTAAAAATGAGAGGGAAAATAGATAATTATCTAGATTTAGAAGCCTCTGAATTTAGAGGTGATGTGCACATGATTAGTTTAGGTTAATGATGTGATTAGGATAATTAATGATATTGATTTGATGGAAAGGCTAGGTGTAGGGATGTGTAGGGTAGGTGGTAGGTGAGATGTAGGAATATTAAATTCCTATAAATGTTAATGAAGGATTTAAAATAGGATAATATGATATAATAATGAATTAATGAGATTAATGAATTAAAAGGATGAAATGGGATATAATAATGATTTAAAAGGATTAATAATGGAATGTTAGGATAAAATGATAAAGGGGGAAATATGATAAAATGGATTAAATAATAATAATTAATCTTGCGATTAATTATTATATGGATGATGATGGGATATTTGTGGGACATGTTAATCATATTTAACCATGTCGACATTTTAGATGTCTACAAAGTGTTCGATCAAATGATTGAATATGTATTTTTAAAACTAATAATAAAAGTATGTTGAGGTTGGTGTCCATATGTTGTTCTGTAGCCCACATTATGTGATATAGGCTAGGAGTATGTTGATAAAGGTTTGTGTAAATAATCACTAATAGATGGTTTTTCCACCATCTCTAAGTGTTGGATTGGTTGTAAGCCATTATTTATCACACCAAGAAAACACATACATACAATAACCAAAGGTTTAATTTGAATTTTGATGATAAATTTTAGAGTTTCCTAGAGATAACTAACACGACCAAGAATGTATATCGTGTAGGCAAAATGATCATTTTTCAGCATAATTCCATTGAAGTGTTTACAATCCTGATCCACTAAACGTGCATAGTTACATCATCTTAAAATGTCCCTTCTCTCATGCACCAAGAAAACACATCCATGAAATAACAACACATTTAAGTGGAATGTATATGATAAATTTAAGAGTTTTCTCAAGATAGCCAACACATACTGATTAATTGTAGGGGTAATTCCATTAAAGTATTTATAACCCTCATCCAATAAACCAACATGGTTTCTTGCTAATAAAAATATTAAAAACAAATCGACACAATAACAAAAAATTTAATTAGCATTTTGATGATAAATTTTAATTGGAAACCAACAATAAGAACATATTCTCATTTCACCACCTATATTGTATGAAAATCCTCTTTTTAACATTCATTTTAACAACAAGAATATATTTTCATCCCACCACCGATGTAACCATGAAGGACCAAGATTGTTGTGAATAAAATAACACCTAAAATCACATTTAATAGCCCACCCAAATGTGTGGGATCCATCGGTTATGTGCCTCGAGGCGTCGATTGTAAAATATTACCATATATACCCTAATACTAATGCAAATTGAGGGTTTTTATCCCGTGTTTAATTTATTACTGACGAGATAAAATGAGTGGGATATGGGAAAAACAAAGATATTTTGGTAAATGGACTAGATGCCCATATTTAGGTTTAGACGAGATATTCCTAGGTGTCATAGGTTATGAGAAATAATCACAAATTTTGGCTACTTTTCACTCTTAGGGCGCTTAAGAGACATCACTAGAATGATGTAACTAGGAATGTCCAGATGGTTGAATAGATAAATGACACCTCGTATAGTGTTTAACATCCCACCTATATGTTTGGGAGCCGTCATTTTGGTGCCATGAGGCATGGATTGTAAAATATCACTTTAGACACCCTAACATTTATGTATATTTAAGGTTTTTACCGTGTTTCATTCACTACAATCACAAAAAAAAAATGGATATATTGAGAGAGGTTTGTGTAGGTGGACTAGATGCCCAAATTGAGGTTTAGATAAGACATTTCTAGGTGCCACATGTTGTGAGAAATTGTCTTTCAAAGTTTGTCTATTTTTCACTCTCAAGGCACTTAAAACACATCACTACACCGATGTAGTTAGCGAGGACCAAGATGGTTAGGAAACAAATTATACCTCGATATAGTATCTAACATCCCACACAAATGTGTGAGAACCTTTGATTTGGCTACATAAGGTGTCGATTACAAAATATTTCCATAAAAACCTTCACAATGACACAAATTGATGGTTTTTCTCATGTTTCATTCAACTATGACAACATGAAAATGCATGGGAGATAGGATAAACTAAGAGATTATTTTGTAGATAGACAAGATTCCTAGGTATAGGTTTAAAAAAATATATTCCTAGATGCCACGGGTTGCGAGAAATCATTCGTTAAAGTTTGGATACTTTTCACTCTCTCGCGCTCAAGAGAAATCGTTGGATTGATGTAGTTGAGAAGAAATGGGATGGTTAAGAAGTGAAATAAAACCTCGGATAGCTTCTAACATCCCACTCGGATGCTTGAAAACCATTGGTTTGGTTCCACTAGGTGTTGATTACAAAACATCACCTAGATACCCTAACACTTTCAAAAATTGAAGGTTTTTATCATGTTTCATTCGGCTATGCGACCATGATAAAATGAGTGAGAGATGGAGAAATGATATATGTTTTTATAGAAAAAATAGATTCCTAGTTATAAATTCAAACAAGGCATTATCAGGTGACATGGGTTGTGAGAAATATTCCATCAAAGTTTTTCTACTTTTCACCCTAAGGGGCTTAAGAAACATATTTGAATTGATGTATCGAGAATATCCATGACAATTTTATAGATAAAAAACACCTGGATAGAATATAGCATCCCACCCAAACATGTGGGATCCATCAATTTTGTTCCACAAGGTGTGGATTACAAAATATCATGCTAAACCCCCTAACAATAACACAAATTAAAGGTTTTTACCATGTTTCATTTGTTGTGAAAACAAGAAATGGGTGACATACGAGAGAAACTAAGAGGGGTTTTGTAGTTAAACCATATGATTAGTTAAAGGTTTAGAAAAGACATTCCTAAGAGCCATGGGTCATAGGAATTCATCCATAATTTTTGGATACTTCTCATTCTCAGGGAACATAAGAGACACCAACAAACCGATGTAGCCAAGGAGGACTGGAACATGTGGATAGAAAAAGGCATCTTAGATAGAATCTAACAACCTAATTAGATGTGTTGGAATTATTGTTTTTTTTTCCATAAGGTGTTGATTGTAAAATATCACCCTCGACACCCTCAAACTAACGTAAATTAAAGGTTTTGTTGCATTTCACTATCTTTGACCAAAAGAAAATTAGTTTTCAATGAGATAAATTGAGATAATTTTCCATATATGGACTAGATGCTTAGCTATAGGTTCATACAAAACATTCATAAGTGACATGAGTGTGATAAATCATCTATAAATGTTTAGCTATTTTTGTCATCAAGGCACTTAAGAGACACTATTGGACCATGTAGCTAAGAAGGATTGAGACAGTTGGGAAGTGGAATGAAATCTCATATATTATCATCATTTTGGTGCTAATATGTGCCGATTGTAAAATATTTCCCTTGAAACCATGACACTCGACACAAATTGAAGGTTTTTACCACATTTCATTTGATGTGACCGTGAAAAATGGGTGGGAGATGGGAGAAACCAAGATATGTATTCATAGAAATAAAATATGCCTAGATATAAGTTTAGAAAAGACATTCCTAGGCGCCACGAGTTGTGATAAATCATCTATCAAAGTTTGGCTACTTTTTACTTTGTCGGGGTGCTTAAGATACATTCTTTAGACCGATATAACTAGGAAGGACTAGGATGGTTGGGTAGTGGAGAAACACCTTGGATAACATATAAAAAATCATGTGGATGTGTGGGTACCATAATTTTGGATCTATGAGGTGTTGATTATAAAATATCACTCTCAAATCCCTAACAAAGGACGTAAATTGAATACTTTTACTACGTTTCATTATTGTGACCACAAAAATGGGTGGGAGATGGGAGAAACCAAGAGAGGATTTACTAGAAAAATAAAATTCCCAACTATGGGTTTATATGAGACATTATTAGGTGACATAGGTTGAAAAAAATTATTTGTCAAAGTTAGGTTACTTTTCACTCATAGGGTGCTAAAGAGGCATCATTGAACGATATAGGTGGGAAGGACCTAGATGATTTGGTAGCAAAAAAACCCTAGGAAAACATCTAAAATGCCATTTAGACGTGTGGTAACCATGGGTTTGGTGTCATGAGGTGCTGATTGAAAATATTTTCCCTCAACACCCTAACACTAACACAAATTGAAGGTTTTTTCCACATTTCATTCACTACGACCGAGAGAAAATTGCGAGAGATGGGATAAATTGAGAGAAGGTTTTCTAGTTGGATAATATGCCTAGCTATAAGTTTAGATGAGACATTTATAGGGGCCATGTGTTGCGATAAATCATTCATCAAAGTTTGGCTACTTTTCGCCCTCAAGGCACTTAAGAGACATTTCTAGATCTATGTAGCTTGGAAGGACCATGATAGTTTAGTAGCAGAAAAAAACCTAAAATAATTTCTAACATCCCACCCAAATATATGGGCACCATTGGTTTAGTAATATGATACTTCCGTGGAAAAATATCACCCTCGACACCCTAATTTTGATGCAAATTGAAGGTTTTTATTGTGTTTCATTCACTTTGTGGTTGAGAGAAAATGAATCATAGATGGGAGAAACAGAGAGGGTGTTGTCCAAAATAACCCCTAGGCTATTTTTACAACTTACCAATTCCAATTTTGGACATAGGAATTTTGTAAGTTTGACATTCACATAACACTTGGTTAATGTTCCGAAGAACCAAAGATATCGGTGTTCCATATGTTCTCCTAACCTATGGAAAGAAGGAAATACAACTCAAGACTTAAGTGGATATTTCAGCCGGAAATTCGTAGAACACTATCCTAGTGTAATGCAATATGTGGAATTTAGTGTTCCATAGGTTCTCCTAGAGTCGGGAAAAATAAGGACATAATTGTGAAGGAATTAGGTGGTTTTTTTCCTTAGTGAATTCATGATGGAAAGGATATTTGAGCTCATTATTCCATTGAAAAGGAGATGGAAATTTTAAACATAACCAAAGTTGAAGCTACGAACACTAACTTAGTGTCCTACAGGCTTCTCAAAGAGTTAACATTTCATGGACTTCCCAAATTTGTGAAATAGAGAAGTAGTCTTCCATGGGACGAAGGAAGGAGGTTAAAAATTTTAGGTTCTACTCAGCTAGGGAATAAACCTTCATGGCATGTAGGGAGATTTAATGTTAGATATGCAAAACTTAAATGTTCAATAGTCACATAAGAAGCTTCAAGCATTCAAGAAAAGCCACACAATGTGGTTCTATCCATGGAGGTCTTGGAAGGCTCTAGAATGTTCAAAGATGCCAAAAAAAGAAGGTTCAGTTGCAGGAGTTTTAGGAAGGTTGTAAAAAACTCAAATTCCACCAATCAAAGAGATTTTCCACAAAATAGAAAAATAAATAAAAAACCGTAAAATAAAGGCAAACCATCTTGAAGTCCACACAATGAAGGATTTTTTCGCAAATGCTTTGGATTATTTTTTGGGTTATAATTTATGATGTAGAGTTTCATTATTCCTCATATTTGATCCATTAGGAACATCTTAGAGAGGCCTTTCAAAATAAGGAAGCTTTATAAGGAATGATCAAGTATTTTGGGAGATTGAAATTGAGAATTTTGGGGACATTACACGTCACTTTTAAAAGTCAAAAGATGTAATTTTTAGTTGTAATATGCTTGTTTGATCTTTCCTCTCCTAGATATCCTTTTGGATATTTTCAAAAGATCATATTCCTCCCATGCCCAACCAAAATGATGAGGAATGGTGATCTATGTAACATAATTGGACATTTGGAAACGTCACATTCCTCCATCTTCTAGATATCATGGGCATCCATTGATTTATAGGTTATGCTCATCCACAAAAAATATCTAGAGTTTCCCTGCAAAACGTAAACGAAGCTCCAAAACATGAACCATCATAAGGCATAAAGATTACGTGCTTTAGAGGAAGTTGTGAAGGTTTTTCAAGGTTTAGCAGGTCAAACATATTTTTATCCCATCTCCTCTCCTCCCTTTTATTAAATATAACATGTTTCTTTATAGAGGCATCCTCTCTAGTTTAGTAATGTTACTATGCCAAAAGTTTGACAAAACTAAAGAGTTACATACCCATGACATTTGTTTTGTCATGCATTTTACCCTTGAATGATTTTAGCAAGTATGTGCATACTTATAACAATAATATGATGTAAATTATGGCTTGAATCTACCTCTTGTGTCCATTATCATCTTCTTGTATTCTACTCTTTCATTTGTGATTTAATATTAATTATGTTTTATAGAGTTTCATGTCATTTATGTCATATTAAATAGGGTTGTGAGATAATTTAGTTATAGAATTGGATAAGTGATCAAGCATATACCCCTTTCTACCTTACATTTAGCCTCCTTTCTTCCTTAGTACTTAGAGAGAGAGAGAGAGAGATCATCTTCTTATGGAACATCACCTTTCCATTTCCTTGGATACATACTCTCTCCCCTTTCATCTGCAGTTTTTTTCTTAGCATTAGTTTATGAGTGTGATTAGTGTTGGTTAGAGGAACAAGAGGAAGCCAAACTTCTTTGGAGGTTGATGTCATTTATACAAGTCCCACATTGTTGAGATCATCCAATGTTGTCCATAATTTGTGATTTTCCATGATCAAATCCTAGAGTAAAATTATGATCTACAACAAGATATTTATATAGACATGTAAACTTATCATATATAGGTTTAGATGATACATTCCTAGGTGCTGTCATGAGTTGTAATAAATTATTCATCAAATTATGGCTACTTTTTTCCCTCATGGCACTTAAGAGACATCTCTAGATTGATGTAATCGGAAGGACAAGGATTGTTCAAAATGGAAAAACACTTCAACTAACATCTAACAACTCACATGAAAATTTGAGAACTATTAATTTAGTGTCACAAGGTTTTGATTGCAAAATATCACCATTAACACCCTCACACCGATGGAAATTGAAGGTATTTTTCATGTTTCATTTGTTGTAACCACATAGAGATGGGATAAACCGTGGGAGAGGTTTTCATAGATAGAATAGATGCCTAAATTCACATTTAGATGATACATTCCTAGGTCCCATGTGTTGTGAGAAATCATCTTTCAAATTTTGTCCACTTTTTACTCTTAGGTCGTTTAAGAGACATTGCCAACAAGATGTCACTTATCATATAACATCCTACTTAGATGTGTGGGTCCTATTGGTTTGATGCCACGAGGTTCTAATTTCCAAAAACACCCTCAACACCATGATACTGATGTAAATTGAAGGTTTTTACCACTTTTCATTCATTGTGATTGCAAGAAAATATTAATATTTTATAGAAACTAAAGAGAGTTTTTCATAGATTGAATATATTCCCACCTATATGTTTAGATGATACATTTCAAGGTGCCATAAGACACAAGAAATCATCCATCAAAGTTTGGAAGTGGAATTATACCTTGGATAGTATCTAATAGCCCATATAGATGTGTGGGCATCATTCGTCTACTTTTAGGAGGTGTTCCTCACAAAATATCACCCTAAACACCATAACAATGACACAAAATGAAGTTTTTGTTGTATTCCATTCGTTGTGACCTTGAGAAAATGAAAGGGAGATGGGAGAAATTGAGATATTTCTTTTAGATGGAGAAAATGTTTAGTTGTAGGTTTAGAAAATACATTCCCAAGTTCCACGAGTTGTGAGAAATTATTCATAAAATTTTGGTTATTTTCACTCACAAGTGTGCTTAAGAGACATCGCCAAAACAATGTAGTTGAGATAAATTAGGATAATTGGGTAGTAGAAGGAAACCTTATATGTCATCTAACTTCCTACTTAGACATGTAGGCACCCTTAGTTTGGTGCCACAAGGCACCAATTGGAAAATATCTCCTCGCCACCCTAACACTATTGGAAATTGATTTTTCTATGTGTTTAATTTGTTATGATTGTGAGAAATGAATAGGAGATCAAAGAAACCAATAGAGGATTTTGTACATGGACCAGATGCCCAACTATAGGTTCAAACAAGACATTCTCAAGTGACATAGGTTGTGATAAATATTTCATCAAAGTTTGGTTACTTTTCATTATTATGATGCTTAAAAGTCATTGTCGGACCAATGTATCCAGAAGGAATGGGTTGGTTAGGTAGTAGAATGATACCTAAAATAGTGACTAAAATCTTACTTAGACATAATGAGCACCATTAGTTTGGTGCCACAGGAATCAAGTGCAAAATATCACTCTAAACACCATAACACCGACGTAAATTGAAGGTTTTTGCCACATGTCATTCACTACGACTGTGAGAAAACATGTGGGATATGGGAAAAACCAAGAAATGTTTTTGAAGATAGACCATATACTCAAATTTACGTTCAAATACAATAAATTCACAGTTCCATGTGTTGTAATAAACTATTTATCGAATTTTAGTTTCTTTTCATTCTCGGGAACTTAAGAGACATCATCGAGACCAATGTATCCTGGGAAGGACTGAAACTTAAATAATGTCAATTCAGGGTTGGTGTTTGATGTCACTTGGATCACATACATGTTGAGTCATTAGATGATCTAGTGCAACATGGGAACATCCCCAAGGTGTGGGACCTTGGATCCTTGGGATGAACCTCCAAAGAAGGCCAACTTCCTACTAAACTATGTGCATCTGATTGAAGATCAAGGTGCAAAACTACAATACTTAAAATAAACTACTCTATCTGATTCTTGGGAAAAGGGATAGAAGGATAACTGGAAATACACAAAAATGAGGTGATGCACCAAAAGTTTAAGGAACAAATAGATCTGCTCCACATGCACAAAGTATTACTATAGAATGATATATAACATGCACAACTTCTTATTCTCTTTTCTAGTCAAAGATTTATGAATATAAAACTTAAGGATAACAGAAGGGATTCTATATCTTCCACAACTAAAATAAATAAGTTTATAAACCACAACTTGTAATTTAACTAAAGAAAGATAGCTAATATGAAGGCAAGATAAATCATCACATACAAGGAATTGAAAGCATTCACAAGTATTAAATGAATTATTGAAATGCAAACACATCAAGTAGTTGAAGGAAAAATATTATTTCGTATATTACTGAGGCTAAAGCTTGTATGTGAAAACTCCCAAAAATGATAGAGCCTCCTTACAATAAGATCTAAAAGTCCTGAATACATAATGCATTCTTCTATTTATAGATTAGGATGGTTGAGAAATTATAGCTACTCCTCTTAATCATTACATGTAAAAATATAATGTAATTACACCTAAGAAACATTCTCCCACAAAAAAAATAGCGAAGTGGTTGTGTAGGTTTGACTAGGTCAAACCTATAACTCAAATGGTGTTGTAACTTAGATATTATGAAAAAATGGCACCTAAGTTTATCCAGGATGGTGCCACCCTTTCCTTGATCTGATTCTTCTTCCATTTCTTCAACAACTACCTTGTGCCTATAGTCAAGAAATTGTTTGATGATTCCTTGAACTTCCTTGTCATTATGGTCTCGCACGCATAGTGATTCAGAACTTGCTGATTCAGCTTCTTTAACTATTTCCATGGTAACCTTTTGGTTTGATTTATGACTTTACTAAGATAACTCAAGAAATTTTGGTACGACACCAACTTGTGAATAGACTCAAGACCAAAATATTTGGTTACCTCATTATCTTCATTTACTAGGCTCTTGAATTGAGTAACAATTTGTTCAATCGGGAAGTGCATCAATGTTCTCATCTAGAAACCTGTAATTGATTCTATCAAATTCATCCATGAATGTCATTTAGGCCATAAAATTCCTTGATTCTCTTCTCATCCAACTTAGACATTTCCTCCTACAACATTCTACTTGAAACTCCATGGCTTCACTATATTAATACAATTTAGAAGAATCATCAATGATCCCTTCTTTTAAGTAGATCTTATTTTATGTTTCAGTATCTCTTTCCAAGTTTCGAGAGTGAGTTCAAAATTATCACTTTCCTCTCGTGAGAAATCCATCCATCTTAGAAATTATGTCTTTTCATAATACAATTCATTATAAAGGTCAACAACATCCTTAATCACTTTCTCTCCTTCCTAAATTAAAATTTCAATCCATGCTCTTACTTGCCTAACCTTGTTGTCAAATATTCTATAATATGGAGAAGGAGGTGTCATCAAAGCTCATAGGTATAGAAAGGGAAGTAGTATGAACAAGATGTGTTATCTTGGTTAGAATGGAATTCAACTGTTTGACCTTATTTTTGAGTTCATCCTTGATACCTTGTCTTTGTCAAACTTATCTAGAAAATTACCAAGGGAAACCTAAACATCCTTGCTTGGCTCCTTCATGAGTAGCCTTTCCAAGGGAAAACTGTGAGATCTGATAATCTACTGCATGGTGATAGTTTCTTTGGTTTTACCAATATTTGGGGTTGTATTTCAACAAATCTCTCCCAGTTTGATCAACTAATAGGTTAGAAATGACCCTTGGCCTCTTTTCTTGTCTTCGGGGAGTTGGATCTAGGATACTTAAGTCAAAAATCCAATTAGAACATTATTATTTTGCTTTGGGGTTTTCCTATTTAACCATGCAGGATAGAAGAAGCTAGTTGTTTAGTTGATGACATAGGAACATTCATCATAATAGTAGATTGGGTAGGTGTTACTAGGGCACTTGTTACAAGTATCGAGGATTACAATGATGTGGTGACAAGCGAAGGTGGAGTGGAAAGGATGGCCATAGGAATTGATGGGATAGGGGTGGAAATGGGGGAAGTTTTTGAGGAAGAGGAGTTCCAAAAGGAGATCCTAAAGCCAAAACATCTCTAGATGAAAGAGAAGGGAGAGAGGAGAAAACTTGTGCCATGGAAGGGATGAAGTGAGGAGTGTAGGAGAAATGAGAACAAAAGAAATGGAGGATGTGGCCAAAGGAAGAGTGAGAGGTGGAGGGGAAGGAGGAATTGAGAATGGTGAAGAGGGAAGAGGTGGAGAAGATGGTTTCTGCAATGTTTGGGAAGTTATGGGAGAAACACTAAGGTCAATGACCTCTATGGAAGGAACTTTGGAAGATGTGGATTCTGTTGAGGGAACTCTTTAGGAAGATTATGGACCCCTGTAGATAATGGTAATTCTATGCGAGGTTTTAGGAAGGTTTGGGAGTAGATCTTCTTCCTTTTGTAAGGGTGTGGAATGACCCACCGGTGGTTGTACATGAACTATCTCAATAAAAAGCTGATATAACATTTTTTGGCATTGATTCCCAATGATGTCAGCCACTACTCTAATTGAGAATAGGACCCACTCTTTCTTTTTGCTAGTGCATTCCTCAAGAGATCACTCAATCCACTAAAAAGGCTTATTTTTTACATTTTTTTGATCGTATATGGGATCCAAAACCTGTTCATCATCATGAAGACCATAAGGGACATATAAATTCCATACTAGGTCACCTCTTGGAGAGTTAACCTATTAAAGTCCCTTTCCATATTGTGACCTCATCCATGAAATTGATCTAGATATCTTCTAACTAGGTATGTGATGACCGACCTCATGCCCATACTCATTGAAATTTATCCTAATAATCAAAACTCGAAACGAGGATGAAAATTCATCAAAGCCATTTTCTGCATGTCCCCTTCAACATTATTTTCCTTGTATGTGGAAGCAAAAGTATACCTTCCCAAGAATATGGGGAAATTAGCTCTTTCTTGTGTTTATCATGTTGGATTTTATGAAAATGCAATAGTTTCCAAACCAACTCCATCAAGACCCATTTTTCTGTGGGGCACCTTGGTAACTTAT
Organism: Taxus wallichiana var. yunnanensis; assembly: GCA_018340775.1. Taxonomy (NCBI): domain Eukaryota; kingdom Viridiplantae; phylum Streptophyta; class Pinopsida; order Cupressales; family Taxaceae; genus Taxus; species Taxus wallichiana. The sequence continues at coordinate 364,127,542 of CM031243.1, read as the reverse complement.
AGGAGCACCTAAGAATCCTATCCACCCTAAGGTATGTGAATGTTGGGAATTACAAGTATATGCCTCCCTATTATCTCGACCACTTCACCAAAATCATTTGAAATTATTCGATTGTATAACTTCTTGTCAAAGAAGTACATAATAACAATGAAGAATGCATCATTAACTCTTTTGAAATGCTTCAACCCTTCCCTCATTGTGTATTGAGTGTAGAAGTTATAGATTTGAGATTTGTTTCTTTACGACATTGGTGATAAACTTGGATAATTCTTCATTCCCATAATTGCATATACAAGATAGGAAGTCATAAAGAAATTGCCAAAATTTAGGACATTTAATAACTAGAAACAAATGGCATAATTGATATATTCTACCCATTTGATAAGATCATCATTCTTCCGGATAGTGACAATGTATAAATACATCCACTCTTAGAAATATTTGGAAGAAGATAGCCCCATAACTCTTCTTAGTAAGGTGATGATATCATTCACTTCTTGGATAAAATCTGATCGTGGAATAGTCTTAGGACCCTAGATAATGAAGCCTTAGATTTCACTAGGTAGCTTTGTTGAGGACCCTAGTACAAGTATTAGTGTTTGATTCCCATCCCAAGTGCTCAAGAGTGGATTCTAGGGAAATTTTGGCATATTTCTCAATGTCAGGGAGCTTTAAAAAGTCTCCAAAATAATCACTATCTAATTTAGTCACAACCATCCTGTCATCATCTTTCACTATTTGAGAGCCTTATCAAAGTGTGTGGCAGAAACGAGCATAAACTATGGGCATTACATTGATGGATGGAAAGAAAAGGACAAAGTAAGTAGATTCCATCTCGAAATACCCCTACATCCATGTCTTTTTGTTTGGAGCTCTAACCCTTTCCCAAAACTTGGGCAAGTCAACATGTCCAATGTCTGTATCTCGAATGTTTTCTACATTTGAAGTGATGCTTGAAGGGGGAGCTACCCCTTGAAAACTATATTTCATATTTTCTTTTCTCTTTTAAGATGATACGGGCATTTTTCCTAGGATAATTCCCTGAAAACTTCATTCGAATGAGAATCAAAAGTTGGGGGTTGGAAGTTCACCACTACAATGCAGTGCTATAAACTTGATCCACACTTCCATCGTGCAATTCCTTTCTAGAGTTCCATCGGTAATAGTTGGAAATTTCAATGTAGTCTTATTGTTCCAAACTATGCTCCATTATTAAAAATTAAGCCACGAACCTAATATAGTGATGCAATCCTCCCACCCGAGTCTAATCTACACCATGGTCTAAATCTCTAATGGTGGAATTCCATCCCTATTTCACAATCTTTAAATATTCTATCCAATTTCCTCTTCCGCCTTTCCAAAATTAAGTTTTGAAGCCTAAGCCCCAAAACAATAGAACCCATGAAAGTGAAAGAGGCATGAAAAGGGTAGTCCATCACAAAGGAAAAACCATGAAAATTGACCAAAAAGAAGAACAATGAAGGGTATCCATGAAAATAGATGAAAAGTTAACAAGAAAACCTAAAATGAAACTAAAATAACTTGTAAAATAAATTGTAAACTTATTTAAATAACAAGTGAGAAAACCACATAAAATCATTCAAAAATCAACCTAAGAAGTATGGTTAGAGTTCGAGGGGTTTTAATAGGTCAACATACCAAATTGTCAAGTGAAAATGACAAGTAAAACTTTCCCTTAAATAGAAAAGTTAGAATTAATTACTCAGAGAGTTGGTATATGTGAGTAGTTGACATTAAATGCTGACCTACCATCGGAGGTCGAAAGTCGAAGTCTATGTAGTTTTTATACAAAATGCACCTCGGGTTCCGATCTTAGAAATGTTCTTAAAATAATCATGGAACAAAAATTCGGAAGTCCGTGTGCATTTTTACACACAAATTGTAGTTCAGGTTCCAAGATCCAACTTGCAAGTGGGGAATCAGATTTCAGAACTCAAAATGTAGTTTGCATGCAAACTATAGTTTGAGTTCTAACTTTTGGTTTCCACATTTTACTATATGGGGCGGGTTTTGTTTTTTTTGAACTCAACGTGCGGTTTGTGTGAAAACTACAAGTTGACTTCTAAAATATGAAATATGATAGAACACTTAGGCCATTTTAGACAATTTTTTGGGAAAAAATAAAACCTGGTATAAGGAAAAAAATTGTAATTTTTTTCAAAAATTTCTCTATACAAGGGAAACTAGGAAAGTTAACATTTTTGGCAACCTCTCGAGAATGATTTCATGCTAAGAATTAGTCTAGTATCCTTATGTAATCCATTGGGCATATATTCCTTACCTCAAGAACATACATAACAAAAAAGAAACTAGAAACAAAAAAATCAAAAACAAAAGCAAGGAAAAAGAAAAAAAGAATGACAATGTGCAGAACACTTGGAGGAAGGAAACTATACTAATACTATACACAATGATACCTTCTCAATAGAAATATTTGAGGTGTATCCCATTAACTGGGATGGGCAGTGCTTCTCCATCAAGATTAGATAGGAAAAATGAATTTTCCTCTTTACAATCTATGATTATATATGGCCCGCTCTAAAGGGCATCAAACATTGCATGCATTCTTGACCTAGCCTTGTTTGCGTCCCATTTGAGGACCAAATATCTCTCTTGAAAAGTCCTTGGAGTTTATTTCTTTCAAAACATTTCTTGGTTTGAGCTTGGTCTAACTCCAGAGTCTTCATATCCTTATTTCACGTTTCCTCCAATTCCATCAACTCATTGAACCGTATTATCATAGGATCAATTTCATTACTTCCAACTGATGTGCTAGCTCTAAAGAGGGAAATTCCAAAGACAAAGGGAGATTTTCCTCTCTACCATACACTAGCATAAAAGGGGAATTTTCAATTTTCAATGGCTCTTTTTGGGTTATCTTGTCTTCCCACATAATAGTTTTTAGTTGTGTATGCCAAGTTTGTCATTTACCCTCCATCGTCCTTTTGATAATCTGTATCAAGTTCTTATTATTGGACTTATCCAAACCATTACCATGTGGATAATAGTTAGATGAAATTTTCAAATATATACTAGTTTTGATAACCCAGTCACTAAGCTTCGTGTCTATAAATGCCTTGACGTTGTTTGAGATAACCATGAAGGGAACACCAAACCTTGTCATAATTCCTTTGAGAAAATATAGGATGGATTTTTCATTTTCTTCCTTTAATGCTATTGGATTTGTCCATCGGTGAAATAATCCATTGCAGTTAGTACCCACTTGTGACCATCACTAGACAATGGATTTATCATTCCATTAAATTCTAATCCCCATTAAATGAAGGGTTGGCCTACTTAGATTGGATGGAGAGGCATGGAAACTAACTTTTAATTCCCTTTGAAAAGGAACATTCTTTACATTTCCTTACCCATATGTGGGTGTCTTTAAACGAGTTTAGCCAATAGTATTTGGCCCTTATGATCTTTTTGGTAGTTGTTCTCATTGAATAATGGCCTCCTGACAATCAATTGTGGAATTATTCTAATATTATATTAGCTTATTGCGGGCATATAAATTTGAGAATAACTCCATTAAAATCTCTTTGAAAACATATGTTTTCTATTAGAACATAGGGAATGGATTGAAGGTATAAAATTCACCTCTGAGTTATGTCTAGGCCAGGGTAATATTCTCTTGATAGCGAAAAATTATTCATTTTAAACATCGAGTCAGTAGGAGCATGATTTTCTTCTTGGTGGTGATTTTGTAACACACTATCACATTATTTTCATGCCTCCAAATCATCAAAAAGATGTTGACACATACCTTTTCCCATTACCAATTTGGTCACCTTAATATGTGTTGGGGTTAGCATAAGAATTTACACATAATATATTAGATCTAAGCATACATGCAATAAAAGTAGATATTCTACCAAGAAAAATATACAAAACAAGAGATATAAATCAACACCAAATTTAACGTGGTTTAGCCAAAGTGGGCTACATCCACAAAGAAACAAGCCAATCTATTGTCCAATGATTTCAGAAGATATACAATGAAGATTTATAATCTTCCACACCTCTCAGATGTATAATACATTCTTTCTCTCAAGATTCTCCTTCTTCTCCAAGAATTACCTCTCTCACACAATTATTTCCACAATAATCATCAACTTCTACAATCCTTACTTCTAAACCCTATATTTCATGCTTATATAGGCATATACAAAATTAGGGCACTTAGCCATGTAATTACAATCAATAGATCTACTTTAATGCTAAAATTAGATCTAATTCCCGTGAGTTAAATAAAACACCCACACACATGTAACCGATTCGGGTAGCCCTAACTAATGTCAGTTCCTACTTGCTTGACCGATGCCGGTCCCTTCATAATCGATGTTGGTTACTATGTGTTTTCTTGCAAGTTTAATATAGCATGCTAATCTGAAGTAATTGAGCTCCACAACTCAATAATCTCCCACTTGGAGATAAATTATTGTATTATACCTATAAAACGTCATTCTTGGATCCTTTCCTTAGCTTTGTTTCTTCCTCTTCAAGTCTCAAACTCAAAGACCAACAAAAATGGAGTGTAGCTCCAACTTCTCTTTTGCTAATGACTTCATTAGCATATCTGCAGGGTTTTCACTTGTATGAATCTTCTCTAGTTTCAGTTTCCCATCCTACAATACCTACCATATGAAGTGATATCTCAACTGAATGTGTTTCGTTCTCTACAATGAAACGTTGAGTTCTTTGCCAAATTCATTACACTCGACTTTCACCAAAAAATTTGCAATCACCTTGCTCCTTTTCCAACTCTTCCATGAACCTTCTCATCCATGTCACCTCTTTACTAGCCTCTCAAACTCGCAACACACTCTTTCTGCCTCTATAGTAGACAAAGCCACAACCTTATGTAATCTTGAAATCTAGCTAATTTTCATCCCACCTACTATGTGAAAATATATCCAGTAGTTTTACTTCTACCATCTAGATCTCCAGCCATATCCGAATCAACATAGCCACATAAATAAATATCTGAACCTCCATAGCATAACTACATACTAGATGTCCCTCTTAAATACCTTAGTATCAATTAGATTGCTTTCCAATGCTCTTTACCTGGATTGGCTATAAATGTACTCACAACTCCCACTGCCTGTGTAATGTCTGGTCTAGTACAAACCATAACATACATGAGACTCCAAAATGCTGAAGCACATGGTACTTGTGTCATGTATTTGACCTCCTCATGTGATGAAGGATGCTGATATTTTCTAATTTTGAAGTGTCCTGCCGTAGGTGTAGTTACAAGTTTTGAATCTTGCATGTTAAACCTTTCCAACACCTTATTTATATAAGGCTCCCGAGACAAATATAATTTATTTTTCTTCCTATCTCTATTTGTTTGCATGCCAAGGATTCTTTTTTCAACTCCTAAATATGTTATAGCAAATGTGTGAGCTAGCTTCCTCTTAAGCTCACCAATGTCCTCCATACTAGATCCCGCAATAAACATATCATCCACATACAATAACAAAATAATATATCTCCCATTTTCAAGATTCTTTAAATAAACACAATGATCGATTCACATTTCAAGTAACCATGCTCATGCATGAAACTATCAAACCTCATGTACCATTTCCTTAGAGCTTGTTTGAGCCCCCATAGGCTCTTTTTCAACCTACACACTAATTTATCCTTACCCTTGAATTCATATCCAAGTGGTCATGTTGCATATAAATATCTTCATCCAAATCACCATGAAGGAAATCATCTTCACATCTAGGTTCTCTAAGTGGAAATCATCTACTTAATTATGCTCAATACAATATGTATGGAAGCCATTTTTAAATAGAGGAAACATTTTACCAAAGTTAATACACTGCTTTCTATGTAAATCCCTTTACTACAAGCCTTTCCTTGTATCTTTTCTGTCCACCCTCTTCTTCCTTGATCTTATAAACCCACTTGTTCTGCAATTTCCTCTTACCTGTTGGTAACTTAACCAAATCCCAAGTCTAGGTTTTTTTCTAAGGAGTCCATCTCCTCATCCATGCCATGCTCCCACTACACGTGGGTCTTATCCTACATTATTTCTTCAAAACTTTATGGTTCACCATTATCAGTCAATAATAAATAAGATAGAGAAGGTGTAAATATTTCTAGAGGTTTACTTACCCTTTTTGACCTTCTCACAGAGTTTGGGGTACTGTAGAAGCTCATTCTAGACCTCTTAGACAATTGTTTCCAATTCTAACAAAGTGAATGACACCGGTCACCTATAGCCGATCTTTGGTTTTGCTAATCAATGTTGGTTTGGCTCTTCTGTAACCAATACCGGTTCAACTGACCAATCTTGGTTAGGGGTCAATCGACACCGATTATTGTGTAACCCCTATAGGTGTAAGTTTATCCGAGAGTTCATTTTCATTAAAAATTTCTCAACTAGTTTGTCCTTGGGTACCAAAATTTAATCGCTATACATTCTCTTTTCATTCCATTCAATGTCACGACTCCTAATAATTTTAGAATTCTCTAAATCCCAAAAATGGAATCCTAAATCACCAGATCCATAACCAATGAAAGTGAATCTCTTGGATTTTGCATCCAACTTTTTCCTATTTTCCTTATCAATATACACAAAAAGATTATGAACCAAAAAATTTAATAAAAGAAAGATCTACCTCTTTTCAAGTCCAAGCTTCCTCTCGGTATTCCTCCATCTACCGAACTTGAAGGCCCACTGTTAATCAAATAAACCTCCGTATCAATTGCTTCTTCCTAGAACTTCAAGGAAATATAGAATGTATCTTCATACTTCTAGCACGTTTCATGATTTTCATGTTCGTTCTTTTTTAATACCATTCTCTTGTGGTGTTCTTGGAACCATCATTTCCTACACATTCCATTCATTGAACAATAATAATTGAAATCCTTGCTAGATTACTCACCACCATTGTCGGATATAAAGACACTTTAAATTTGAATTTGATTCACTTTCAACAAGGGCTTTCCATATTTTAAAATTCTCAAAAACATCATATTTATGTTTAATAAAATAAACCCATACCTTTCTTGTAGCATCATCAATGAAAGTAACATATTACTTGGGATCCTCCATGAGGAGATACCTGGTTGGTCCCCACACATCCGAGTGTACAATATCCAATTTCTGATCCTTTTTAGTTGCCCCAAATTTGAGAAATCTCACTCTCTTTTGCTTTCCAAAGACAAAAATGCTCACGAAATCAAGATTTAAATATTTCTAATTTGATAACTTAACCTTAGCCTTTAAGATCAACATTCCTTTTTGAATCATATGGCCCAATCAATTATGCCACATGTATACATTTGAATTTGGAGTAGATAACATAGAAAATGAATCAAGTAACACAGTAGATAAATATAATATTCATACCTTCTTACCTCTTGCCACAACAAAAGCACCCTTGGTAACTTTCTAAGAGTCTGTTGTGAATGTAACCATGTAACCAACTTCACCTAGTTGCCCTGCGAAATAAGATACCTCTTGAGGCTTGACACATGCCTCACATATTTCAATACCAATGTATATCCATTCTCAAATTTTAGATGAACTTCCCTTTACTAGTAATACTACAAGGTTCATCATCACCCAAATAAAAATGCCCAAAATTTCCTTGACATAATTTTTGAAATAACCCTTAATAGGGGTTACATGAAAGAAGCTCCTGAACCTAAAATCCATGATTCCATTCTATTATCCAAAGAAAGAATAAGAGCATCTTGCATTACCTCTCTGCAATATTTTCCTCTTTATTTTTGTCTAGGTGTTGGTTATATTTACCCTTTAACCAATAATTTTTTTTTTTGCATGTCCTTTCTTTCCACATTTCCAACAGTAACTCCCTTACCTCTGGATTTAGATCTTCCATCTATTGACTTTGATTTCTCATTATTCTTACTCTTGGATCTCTCCTTCTTCCCGCCTCTTCTTTCTTTCTACATTGAAAGCATTCCTGATGATGATTCCTCTGTATTTTTTTTGAAAATTTCTTCATTCAAGATTATACTAACCACATCATCAAACTTCAAAATATTATTAGCACATGTTGTATTACTAAAACCATTACCAAGTTATCCCAACTATCGTGAGAAAGAACATAAGAATAAGAGTTCTTTCACTTCATCCTAAAATAAATATCAACCGATTTTAACTAATTTACAATAGATCGAAAATCATTCAAATGACTAGATTTAGATCCACCTCATGCATCTTAGAAATAAATAGTTTCTTCATCAAATAAAATTTATTTGAAGCACTTGGTTTTTCATATAAATTAACAAGAGATTTCAATAACTCTAATGTAGATGTTTCTTCCGTAATATTGGAAGCCACAGAATCTTTGCAAGACTCAATCTTATAAATCCCAAAGCCTTTCTATCAAGAATATTCCATTCTTTATCAGTCATCTTTGTAGGTCTAGACTTTTTGTCCAACGGTAAGTACAAATCTCTTTGATACGAGATAATCCTCAACCTCGCATCTTCCATAATTGATAATTTCGGTCATCAAACTTCTCTACTATGTATTTTTTTTTTTTCCATTATTGTGGCTCCCAATCAATTAGAAAATCCTTTGTGAGTAAATATTTCAACACAAAAAACCCTCAAATAAATATTTGATACCAGTTGTTGGGGTTAGCACAAGGTTTTATAGATAATATATCAGATCTAAGCATACATGCAATAAAAGTGGATATTCTACCAGAATAAATATATAAAACAAGAGATATAAATCAACACCAAATTTAACCTAGTTCACCCAATGTGGGCTACATCCACCACAAAACAAGCCAATCTATTATCTAAAGCTTTTAAAAGATATACAATGAAGATTTACAATCTTCCACACCTCTCACGATGTACAATACTTTCTTTCTCTCAAGCTTATCCTTCTTCTCCAATAATTCTCTCTCTAACACAATTATTTCCAAAACAATCATCAACTTCTACAATCCTTACTTCTAAACCCTATATTTCATGCTTATATAGGAATTTACAAACTTAGGGAGCTTAGCCATGAAATTAAAATCAATAGATTTTCTTTAATGGTAAAATTAGATCTAATTCCCGTGAGTTAAATAAAACACCCACACATAGGTAACCAATGTTGGTTAGCCCTAACCGATGTCGGTTCCTACTTACTTGAACGATGCCAGTCCCTTCATAATCAATGTTGGTTACTGTGTTTTCCTACAAATTTAATATAACATGCTAATATGAAGTAATTGAGCTCCACAACTCAAAAATATCAACATTGTATTCTATGACCTTGGTAATCCATCTAAATCACTTTTCGTTCATGTCCTTATTTAGTAAGAAATCCTTGACCCCTAGATGTGATACCATTAGTTGAATCTTGTTATTGGAAAAGACATGTTTGAAATATTTTAGTGCTTGAATGATAGAGAAAACTTGTTTCTTAACAAAAGAGTATTTGAGCTCACAATATTTGAGAGACTGATTGAAAAAGGAAATTATTTTTTCCATCAAGTCATTATTCTACCGAGTAAGGATCCATAAAATACTTTCCTACCCTAAAAAGTGTAGATGATGGAATCCATTTCGTAATTGGGGTTCACCAATGTAGTAGCCTAGGAAATAATTATCTTAATAGCTTAAAAACTTTCCTTACCTTCCTTAGTCCATTTGAAAGGTATATTATTTTTAGCATAACTGATATTGGTTTAGGCAGGTAAATTAATTGAGGTACAAAACTTCTTATGAAATTAATAGTCCTTGAGAAAATCTGGAGATCCTTATTATGGATTAGAAGGAAAGAGACAAAATAACATGAATCCTTTCCGATTCAATTGAAATTCCATCCATTGAAACAACATGCCCCAATAACTTTCCTTCATGAACTACAAAACTACACTTATTTGGATTTAGGTAAAGCCGAAATTCTCTACATCTTTCGAAACCTTTTTGAGATTGTCCATGTGATCCTCTGCATGCTTGGAATATACTGTTATATCATCTAGATAAATGAGGATCATATAATTTATAAGCCCCTTAAAGGCCATGTCCATGGATCTCTAGAAGGTGGCACCGATGTTGGACAATCCAACCGACATCTTATTATATGCATATGTGCCCCACTTGGTAGTAAAAGCCGTGTTAAACTAATTAGACTCCTTGACCAATATCTGATTGTAGCCTGAATATCCATTGAGAAATGAGAATATTTCTTCCCCTTCCACTGTTTAGATAATCTATTTCATAGATATAAGAGGACAATGATCTTTCAAGGAATCTCGATTCAAATCTATGAAGTCCACGCATAGCCTGATCTCTCCATTTTTCTTCCTAACTAGAATTAAATTTCCCACTTAAGAGGAGTGCTTGATTGGGAAGATGATACTAGCCTCAATGAGTTTTGAAAGCTCTTTCTTCATAAGTGGTTCAATATTGGGATTGAATGGTCTCTGATTTTGCCTAACTGGCTTAGCTTTTGGGATGAGTTCAATAGCGTGTTGAGCTAACCCTAGATTGAAACCTCTGTGATCTTCATAACTACAGGAAAAAATGTCATTGTAGTCCTATAAAAGATCAATAAAGGATTTTCTTTCATTTGACGTAAATACCTTGTCAATTTCTAAAAATCTATCTTCTCGCAACTTGAACTTACTTGAAATCATCTTCTTTTATGACCATGTTATTTTTCTATTTCTTGAGTTGATCATCTGAATTGAAAATTAAATCGAGTAACTAGAACTTATAGAAATTTTTAGAATTCAACTGTATGATTTGGTCATCATAGGATTTTGTTTCCTAGATTGCCTATTTGATGAAAATTTGGCCTCCTCCCACATGAAAAGAATAATCTTCTAGTCACTATCAAAACCTTCCAGCTTATTTTGCATTGTCTAGTATTATTGGTCTAATAACCACATTTACAAACTCTTGTCCTTTCCTCATGATATCAACGAGGACATCATACGAGATCCTACCAAGGAAAGTCTATATGCATATTGATTTTGATTCCTAGGAACTACATGAATACCTAAGGCTTCAAAATCCTTGATCAAATCCCATACCCTATTTTTGTATGATCTTCAAAGATCATTCTTTGCTGCACTTCAAGCTATGACCCGATGCAAAATGATCTCGCTGCCCCAAATAATAGTTAATGCTTTGGTCCACTTTTAAGGGCTAGATGAATTCCTATACCAATGTTTCATATTTGGCCACACTGTTAGTGCAGCTAAAATGAATTCATATAGAAGAGAAATATTTCTTAGCCTAAGGGGAAATAAACACAACACCAACACTGACCCCATTTTTGATTCTTGACCCATCACATAAGAGTTTCCATAATCCGTCAAGATCATCTTGAGATTTTAAAATTTTGGGTATCATAGTTCCTTCTTCGTAGATACAATAAATTTCCAACCATGTTTGTTATAGTTCTAATTCTTTGGAATACGGGTTGAATTGATGTCTCATGCTCTAATAATCAAGTAAAATATATGGAACTTATTTAATGGGAGTGCTAGAATCATGATCCACAACCTCTTCTTCTTGATCATGTAAGGCATAATTTCCATTGATGACGTTAGGAGTATAAGGTTCAACATGATTATGGAAAATTGGCTCTTCCCTTATAGTTACTTTAGTCCCATATCTAGTCCAGTAGCATGTGCAACCAATCGATGAGAAAATACCCACCCATCTTAGTTGTGAAATCCATTAAGAATAATATGGTGAAGAAGGGTGGAAGGTCAAAAAGAAATACATCTTGTGTAATCGATAAGATTGGGCATGGATGAATGGTGAGATTTAAATCCTTTATAATCCCAATAGTTTGGACCACTTTGTACCATCCAAATAAACAACCCCTTAATATTGGCATATATTGAATACCTAAGACATCCATAATTTGTGTAGGCATCACAAATCTACTAAGTACAAGAGTCGACCATACATGTATGCACCAAATGCTTACCAATGATCAGAGATATGTAGAAGGGTGGTGGTTTTCTAGATTTAGCAACATTTATTCATTCCAGTTGACCTAAATTGGTAGAGGTAGATGATCCACACTTATCACCTCTCGCTCGGTGTATCAAAACTTTTGAACACTTCTTACAATTTATTCTATGCAAACTAATGAAAGTGCTTCCCACATAGTGACATTAAAATTCATCTTCTTCATCTATTTAACAATACTAAAAGGGATACTTCCTACCTTACCAATGTTACTTTGTGTGGTAGAATATTATTTTGGAAAATGAGCATTTGATGCTATAACATTGGATATATTTTCCTTCCTCGTAGTATGAATAACTTGTGCACGTGATGATTTTACTTTCATGTCTTTACTTGTAATTACTTGCAAACAAGGTTGAGAAGTAGAAGCTTGATCAACTTTTGGTAGTTGGCCCTAAATTTCCCTCTTTTCTAGTTAGGTATTAGAAGCTACTGATGTAGGTTCTATATTGAATCCAAAAAAATCATCCTCTTGCTAATTCAAGAAGGTTTTCTCCCTAAATTCTTAGGTTGATTAGAATCTTCTTGTGAAGGATCCTCTACTTGGCTATTTTGTAGGTGCAAATATCATTTGAACCATAAGTTCTTGACTAAGCACTCCATTGGGGCACATATTTTTATTATGTGGTTGAGAGCATGGGTAACACCATTCACAATCTTAAACAATTTATTTTACATCGGATAAGGGTTCTGAAGAACTAGTTAAGGGGGCTCTTAGTACTCAAAGGCCTAACATTAACAACCTAATTTTGAGATTGGTTGTTGTTTTTTGGGAGAGATACATGTTAGGATGCTATTTTTTATTCTAGGGTTGATAGGAATGATTATATTGATATTATTTCCTTTATAGAGGTCATTTTGAGGTGAAGGTACATGCTGAGTTAGTTAATTAGACACGAGGGAGAAGGGAAATGGTTAGGCGATTAGTGGGGAATTTAGGATATATGGGGATAAGTGGCCTTAGGGATATCTTCCCGGCTGGATCAAGAAATTTTATGCTCATATGGCAATGTCATAGGCATTGAGTAATGTTGTTCCACCCATTGATTGGATCATGACCGCAACATAATTTTTGAAGGTTATTTTTTAATACAAGAATGCATTGTTTAGGGAAGGCTTGATCATTGCTGGAATCCTATTCCATGTCTTCTAGAATACGAAGTCTAAATCTCCCAAGAAATACTAAGGGGATATATTTATAGTGATTAAATATTTCATACGTTACATGTTATCATTCTTATCCTCAAAATGATTACAAAGTTTTTCTCATAACTCACCCTAAGTGTGTATAGTGCCAAATGCCAAACCACGAAACCATTGAAGTGCTTTCCCTTTAAGGGAAGTAACAATACTTCTCATTGCAACATTGTCCTCCATGATATTATGAACTACACATATGCTAGCCACATCTTGAATATGATCTATGGGGTGATATTGGTTTCACCTGTAGAAGGGTAGAATTTTGAGGGTAGCCACATGTATAAGCATCACATTGAGAAAGTGTAAGAAGATTTCCACCATTGAAAGTAGGAAAAATTGGTTTCTTACCATTTCTATTGTAACAATTGGTTGATTTATCCTTGGTGGGGGAAATATTTCATATGTAGGTGTTGAATGTGCTCTACAAGATGATGATTAAGCTCCACCCCTTATTCTTTTGGGAGGAGACAAATATTGTTTGATATTTCATTGATTTTCTCTCCTTAATGAATCTCTACTCTAAATCCTTTACATAATTAAGTGCACTAGATATTGAAACCCATAAATATGGAGTCAATAAATACCTTTAATTCATGAAAATTCTAAGAGAATAACCAAATCTTAACGTCTCTCCCACTAGGCGTGCCAAAAATGTTGTCACTTGGATCACGCACACGTTGAATCATTAGATGATCCATTGTAAATGGGAACATCCCCAAGGTGTGGAAAATTGGTTTCTTAGGATGAACCTCTAGAGAATTCCATCTTCATTTTAAACTATGTGCATCTGATTGAAGATCAAGGTGTAGAACTATAATACTTAAAACAAACTACACTAACCCATTTTTTGGAAAAGCGATAGAAGGATAACTCAAAGTACATAAAAATGAGGTGATGCACCAAAAGTTTAAGGAACAAATAGATCCACTCCACATGCATAGAGTATTACTACATAATGATATATAACATGCACAACTTCTTATTCTCTTTTCCAGTCAAAGCTTTATGAATATAAAACTTAAGGATAACAAAGGGATTCTATAAACCACAACTTGTAATTTAACTAAAGAAAGATAACTAATATGAAGGAAAGATAAATCATCACATACAAGGAATTGAAATCATTCACAAGTATTAAATGAATTATTGAAATACACAACACATCAAGTAGTCGAAGGAAAAATATTATTTCGTATATTACTGAGGATAAAGCTTGTACATGAAAAATCCCAAAAATGACAGAGCCTCCTTACAATAAGATCCAAAAGTCCCTGAATACATAATGCATTATTGTATTTATAGATTAGGAGGGTTGAAAAATTATATCTACTCCTCTTAATCATTACATGCCAAAAATAGAATGCAATTACACCTAAGAAATAGTCTCCCACAAAAATAGTGATGTGCTTGTGCGAGGTTTGAATGGGTCAAACCTATAACTTGAATGGTGTTACAACTTAGAGATTGTGTGAAAATGGTAGCCAAGTTTATCTAGGGTTGCCACCACACTTTCCTTGATCTGATTATTCTTCACTTTCTTCAACAAAAATCTTATTCCTATAGTCAAGAAATCATTTTATGATTCCTTAAACTTCCTTGTTATCTGGTTCGCATGCATAGAAATTCGGACCTCGGTTGATTCAACTTCATTAAAAAAATTTCTTAGTAAACTTTTGGTCCAATTTATGACTTTCTTGAGTTTAATAAGAAATTTTGGTATGAAACCAACTTGTGAATAGAATCAAGAGAAAAATATTTGGTTACATCTCTATCCTCATTTAATAGGCTCTTGAACTAAGTAAAAATTGTTTAACCGAAGTGCATCAATATTCTCATTCGAAACTTGCAATTGATTCTCTAAAATTCATCCGTAATGTCATTTAGGCTATCAAATTTCTTGATTATCCTATAATTCAACTTAGAAGTTGCCTCCTACAACATTCGGACTTGAAACTCTATGACTTCACTATATTCAGACAATTATGAAGAATCATCAATAATCCCTTCCTTTAAAAGTAGATCCAATTTTATGTTATGTACCTCTTTCAAGGTTTCAAGAGTGAGTTCCAAATTATCACTTTCCTCTATGAGGAATCCATCCTTCTTGGAATTTTTTTCCATTTTAGAATACATTTCATTATAAAGGTCAACAACATCCTTAACCACATACTCTCCTTCCTAAATTAAAATTTCAATCCACACTCATATTGTCAAAACTTGTTGTCCAATATTATTAACTATGGAAAATGAGGTGTCATCAAAGCTTGGAGGTATAAAAAGGGTAATGGTATGAACATGATGTGTGATCTTTGTCAGAATGGAAGTTAACTATTCAACCTTGTTTTTAAGTTCATCCTTGGTTACATTGTCTTTGTCAAAATTATCCAGAAGATTACCAAGGGCAACATGAACATTTTGTTTGGCTCCTTCATGAGTATCCTTTCCAAGATAAAACCTTGAGATCTAATAATATGCTACAATGATACCTACTTTGGTTTTACCAGTAGTTGGGGTTGCTTATTTAAACAAATATCTACCCAGTTTGATTTCATCGATAGGTTATAAATGACCCACGACCTCTTTGATTTTCTTTGGGGAGTTAGATCTAGAATACTTAAGTCAACAACATCTCCAATTAGAACTTTCTTCTTTTGATTTGTGGTTTTCTTGTTTAACTATGTAGGGATAGAAGAATAAGATAATTGTTCGATTGATAACATAGGCACATTCATCATAACAGTAGATTGGGTAGGTGTTACTAGGGAACTTTTGAAAGTACCGAGGATGGAAATGATGTGGTGATAAGTGAAGGTGGATTGGAAAGGATTACCATAGGAATTGATGAGATGGGGGTGCAAATGGGTGGAATTTGTTGAGGAAGAGGAGTCCCAAAAGGATATCCTAAAGCCATAACATTTCGGATGAAAGAGAAGGGAGAGAGGAGAAAATTGTGTAATGGAAGGGGAGTAAGCAAGGAGTGTAGAAGAATGGGAACAAAAGAAATAAATGATGTGGCCAAAGGAAGAGTGAGATGTGGAGGAAGGATGAACATAAAATAATGAAGAGGGAAGAGGTAGAAAAGAAGAAGTTTGTAATGTTTGGGAAGTTGTGGAAGAAAAAACAAGGTCAATGACCTATGTGGAAGGAAATTTGGAAGATACAAATTTTAAGGGAACTTTGGAGGAAAATATTGGACCCTTGCAGATAACGGTAATTTCAAGGAGAGGGTTGGGAGCATATATTTTTCATTTTTAGGGGTGGAGTGGCCCACCGATGGTTATACTTAAAATATCTCAACATGAGGCTAATATGACTTTTTTTTATGATTCCCAATGATGTCAGCCACTTGATTGAGAATAGGATCCACTCTTTCTTTTTTGTTGATGCATTCCTCAAGAAACCAACCAATCCATGACAAAGGGTAATTTATTACATTTTTTTTTTTATCATAGATGGGATCTAGAATCTGTTCATCATCATAAAGACCCTCGAGGACATATGGAATTCCATACTTGGTCACCTCCCGAGGGTCAACCTCTTGAAATCCATTTCCGTATTGTGACCTCATGCCTACAATTGATCCAAATATCTTCTAATTGTCGTATGTGAAGACCAACCAACCCGTACTCTGCTGATTTTTTCATAATAATTGAAATTGACATGGGGATGAAAATTAATCAAATTAATTTACTACATCTCTCCTTCAATATTATTTTCCTTGTATGTGGAAGCATAAGTATACCTTCCTAGGACTTTAGAGAACTGAGCTCTTGTCTTGTGTTTAGGATATTGGATTTTATGAAAATGAAATAGTTGCCAAACCAAATCCATCTAGACTGATTTTTGTATGGGGCACCCTGGTAACTTGTAGGGAGAACACCGAGAATATTTCCACCCTAAGGTATGTGAATTTTTGGGATTGTAAGTATATGCCTCCCCATTATCTCGATTTCTCACTAGGCATCATTTGAAATTCTTTGATTATATAACTCCTTGTCAAAGAATTACATAATAACATCGAAGAATGTATCATTGACTCCTTTGAAATGTTTCACCCCTTCCTTCATTGTGAGATGAGGGTAGAAGTCATAGATTTTATATAAGTTTCTTGACCCAACTTATGATAAATCTAGATAATTCCTCATTCCTACAACTACGTATACAAGATAAGAAGTCATAAAGAATTTTTCGTAAGTTACAAAATCTAATAATAGGAAACAAATGGCATCATTGATATGTTCTGCCCATATGATAAGATCATCATCCTTTCGATAGTGGCAATGTATAAATACATTCGTTCTTAGAAATCTTTGGAATATGATAACACCATAACTATGCTCAAAGTGGTGATGATATCATTCACTTCTGGATAAACTATGACATGGGAATATTCCTAGGAACCTTGGATAATGAAGCCTTAGATTTCACTAGGTAGCTCTTGTTAAGGACTCTTGTATAAGTATCAATATCTTATTCCCGAAAGTGCTCAAGAGCGGACTTTTGGGAAATTTTGGCATATTCCTCAAAGTTAGGGAGCTTCAACAAGTATTCAAGATAATCACTAACTAATTTAATCACAACCACCCGTAATTCTCTTTCAATGTTTGTGAGTCTTTGTAAAAGTGTGTGAAAACAACGAGAAAAAATTTGGGCATTGCATTGATAGAGGGAAATGTTGAGAATTAATCCTAACTCTTTAACTTAATAAAATAATCAAGAAAATAAGACTTACCTAACCTTAAAATGATGGGTTTTAGAGATACCCACAAATGTAGTTGAATGATACTTGATGGTTACGCTCGGTATAATAAATGATGTAAGCTTCTTTCTGTGAGAATACGTGCATGTCACAGACACTAAAAATATATGATTAATAAAATATGAGGTGAATTTCCTTATGCAAAAGCTAGTCCACGAAAATTAAAGGACTTCACGACAAGGGTATCAGTTTTCTTTTTACAATCAAGTGGGTATAAATGATATATGATAAATGGTAATAATAAATGTTTCATTATTATAAATATAGAGCTGATAAATGATAAGAAATGATAGATAATAACTATGGTTCAAAATTAGAATCTAAATCAGTATCCGAATTCTCAGAGGAAGGAGAAAATTCGTCTATAGTGGAGTCTAGGTCGTCTTCATTAGAGAAATATAATCTCTCATCTTCAATATACTCTTCCTTAAAGAAGTCTGAAATGTATCCCAAATATTATTCTTCCATGTCATGCTAGTACTCAAAATTAGAATCGAGTTCTTGGAATTAGTTTGGTCTTCAAATTTAGACTTAGGGATTGACTCTTCTATCTCATCTTTGTATTGATATTTGAACCAAGATAAATCAGCTCGGATGTGTAGGACCTCAAAATAAGCTTCCCCAGAATTCCTTTGTAGCTTTATGGATTCATTGAGTAGACTCAAAGATGGTTTGTAAATGATCCAAAGGGGCAGTGCATGACACACAACTCAATGTCATGTATAATGCCATATTGCTCCTAATGCAATGGGTAACGAACAATTGGTAGAGAGTGGATATTGGTAATTTCATGACTTGGGCCACCTATTGCTATCTAATAGAAGACATTGTAGATAGAATAGAATTGATGTAAATTATTGAATGAAATCTGATTTAGTTTGTAGGAGCATAAAATAGACAAGAATCGCAGGTGATTCTAGTAATCACTGGCGATTACTATAATCGTTGGCAATTCTAGATATTGAAAATAGAATTATTAAATTAATTTTGTGTGTGATTAATGTAGTATTCAAGATTTATCAATGATGGAAACAATTTGAAATAGATAAATGAGAAAATATAAATACCTTGATTATATCATAGAGGAGATAATTTGACCTTGAAAAGGAATGGTGTAAGCATTTGGATGGAAATATGCAACTTATGATGAAATGTTGGTCTCATGCGAGAGATTAAATGATGACTGGAGGATGACTGAGAGATATTAGAAGAGTAATTGGACAATAAACTAGATAATCGTGTGCGAAATAACACTATAAATCTGAAGAGTAAAGCTAGATATTTGAGAATGCCAATGGATGATCCCAAAAAGAGACTACAAAATTGGCTTAAGTAATTGTTAGAGATTGACCAAATCACTAGCGATTTCAGTTTGTTTAGGTTTGTTTAGAAAATGGCTGAAACAATTTGCCAAAATTAGGATTTTTGTTTTGGATTTCGAGGGACGTGTTGTTAATTTGTTCAAAATGTGTCAAGTTGGCAGTGATGATGAAGGAATAAACTAATTTTGGCTAGATTATGTTATGACTTAGCCTAATCTAGGTTATAGATGATAATGATAAGTTTACAAGATAAGGATGTTAGGGAATAGGTTAAAAATGGTTTTTAGGGAATATTTGGATAGTTAGGAAAATGATTAGGTTAGGTTAGGAAAATAATGATTTTCATAGGTGGATATATTAATTTGATTAAATGGTGTACATGTTATGAAATATTAATAAAAATGAGGATGTAGTATGTGGTCTAAGGTATGTATTTAATTAATCAAATTAATTGATTAATTAAATAGAGATAAAGGGTGTTTTTGTGGGATGTCATGTGCTTAATTAATGATTTGGACAAAGATGAGGGAGTGCGGGTTTTCGATGTCTACAAGAAAGAAGCAGCCAAAGCGAGTTTAATTTCGAAGATACCATGCATCCATGTATTTTTTTGGAGCTCTAAACCTTTCCAAAACTCACGAAAGCTAATATGTCCAAGGTATGTATTTGCATGTTTTCTACGTCTCAAGTGGTGCTTGAAGGGGAGATAACCCTTGTAAAATATATTTTATATTTTATTTTCCCTTCGAATACTATCCAAACATTTTCTAGGATAATTCTCTAAAAACTTCTTCGAATGAGAATTAAAAGTTGGGGGCGAGAAGTTCACCCATGCGGTGCGAGATGTAAATCCAATCCACACTTTTTCTATGTAATTCTACTCTAGAGTTCCACTAGCGGAGGTTGGGACATGCATTTAAGTATTGCATTTCTAAACTAAAATTCCTCCATTAAACTCGACTATAGTATAGTTTTGTAGTTGTGACCCCGAAGTTTGATTTACACCATGGTCGTGAATCTCGGATGGCGAGTCCATCCTTGTTCCATGATCTTTAAATCTTCACATATATTTCCTCTTCTCCTATCCAAAAATTATGTCTTGAAGCCTAAGACCCAAAAACAATAGAACGAAATAAATTGAAAGTGACATGAAAAGGTCAAGTCCATCACACAATCATAAAACCCAAAAAAATGAGCAATAAGAACAATGAAGTGTATCCATGGAAATAGATGAAAGTGGACAAGAAAACCCTAGAAATGAAACCAAAATAACTTGTAAAAAATAAATTACAAACTTACCTAAATACCAGGTGAGAAAACAAAAAAAAAATCACTCAAAAATCAACCTAAGAAGTACAATCAGAGTTCGAGAGGGTGTCGGTAGATCGGTGTATCAAATCATTAGGTGAAAATGAAAAGTAAAACTCGCCCTTAAATAGAAAAGTAAAAATTAATTAGGATAGTTGGCATTAAATGTTGACCTACCATCGGGGGTCAAAATTCATAAGTCCGTGTGTAGTTTTCATGTAAACTGCACCTCAGGTCTAAGTTCCAAAGTGTCCTTGAAGTAGTCGAAGGAATGGAAGTCGAGAAGTTCATGTGCGGTTACATGCAAACTACACTTCGGTACCAAGTTTCGACTTGTAAGTAGGGAATTGGATTTTAGAACTCAACATGAAGTTTGCATGCAAATTGTAGCTTTGAGTTTTGATTTTCGGTTTATGTTTTTACTAAATGGGGTGGGTTTTAGGTTTTGGAACTCAATGTGAAATTTACGTGAAAACTGAATGTTGACTTCCGAAATCTGAAATCCGATAGAATTTCAACACTTAGGAAATTTTTGATTTTTTTTTGGGAAAAAAATAAAACTCGATATAAGGCAAAAACTTTGCAATAAAATTTTCAAAAGTTCTGTAGGCAAGGGAAACTTAGAAAGTTAACAATGTTTATGGAAGTTTGTAATAGGAGAGAAAAATCTCTTGAAAATGACCCCTTATACCAAATCCACACTTTCATGAATTGAAAAGCACACTTACATGAATTGAAAACACACTTGTAGGAATTGAAACACACTTGCAGGAATTGAAAGGAACACTTACATGAATTGGAAACACACTTGCACTGATAATTTAAACACACATGCATAAATTAAAACACAATTTCAAGAATTGAAAGGCACATTTGCATGAAATTAAATGTCACACTTGTAGGAATGGAAAATTTTGAATTGAAAATAAATAATAAACACATAAAACCCATGAGTTTTCACAACAAACTATACACCAAAGGTATAATAACATTGTGTAAATAAAAATACAACATTGAAATTATAATTAAAAAATGAAGAAACAAATATAAACACATAGAAGCATCTTCATTTGAGTATGTGGCCAGCTCATTCCTCAATAGAGGATTTTAATAAAGAATTATTTACAAAGTGGATGTAACATAACCTCATAAAGAATTGATGAGAATAATGCGATTACATTCATTGGTGTGGGAGGTTGTATTTATAATTTCATGCTTCCAACCAACTCCTTATTTTAAGGCACGAATATCCATCAAATATTATCAACTCAGATTCAATCTATTAAAAATAGCATCAATATCCATAAAATATGGAGAGATATTATCTAAATCTAACCACTAATCCAACTTTTTTATTTTATTTTTGAGAATCAAAATGAATATTGATTCTTCCTTATTTTACAAATAATAAATCACTTATAGAAATATCCATTTTTAGAATTATTTCCAACAAAATAGAAATACTTCTCAAAACACCCTTGAAGTTATGTTCATTTCTATAACTCAAGTATTCATCTCTAAATCTTTAATATCCATCTCCAAATCTCTATTGTTCAACTCTAGAGCTCTAATATTCAACTCCAAAGCTAGTGAAAGAACTTCTGGAGCTAGTACAAGAACCTTCGGATCTAGTGAAGGAACCTCCAGTCGAGTCAATGAAGGAACCTTTGGAGCCAATGAGTGTATCTATGGAACTAGTGAGGGAACCTCTGAAGCTAGTGAGGAAACCTCTAGAGCTAGTGAGGGAACCTCCAAAGCTACTACAATGTTGAAATGACAATCTTTGGAGATGATATGAGAGATGTTGAAGATCCTACAAGGCTGGCTGTAGTTACTTCTTAGTGCTCAAAATCCCTTATTCAAAAATTATAACAAAGTATGGATTGCATATGCACAAATTGACATCATTTTTCCCAATAATAATTAGAAATATATACAAAAAGATAACAATGAATTATAAAAAAATAACCATGATATATACTCTCTATTTTATTCTAAATAAACCATAAGTTTAGAAATTACACTTAGATCCACTTGTATGTTATTTATGCAAGGAAGAAGGAATGCCATATTTTGTATATAATGAGCCATGTTTGGGGATCATCAACAATTGGGAAGTAGAGTGACACAATAAATAGTTTCTAACATTACAATTATAAACATGGGCACCATCGATTCAATACCATGAGATGTTCATTGTAAAATACCACCTTTGACACCCTAACACTAATGTAAATTGAAGGGTTTTGTTGAGTTTATTTTACGTGACCATGAGAAAACTAGTGAGAGATGGGAGAAAATGAGAGATATTTTTATAGATGAAAAATTCCTAAGCGTAGGATAATGAGACATTCCTATGTGCCATGCATTATGAGAAATTATCTCATCGAAAGTTTGGCTACTTTTCACTCTCAGGGTGCTTAAGAGACATCCTTAAACTGATGTAGCCATGAAGGAATGGTATGGTTGGGCACTATAATCAAATCTTAGATAACATATAATAGCCCTCCAAGATGTGTAATAACTATAGGTTTAATTCCATGAGGTGGAAATTGTAAAATATCACCATCAACTCCTATCATTAACACAAAATGAAGGTTTTAGCCACATTTCATTTGCTACAATTGTGAGGAAAATGGAAAGAGATGGGAGAAACTAGTATTTGTAGCCAAACAAAGTGTTAAACTATAGGTTTAGATGAGATGTTATTAGGTGTCATGGGTTGTGAGAAATCATTTGTCAAAGTATGGATACTTTTTTCCCTCTGGGCACTTAAGAGACATTGCCAGAATGATGTAGCTGGGAAGGACCGAGATAGTTAGGTAGCAAAATAAAACTTTAGATAGCATCTAACATCACACCTTGACATGTGGGTGGCATCAATTCAGTGTCAATTATAAAATATCATTCTCAACACCCTAACAA
Organism: Taxus wallichiana var. yunnanensis; assembly: GCA_018340775.1. Classification (NCBI taxonomy): domain Eukaryota; kingdom Viridiplantae; phylum Streptophyta; class Pinopsida; order Cupressales; family Taxaceae; genus Taxus; species Taxus wallichiana. Next base: position 364,104,016 of record CM031243.1, on the reverse strand, counting down.
TGATGGAAATTGAAAGTTTTGATGTGTTTCATTCACCACTACCATGAGAAAATTGGTGGGAAATGGGAGAAATCGAGAAAGATTTTTATAGAAAGAACATATGTGTAATTATAGGTTTAGAAAAGAACTTCCTAGGTACCACAGGGATGTAATAAATTTTCCATCAAATTTTAGATACTTTTCTCTCTTAGGAAATTTAAGATACATCACTAGATTGTTGTAGATGCAAAGGAATGGGACAATTGTGTAGAGAAATGATACCTCATATATCATTTAATAGTCCTTTTGGGCCCCTAAAATATTGACTAAGTACAAAAAGGCGCATGGGCGAGCAAGGCCTAAGTTGAAGGATGGGCGCACAAGGCAGAGTTCTAGGAGGGTTTTAGAAGGACCGTGTTACGTGCCCAGCCAGAACAAGGTCTCAGGACTTAGCCGTATTCGAGTGTATCGAGCGGGACATGAGAAAAGCGTGACCCGATTACGCATGCAGAAGTGGATAAGGTGTCAGCTTGGTGACATGCTGCCTAGGAAGGAATATGCCATGTGATGGAGGCTTCTAGAAGGCCATCATGGTAAAGAGTGGAGAGATCGGGCACGGAGGAGCATGCGCCCATGGTGGACCACATTCGACACTTGGCGTTAGATTTGAGGTTGCAAAGGTGAGTTGGTAGTTCAAGGCCTATAAATACAAGTGCCCACTGAGAAGAAAAGGAAGAGATCAATAGAGAGCGAGCTCTCTAGAAATGCCACAAGGATTCATATTGGGTTGGGTAGATGAAATATAGGATAAGGATGTATCAAAGCTTAGGGTTATAAAATTTATTTTGAGAGCTAAAGGATATGGATCCGGTTATGATGCATGACTTTGGTCTACCATACTTGTGATGTTCTGTAATGGATCTATGAATTTAATGAGATTACCAAGTTATCTGAATATGATCCTTCTTGGTTCATTCATACATGATTATCCATAGTTATTTTTCATGTATGTTTATAAGATGAATATGAATCGCTATGCATTTTCCTTTTTGTTTTGATTCGATTCTTTAAGTCTTTAAAGTATCTCTGTCTGTAATGCCCGCAATGGTCTAGATCCATTCCGAGCTCTATGATGTTTTCATGTCTTATTCCCACTCACTTTATTTAAAGTTTCGATCATAGATGATGTTTTCCCACTCAACTCACATAAAAGAGAGACTTGGTTCCTAAACGTGCCTTAGGTGAGCACCCAACACCTCTTGGGTGATAGGTAGGCATGCATGGGATTCCTTGTTCGTTGGTGGATGTAAAAATGAATACAAGTCCTCCCAGGATGTGTGGGTGCCATCGGTTTGGTGCCATAAGGTGTTGATTTATAAATATCACCCTTGACACCCTAACATTGTTACAAATTTAGGGTTTTTTTCATTTCATTCACTTTGTGGCCATGAGAAAAATGATAGGATATTGGAGAAAATGAGAGATATTTTTATAAATAGAAAAAATCATAGCCATAGGTTTAGATGATACATTCCTAGGTACCACAAGTTGCGAGAAATCATCCATCAAAGTTTAGCTATTTTTTCCTCAAGGATATGAAAAGAATGATAACCAAACTGTTCCAAGCCACAAAGATCTAAGATACTAATAAAACACCATTTCGATAACTTGAAATCAATTCAATAGAATAACCTTAGTGATAAGATCTTAGATACGTGTCGTGCCCTACATGCTAGTTAGTGATGAGATTCTTTGCTTTGATGCATGCTAGAACATGAGCGCATTACAATTATGGAAGAGGCACATGGTGGGATTGCCGGAGGACACTATGTAGGAAATGTAACCACACGGAAGATTCTACTCGTAGGGATTTGGTGGAAGACCATTTATCAAGATTGCATTGAGTTTTGCAAGGCATGTGATCATTTCCAACACCTTGGCAATCCCGGAAAAAGGGATGAAGTGCCATTTGGACTAATAGCCAAATGCGAGAACCATTTGAGAAGTGAGCTATCGAATTTGTTGGAATAATCTTGCCGATGAGTGCGAAGGAATGGTTCACGGTATATCCTCACTTGCATTGATTATTTGATGAGGTGGGAAAAGGCAACACCTACTAAGAATCATATAGTGGTTACCGCTACTATATTTTTATGGGAAAACATAATCAATAGGTATGGATGCCCATTGAGTTTGAAAAGTGATAAAGGTATACACTTCCTCAATGAAAAGGTCAGGATTCTATCATCATAATTCATGGTGGCTCATCAAGAAACTACCCCTATCACCCTCAAGAAAATGGAATTGTTGAGTCATTTAACAAAATACTTAGTCACACATTGACTAAGATCTATGATGTTGGTAGACAAGATTGGGATGAAAAAGTATCAACCGTTCTTTGGGCATATAGGACAACATACAAGAGGTTGAATAAGGCCACACCATTTCAATTGGTGTTTTACGCAGAGGCTATCCTACCATTTGAATTCATGTTACCTTCTCTGCGTATAGCGCGTGTAGGAGGGTTGGCCGATGAACAAGTCTTTGGAAGAAAGAATTGACAAGTTAATGCAATTGGATGAAAGACGATCACTCACCAGGTGGAGCTAGACAACTGAAAAAGCAAAACAAAAGGCATGGCACGATTGTCACATTAAGAACAAGAAGTTTGAGGTTGGGAAGATGGTCTTACTATATGATTCAAAGTTTTTGTGCCATCTTGGGAAGTTAAAGTCCATTGGTTGGGCCCCTACATCATCTCATACATCTTTTATTCGGACATGTTCCATTCTGAAGCACAAGATGGGATGATATTGGTAGGACACCTCAATGGGAGTAAGTTGAAGCCCTACTATAAATAAGTCATCTTGGTGTTTGTAATAAGGTAGTATTTCCAATTAGTTTAGCATTTCCTTTAATGCATTTTCTTTTCTTGTGTTTCCCTTTCGTTGTTGTTTTGTGTTGTGCCTTGGGTGCCAGATGCACCGATAATCTTATTACTTTTTGAAGGTTGTAATCAAAAAAAGGACTGCACATCGATTTAGCATGGGGTGGAGTAAGGTGAAAGAAATTGCAAAGTGTGAAGCACCGGAAAGATTGTGTTGGAAATCCCAGTTGGATGTACTTGGAAAGGAAGTGCATGAGAGAAAAGGTGAAAAAATATGGTTGGTGTTAGGGTAAGGCTACATTGTGGATCCAAGAGGAAGAATTACAAAAGTAACACGAGGTAGGTGAGAGAAAAATCATGATGGAAGTACCTTTGCACTTTGGTGATGTGTGTGCAAGAGTCTCCTATCAAGATGGATTGGTTGCGCACCAGAAGGTTGGGGAATTATCTACGCAAGGTCGGGCACGTGAATGAAAGCACTAAAGTCGACTTTGTTGAAAAATCTACATTAATTGTTGGAGTATGGTGGTAGGTAAGGTAGCATTTAATGTTAAAAGTGGGAAAAACTATAAATAGAAGGTTGGACACTTCATTATTTACATTACGAATATGAAGAAGGAAGAGCTTTTGCAAACTAGGGTTTCCAGAGTTGATCCATGTGAAGAAAAATTGGAGAAATTTAACCATGAGTGACTAGTTTGGATCTACAAACCAAGAGGGGAATAGTTCACGGGCGTGGAGAGAGTTATGGAGAAGCGCCATCTTGTGAAGGGGATATTCCAACGAGGGTTTGGCAGCTAGGGCATGGGTTGGAAAGGAGTTTCTTCACAAGTTCAAGATCTAAACTTGGAAAGGGTAGAGAAGTAAAGCAAGAGAATTTGAAGTGAAAAGATAACCTACACAATGGCACCCAAGAATTCATTGTAACACCTAAGAAAGACAAGGGAAAGGCAAAACAACAAAAACTACCGTAAGTACCTAGATGGGGTTTTAATTGGAAAGGAGTGGGAGTCCCATTTAAGAAACATGACAGTAAGTGATTATAACCATCGCACAAACATGACTGAAAAGGAAATGGTGCTGGAGTTAGTGTACTCGATAAATAAAAGGACACTAGAAGGGTTACCCATTTATAGCGATGAAGTAAAAGTGAAGTTGGAGAAGGTGGGATTATTACAAATATATGAGTTGCCCTACTTTGGGAAGCCTGAGTACCTCTATCAGTTGCTGATGTCGCACGTACATGAAGATCACTTTCACTTCATGGGGTGTAAGAAGTGCATAACTCCTCAGCTGATTTCAAAATTCTTAGGTATCATCATGAAGGATAAAGTATAGAGGACGACCTATGTGATAAAGAAACCATAAAAGAAACCATAGCCACATATGCATACAAGAAGGGGTCAAGGTACTATGATATTAAGGATATCCAAGACCCGTGAAGAGAATGGATGCATGCTGTAACCAAATTTAATGACCAAGACATGTGGACACAAGTGAACAAATCATGGCTCAATGTTTGCGAAAGCATACCGAGGGTGCCATCTATAAATTATCTGCATTTATCACGGATGAAATCATCAAAGCAGTGGAGGGTGACAAGATACTTTTCGGCAATGTCCTCTTAACTATTGTATTTTTAGAGATCAGTGCTAGATGCGGTAGATAAGTTTGTATGGGAGTACCCAGAGGAAGACCCCTCACCCGTAAAGATATTCGAAAAATATACTTGCGATAGCATGATGGCCGTTCATAAGGCACGTCTTGAGAAATGGTATATGTGCTTGAGGAATGTGTTTGGGGCAAAGTGGAGGATCCCAGAATAACTGCCAAATATCACAGAAGGAGAAGCTGAATTCGTAGTATACCAACACTTTTGCATTGGTAGATTTAAGTTGGTTGATGAAAACATGAGCCCTTGGTGTAAAATTCCATTTTCTTTCACCGCTTAGTACTTCCAGGAGGGGGTAAACAAATTCAAGGAATCTAAGAAACTGAAGTTTTACCTTGGAAGTATGGACCGGGACCACATGGAGATGTGCAAGATGTTGGTCTAACCTAATAAGTGTGCCTACGTGGAAAATTATGTATCACATGAAGTTCAGATGATGAAACCTTTGACTCTGCCTATTGCGGGGGTTCGTGGCACATGTATACCTTCGCATAAGGCCCAAGTTTGAGAAGGGCACTTATCTTGAGAATGAGATAGCTATACCTGAGGACCTAACAAGTAGGAAGAAGACCATGCCCAAGAAGAAGGAAATGAAAAGAAAAAGAAAAAGGCACCAAGTCCCAAGATACTCAAGCGGTGGGTGCCCCGAACAAGCACTAGAACAAGTACTTACACGCACAGGAAGAGGTCTCCAGTCAGAGAGGAGTGCTAGAGCAAGGAAAGCTTATCGTAGAGGAGAAATCACCAGAGGAGGAAGAAGAGAAAGCAGAATCTCCTATACTGGAATCCTTAGTTAGGAAGAAGCAGACGGTAATGGAGGAAGTTGATTAGGAGGGAACAAAGAGCTTGGAAAATACATAGGTGAGAGGGATGACAATGAATAAGATTGATTCTGAAGGGGACCAAGAACCACTTGTTTTCAGCGTGCATAATTCGGAAGAAGAAGGCAAAGAGGAGAAGAAAAACTATCACTTTGTGCGAAGGGCAATCGGGAGGAGGAGGGCACCGGGACATGGGAGAAGGTGAAGAGGTTAGCACAAAGAGTCATAGGAATCCAAACCTCACATAGGAGAAGATAAAAAAGCGGTAGAAAGAGAAGTGATGAAAATCATTGAAGCCTTGGTAGAACAAGAGTTAGAGTGCAACGCTAAAATAGTGATGAATGAAGATAAGGAAGGAAGCATAGGAAAAGACCATGGTAGTGCGGGAGGCCCTAGTCTAACAATAACTATTCCTAAGGGAACATACACAGGTAGAAAGAGCATGGAGATCAAAAGACCAAGAATGAACTACATTGATGATCACAACAAGGTGTTGTGCGCATGCTTCCAAAGCACAATCCCTATAAATCAACTCTTGGAAATGAAGTCGTTTGATGAAGAAGATGCATACCCTCGGACAAGGAAAATCATGGGCAATTGAGTCCCACATCAAAGAGCCATAGTTTGAGGTAAGCCAAGGAGAACTAATGAATATTCCTAAGTCAAAAGGAGATAACCCCTTAGTGAGCGCTCAGTAGCTTTCAGATGAACAAGTCTATAATGCATTGAATAAAGTCTCAATTGAACTAGAATCCAGGTTATTCGGAAGGAATGATAGGGTAAAATTTCTAGAGGCAGAGCTAGAAAAGAGGGAAGAAGAGCTAGAAGATAGTACCAAGAATTTGAAGTAGGAGGAACTAATCAGTGCATAGCTAAATCATGAACTAAGGAAGAAAAGGGAAGGGTGCGTGAGGTATATAAGAAGGTAGAATCCATCACATATGCCATTGTTTTGAAGCATCCAGACCTGGTACCACCCACACAAAAGTATGGATCTTCCCTTGATTTTCTTGAAGACGTAATACACATCCTCACCATGGAAAGACAACCTCTGGCTTTAGAATCCATGGAAGAAGTAGCAACGTGCTGGAGGAGTGAAAATTAAAGGTTGTAACAATCATTTAAAGTACAACAAAGTTATTACTAATGTGAAAATCGCTACCCATACTGCTGAGGCCACGTATGAAAATTACACAGAAAAAGATAAAGTGGCGAGCATTCTGGTCGCCACTCACGAGGTAGAGCTCAAGGAATTCCAAGAGAAGAACAAAGGAAATAAAGTGGAGCAGGAGAGGATCCTGGCCGAGGTTGAGAAGAAGTCAGAAGCTATTAAAACCTTACGAGGTTTAATTAAAAACTAGTTGAAGGAGTTATACCCACATATTACAAGAAGGATGGATGTGCTTGAGGACGTGGGAAAGGAATTGGAAGGAATGGTTGAAACATTGAACACTTGAGGAAATGGATTGGGTTTTGAAGAGGTAAGCACCCTAGTTAGTGACCTTTGCAGAGAGCGTAAAATGAAGTCGATGCCTAGACAAGTTGGAGGCCGACTTACAAAGATATTTTCCTATCTTGTTGCAATAATAACAAAACTTTCCCATTCTTTTGTCTTTCCCAATTCTTCACTCATTTATTCTTTTTCCAAGGAGTTAAGTCTATTGTAATTATTTATTTGAAGAAGTGTTCCCATGGGCAGAGAACAGGTAAAGTGTGGGGTGATGTTGGGCCTCTAAAATACCGACTAAGTACAAAAAGGTGCATGGGCACGTAAGTCCTAATTTGAAGGATGCGTGCACGCAAGAAGAAGGTGCACAAGGCGGGGGTTCTAGGAGGGTTTTAGAAGGATTGTGTTACGCACCAACTGAACAAGGTCTTGGGACTTAGCCGTATTTAGCGTGATGAGGCCATAATATGCCCGATTAATGTATAATATATGATCTCATCTTACTCTCCTTTTTATTAAGTTTGATTGCATTTTGTGACTTTTATTTGATCTGATATGAGTTAGGATGTAATTTTCTATCTTTTTATTGATTGTGATTCTAATGTTTAAAAGCTCTAAAATTCCTAATGAAGTGTGTGTTTGAAATTCAATTTTGTAATAAAGCAGGTCTAATCAATCAAAGAAATGAAGCATGTAGCATTCAATATGTTTTTGGTAGCATCTGTTCCAACACAGCTTAGTTCTGGAACTTCCAAGCTAGTTCGAACTCCATTACACAGTCATCATCTAGTTCTATAAATTTTAGACTTAGTTCCGAACTCCAGTATTTAGTTTTGGAATTTTCAGACTTAGTTCCGAAACTCTTGGGTATAGCTCCGGAACTCTCACAGTTTTGATTCTTAATGATTTCCTATGGTTCTGGAAATTCTCTCAAGTTCAAACTAATGGAATTTTATCTATTTTAACCATATCCGAGAGATTCGCATCAAATAACCTTTCAATTAGGAAAGGATGAGAAGATCTCTGAATGCAAATCTAGGGATAGTTATCTTACAGCGATCAGCCACAATCTAACTCAGCATCTATTTTGGGCATGATTCGATTTCATCAGAATTGTAGATACAACTATGATTGTAAATTTATATATAGGAAAAACTACAGTAGATAAAATATAATAATAAGAAATAGAGATAGAATAGAGAAGAGAGATATAGACTAAGTACATAGATCTAGTACATTTTGTAATACTGAATGTTTTATCAATAAAATAGCCATTCTGTTTGAGAGAATTCTAAGTTGTTAAATCTTGATTCAAGGAGGAGCAAGGGCCCACTCCCCCAAGGACCAGGATATTCGTTTATTTGGTATTTATATTTCCTAAGCAAATAGTTTAGATTTGTTAATTCTGTATCACTTTTAATTCTTCCAGTTAAAATTTGTTGTATACTTGTTCCTGCAGGTGTCTAGATAGATTCTTATTTTTCTTGCAATCATTTTTAAGCATTCTAAGTTGTGTGTGTTTATTTCCAAAAGAAAGTGTGTTTACTTTCAGAAGCAAGTGTGTTTATTTCCAAGGCAAGTGTGTTTATTTCCATTCTGCAAAGTGTGTTTCTTTTCAACAAAGCTTTCAGTGTGTTTCCTTTCAGAAAAGGTTTCATAGTATGATTTAAATAAGGTTTTACCAAGAAGTCCTTAAGACATTGGAAAGATCCCCCAAAAATACAAGAACATTTACAATCAACTACTAGATTAATAGGATTACTCTTGTTGCATATAGCTTTAGACACACCCCAGGTTTGATATGACATCAAAAATAAGTTGATTAAATGAATGACTAATGACACCCATCATTTTTGGTACCATTTCGAGGATACGATACTTGTAATTTTCTAATTAAGTGTTAGCAAGAGCAACAATCATACATCTAGTAGTTGAAGGATCTTCCCTACTATATCATAAAATATATGAGTAGACCAAGAGACTCAAAGGGTAGATTCCTCCCAAGAACATCTTCACAAGAATTCACAACATCCTCTAGTCCAAATAGGAAATTGATCAAGAATTGGAGGCACCATCATCCCCTATCATACAAGAAACAAAATTGCCACCTTTGGAATTCTTAGATTAGTCACTTGAAGGAAGTGGAACTTTTAGGAAAAGGCTTATTACTCAAGATCCATTTAGGGAGAGTTTTGATTCTCAATTGAGTAGTCAACCTCCTACTCCTAATTTTTCACCTTCCCCAAGGCATACCACATACCACATTGATTGGGAGGAAAATTCAGAAAATATTTTAAAAATGGCACAAGAAGCTGAAAGAGTACTTGATAGGACCTTTACTTATCTAATCCAATTGGGAGATGATGATACATCAATGAAAAATATCTCACCTACACATTTACCCACATTTAGAGGGATGTCATCTAGAAGATCTGACCAATTTTTGTTTGAGTTTAAGGTACTATGTCAGACCTATGACTATAAAATAGATAATCAAAAACTCAAGTTGTTTCCATCCACTCTAAAGGATGCAGCAATGAGGTGGTTCATGGGATTACCATCCAACTCTATTACCACTTGGGAAAAATGGAGACCACCTTCCTAGACAAATACGAGGATTATTATAGAGGATAAATAGGAAGGAAGAATTCTTCAAAATAAGCAAGGGAAGATAAAAATATAGAAGACTATTTAGACAGATTCCTCTTTGTGAGAAAAAGGTGTGGATTTGTACTTCAAGAGGAGTTAAGTAAAACCATTTTTCTTAAAGGTTTGGATGATGAATCTAGGGAAGCCCTTAACTTGATAGGAGGTGGAGACATTGATCAATTAAGGATGAATGAAATTAAGGAGATTTGTAGAAGTTATTCCAGAATGAGAGGTGGACCTAGAAAAGGAAAATTAGTGAAAAGTCTGAATCTAGATATGAACAAACTAATGGATGAGTTAGAAAACTTTAAAATAGACATTTTAGTTCAATTAACCTCTACTATGGATGGATTACAAGCTAAAGCAAATGCCAAAACTGAAACATTGGCTATGTATTGTCCTAGATGTAGAAAGAAACATGCAATAAGAGTCTATCCTTTGGATAAAACAGAAATGTGTCTTATCTCAGAATCTAAAGAACATGATACTCGATGCTTGTTCTCTACTTCCAATCCTAAATAATTAGGTTAAACAAACCAAGACATCATCCACAATAGAAGAATTGAATTTTTTCGAGACAAACTAACCAAGGGCGCTTATGCCAAAATCAGTTCCTAATCCTGGATGATGCCATGGGCTACTCGAACAAGACCAAACAATTAGGACAACCACTTTAGGTACCTCGGCCAACATGGAACCCTCGGGATTGGGAAATTCAAGCTTGGTATGCTCAGGTACATCCACAACCATGGGTTGGTCAAGGAAATCCTTATGCTTGGTCACAACTAGATGGAACCCTAGTAATTATGCTCAAGGAAGAACATATCCAAATCATAATCAACATGCCATCATGGGATCCCTTGCACATAATTCACAAACTGAGAATGTAGTCTAAACACAAACACCATCATAGTCGTGTAGAAACCTAAGAAACAAACAAACAACTCTTGTTTATGGAATAGAACCAGAAAAATCAGTTGATCTACATGTTATGGATTGTAAGGATATTCAAACTAGATCTGGGAAAATAATTAGCAGTCCACCTATTATAATCACTGAAATGATAGAATAAAATGAGATCCCTAGTACTATTGTTCCAAAAGAGGATATAGAAAGAAAATAAAAGGAGCCAGATAGCAACACTACTGAGACTCCATTTCCAGAGAGATTTAAAGAAGCTATAGAAACCAAGGAGTCTGAATTGGTACAAGAACTAAGGAAATTGAATATTGAGATACCACTATTACAAGCAATTAAGGACATTCCCGAATTGAACAAATTAATCAAAATACTATGTTTGAAAAAACCTAGAAGGAAGAAATAGTTCCCAAAGACTATCAAAGTATATGTGAAACTTGTTGATTTGTTAGTAGGAAAACTTTTACTTCCCAAATATGGAGATTGGAAGTCTGTTATTTCTATCTCTATATGGAATAAGGATATACATAATGTTTTCACATATATGGGAGTGGCTATCAATGTAATGATAATGGATACTCTTAAAACATTACCATTAATGGGTATACAACCTACTAATACCATATTACATATGAAAGACCAGTCTGTTGCAAAACAAGAAGGGATTATTAAAGACGTGGCGGTTATGGTGGAGTCATGGGAATATCCAGTTGACTTCTTTATACTATAACCAAAAGGTAAAAAATTGGGTTATCCCATTATTTTGGGTAGACCATGGTTAGCTACAGTTGCTTCCTTAATTGATTGTAGGTCAGATGATATGACAATCTCAAATGGTAAGAACTCTAAGAAAATTTCCTTATATCCTTCTGCATGACCTTTTACTGACAATTATGAACAATTGTGGGTTGATTCTCCCGATATTAATAATCAAAATTTGTCTTCTTTGGCTATGATCATATTGCAGGATCATGTAAGAGAAGTAGAAAAGATAATTAATCCACCATTGGATGAGCACCAGCTATCCTTGAAGTAATCAAAATAGTTTTGGAACATGTAACTATATTTTTGGAACCTACAAATTTAGTTACGGAACCACACATTTAGTTACGAAACCACGAAAAATATAGTTCTCTGTGATTGGAAATAATTTCTCTTTAGAGGAACAAGATTTCTTGTGGGGAGAGGAAGAATCCATAGCTTTAGTTTCAAATACATCAAGGAGTGGTGAATAATTTCTAAAAGTAGTAGTGTGACAAAAGTTTGGCTTGTAAAGAGATAAGTATCATAATTCTTATTACTCCCTTTTCCAGATTCTATCTCAAGGAACTTTTGAAGATGTTGCTACATACCATATGTTGTTATCACATACATTTCCACTAAATACTTTAATGGAACCCTTTTAAAAATCAGTTCATCACACATTGGAACCAAGCATGTTGAGATTCAACTAGGTAAAACTTTGAACATTAACAACTAGTTGAAGGATGATGAAGAAGCTAAATTGTTTGATGTTTTAAAAAATAATACTAAAGATTTTTCTTGGGATTACAAAGACATGAAGGGAATTCACCCAAGTATCTACACTCATCACATCTATACTGAAAATGTTAAACTAGTTAGGCAGCCTCAGAGAAGGATTAACCTAGCCTTAAGGGATATAGTCAAACAAGAAATTGAAAAACTATTACAAGTAGGTTTTATCTACCCTGTCTCAGATAGTCAATGGGTATCTCCTCTTTTAATTGTTCCTAAAAATAATGGAAAATGGAGAATATGTGTTGACTATAGAGAACTGAACAAATCCACACCGAGATATTATTTTCCCTTACCATCCATAGATCAAGTCCTAGACAACCTTTCGTAAACAATAATTTTCCTTCTTGGATGGATTTAGTGGATACAATCAAATCGTAGTTGCTTTTAAGATCGGGAAAAAGCTACATTTACATGTCCATGGGGTACCTTTGCCTAGAAGGTGTTACCATTTGGCTTATGCACTCCGCAACTTTTTAGAGAGTTGTACTTACAATCTTTCCTGATCTAACAAATGATTGTGTTGAGGTATATATGGATGACTTCACTTTGTACATAGAGATACATTTAATGATGTTTTGAGAAATATGGACGAGTGTTAACAAGATGTGAACAACACAATTTGTCTCTTAGTGATGAAAAGTATTTAATGATGGTTAATGAGGGGATTGTATTAGGACACTATATTTCAAAAGAGGAATTCAGGTTGATCAAAATAAAATTAGGATCATTTCGAGATCTACCTATTCCTCGGACCCCCACAGATATCAAGTCATTTCTAGGACATGCTTTGGGTACTATAGGTGCTTTATAAAATATTTTAGTAAAATTGCTGCCCCCATGTTTAATTTTCTAACCAAGGACTGTGAATTTATTTGGGATGAAAAGTGTTAGCATGCTTTTGAAGAAATTAAAGAAAAGTTAATCACTGCTCCAATATTGAGAGGACCTAATTGGGAAAAGCCATTTCATATCCAAACAGATGCTTCAAATAATTCCATTGGTGTAGTTTTGGGATAGAAAGATGAAGAAGGAAAAATGTATGCTATTTATTATCTTAGTAAGAATCTTACTCCCACTGAAAAGAATTACACCACCACTGAAAAATAATTTCTTGTTGTAATTTATGCAATCAATAAATTCAGACATTACATTATAGGTTACAAGATATTTATACACAGATCATTTAGCAATTAAATATTTAATGAACAAACCAGTGGTTGGAGGAAGAATAATTAGATGGTTATTACTTTTGCAAGAATTTGATATTACCATTGTGGACAATCTAGGTAAATCTAATGTGGTAGCTGATTTTTTTCAAGACTAACCACTATAGGGGAGAAGGATCCATCGAAGGATAACTTTCCGGATGAACAATCTTTTTATCTCAAAGCAAGTACACCATGGTTTGCTGATATGGCAAATTATCTTACAACAGGGAAGTTTCCTCCTTTCACTAAGAAACAAATAAAGAAGTTAATCAAAACTAGTGCATAATTCAAATGGTTAAATGGAATGCTATTTAAATGTGGGCCTGATTTTGTTTTGCGTAGGTGTGTAAGAGAAGATGAAATATTTGACATCCTCAGAGCATGTCATGATGAACCAAGTGGAGGACACTATTCAGTGAAAAGAACAACTCATAAGATACTTGGCATTGGTTATTATTGGCCATCTCTATACAAGGATGTAAAGAGATATATCAAGCGGTGTGATCCTTGTCAAAGGATGGGACAACCAACTTTCACCAATGAAATGCCTCTTCAACCTCAAGTAGTAATTGAACCATTTAAGAGATGGGGATTGGATTTTTTGGTCCCTTTAATCCTCCTTCACAAGGAAAGGAATATATTATTGTGTGTACCTTGACTATGTGATAAAGTGGGTAAAAGTGCGAGCATTAAAAATGCCAATGAACAAACAGGTTGTTGATTTCCTTTGGAACATAATTATGGTAAATTTTGGAGCACTAAGGAGCATAGTTTCATATCAGGGACCACAATTTATGTCTAATATGATCCAAGCTTTCACAATGTATTACCAAATCAATCATAGGAATTCATCTCCTTATCACCCACAGTCAAATGGAAAAGTTGAAGTAACAAACAGAGAATTGGAGAACATCCTTACCAAAACAGTTGAAGCTGGGAGAAAAGATTGGGTAAAGAGACTACTTAAAGCTATTTGGGCTTATAATACAACTTGGAAAACTACAACAAGGTTTTCACCATATGAGTTAGTCTATGGAAAAATCCCTTGTTGCCCATTGAGTTTGAACTTCAGACATTGAGGACAACAGTTAAGGTGGGAATTGAGTTAGATGCAACTCAAAAAGAAAGAATCCTTCAACTCAATGAGTTGGATGAATTGAGGATCGAAGCACTTTAGCGAGACAAAGATAATCCACGATCAACGGAAGCAATGACATGATACACAAATATCAAGAGAAGGCAATTCAAAGTAGGAGACTAGAATTGCTATTTAATTATAAGTACCAACAATTCAAGGAAAATTGAGAACCAGATGGTTGGGACCCTATTAGATTGAGCAAATATTTGACAATGGTTCTATTTAGTTACTTCCCATTGATGGTAGCGAGAAGAACACTCTTGGTCAATGGACATAGTTTAAAACTCTATAGGAAGCCTCCCACTAAGGATGAATTCTTGAGGAAGATTGAAGCATACAAAGAATTTGATCATATGGAAGAACCCGCTTCTTCCAAGTGTTGGTTCAAAAATCTATCGGGTGGACAGATCTATGGACAGACGAGCCAACAGTGTGCAGGGCATAGCCCCTCTTTGAGTCAACAAAGTGAAACTGGTTTATTGCTATTCTACCAGCAGGAATCTTGTGCAAGTCTCACAATATTCTACCTTCAGGGGTTGGGATCTCATCCCAGTAGAGGTATTTCCAACTGTAAAAGAAGGGAAAGAAATGAGGTGGGGAGATAGGAAAGATCTGAAGGGAGAAAAGAAATGAATTCCAAAGTAGAAAGGTCAGAAGGTCTATGATTTGGGTTGGTAGTATACAGAGCCGAACCTACTTTGCATAGATGAATAAAGCAATACTGGTGAATAAATGACAACAAAGTAGAAGTAGATTCAACAGAACAATCACACAGATCTAACATAAGAAAGGTCTGATGTAAAACACATGTATTCAAAGAAAAAGTCTAAATATTGTATTAATATTTGCTTATGTTACAAAAAGTTCAAAATCTTTTATTTTTTACAAAACGATCATGCACATCGCCGAGCAAATGCTCTAGAGAAACCAAACCTTTTGGAATTTTATTTCCTTTGAAATGACATATCTTCTCTTCCTTTTGATTCTTCATTTTGATCGGTAACTAATTTGCGGCATGTGGAAGCGGATCCTTCAAAATGAAGTTCACTAAAATTTTCAGCATTTTCGAGAAAGGCAATGAGTTGATTGTCATTGTTGAATACTTGCCAATGTTGTGAATTGTCAAGACGCTTCTGGGCGAAAACCACCTCAATGGTATATTTGTCTATTTTCAAACCCGGGTGAGGGAGCGTGAGGGATGCTGAGACGGCCAATGAATCGGCCATGTCATTCTGAGCTCTTGGGATGCATTTTATTGAAAAAGCGTCAAACTCCTCATGTTGTCCCACACCGCGTTGTGGTAATGATTGAGCCTTTCATTCTTCACTTGGTATATCCTTTTAACTTGATTTACGACCAGCTCTACATCACCTTGTACTTTCAGATTCTTGATTCCTCTTTCCTTTGCGGCTTGCATGCCAAGTAGCAGAGATTCATACTTAGTAGTATTATTTGTGTTGAAAAATTGTAACTTGAAAGAGAGAGGAATAATCTCTTCTTCAGGAGATATTAGTACGGTGCTAGCGCCGCACCCACTAGTCGCGCAACTACCATCAAACTGCAACATCTAGATCTTGTTAAGATCGTCTGCTTGATGAGAACATCCATTTTGTCAGACTCGGTAGACAAGAAGTAGTTTCCCATCCCTGATGATTCGAAGAGAATTTGGGCTTTAGGGTCATCGGAGTTAGTAACCAAGTACTTCTTTTGTGATTCAGGCTCCAAAGTTTGCATTACACCCTTGACGGGGATCTTAGCCTTAGACCAGTCCATATGAATCTCCCCACCAACTTCATTGCAAAAAATCCTCCCTAGAAAAATTCCATAGGCTCTTTCTGGAATATCGGCAACAAGGACGGTCATTTTTACCCTTTTCTCCGGGAACGCTGTAAACGCAAATTACACGTCCTTGATTTGACAGATCAGCGGAACTTGCTTGGTTTCCAAGGAATAACATCGGCCAAAAGGCTTGGTAAGGGTGAGGCCTAGAGCATGGGTGACTTTTGCCGGCATGACATTATCAGAAGCCCCAGAATCAATTATGCAGTTGCTTAGTTTGTGGCCATTGATTAGGAGGGAGAGGTAGAAAGGTTCTATCTTGCCTGATGCGGAAGTCGAGGCAACATTTATGCGGGATGAAGGAGGGTGGAGAGGATTCCTTTTAGGGAAACTTGATTAGTTATGACAAACCTTTACTTTGGATGTATTCGGTCAACCTTACAAGCTGTTTGGGGTTTGACTAAAGATACTCGGCTTCAGACATTTGGATCTTGGTCTTTTTAGCGTGGTCAATTATGTCAAATGCGGCCAAGGGTTGCGTTGATGAAGGAATGAGTCCTTCATTTCACGGCGGTAGGGTAAGGTTACTGGCCTTCATGGAAATAGAAGAAGGCTGATTTGGAGGAGAGATGGGAGGAAATATTTCTTTGTAAAAGACTTAATAGGGGGTTGAGCAGGAAGAGGATTACCTCTTTTAGCAATAGTTGGGGGCGTGGATGACGCGGCCTTCTCTTTCTACATATGGGCAGCCACTTCTGCTTCTTTCCTTGCGAACGGGTAAAAACAACATATGATTGTCCGCTTGCATATCCTTGGGTACCCTCTTCTTCATCAGATTCTTCCTCATCAAATTCCATATACCCAATAGTAGAGTCACTCGGTCGCTCACTGACATCTTGATCATCTTCACCTTGAGATGAAGGTTCTTCATAATTTTGCTCTTCTTCTTCGATTTCGCTAAAGCGTTGACCGGAGGAGCCTCAAGCGCCAACCGTGGAGCAGTTGCAGGCAAACGCGGCCTATGTGGGATGCTGTTGGAAGTGAAAGTTCTTCGTGGAATATCCCGGTATGGGGAACTGGGGAAGCTTGGGCTAACTACTTCTTTAATGCGAGCAAGTCATTCGCCATCTTTTGAAATGCCGGATCAGATGAAGTAGTGGGAGAAGGGCTCGAAGCTTTAAGCTTGGACGATTCTCTTTTTAATTCGCCAGATATTAGCAAGTTATCTTCGATTCGGATGGCGTGCTGGGTGAGAATCAAAGTAGCTACTTGTTCTTGCAGGAGTAAGAAACTTACTTTCGAGCTCATGGCGTTTACGAAGAAACACTTCTGATTTTCCGGTGTGGGAAGCATGGTAGGCGGAACACGGTTGATCAGTGAATTGAAATAGGTGATGAAGTCACGCATAGTTTCATTGACCTCCTTCTTTAGGTGAGTGATCTTTGACAGCAATGTGAATGCGTCTTCAGAAGGCTTATATCTTTCTTCGAATGCAGTTCGCAAGGTGGCCCAATTGTTAATAGATCCGGCTGGAAAATGCTGAAACCATTCCACTGCAGGTCCTTGCAAGGTCTCTAGAAAGAGGTGAACTGACACATCTTCATGAGTCACATCCAAAATACTGCATGACATGATGAATGCGGATATATGTGAATCGGTGCTTTGGTTCCCGCTACCATCAAATTTAGGAAAATTCTTTCGGTTTTCGTGAGGGAGCACATGAACAGGATGTGGTAAAGTAAGTGGGCCCATAGCATTTCCCCATGGTACTGCCATTTGGATGGCCAGAAAAAGAACGTGGGCTGGAAGCACAGTTCCACTGAGCAGCAAGGCACTGCAAAGTGATGTAGATGTTCCGGTGAGAGATGCTTCCTTCGTGGAGGTGAGACACTCCTGGACAATCGGTCGGCTGAGCTCAGTGACGAGAAACACATTGGTGTTACACTCAAAAATTATGCCTTTGAAGCGGTTGAAGGTAAGATCAACTTCTCCATGAGCTCTTCTGCCTCGAGTAAATGGTTCACCCGCCAGTGTACCTTCCAGATCTGTAATTTTTGGAGCAGATTTAAGAACTCTTTTTGATTGTACTTGCTGATTTTCTGATTTTTCTGACAAAAACCAGCAGCATGTACTTTTCTAAATATTTAAATTTTATCCTTTTCTTAAAAACCGATTGCGGTTTATTTGTTTGATTAACAAGGATAAAATGATGGTAAAACTTAGTAAGCTGATTTTTAGATCTAGAGTTGACTTTTCAAAGAGTTTGAAAATTTTGGTAAACTGTCAGAAACTCAGATCTATGAAAAAATATGGACTTTTGTAAAAACTCAGCGAACTAAAGATCTCTATCTAGTCCAGATCTATGGATCTCTGAAGGAAATTTTCAGTTTGGAGCATTTTTTGCAAAAATTTTGAATTTCAGACAAAAAGTTGAAAGTTACAAATAGGTAGAGATTTTTGACTTTTTTCTTGATTTTCAAAGACACCACTACCATAGATCCGTTAGGTCTGTTCGATCCCCAGTAGAGTCACCAAAAATTGTTGGTTCAAAAATCTGTCGGGTGGGCAGATCTATGGACAGACGAGCCAACATTAGTGCAGGGCATAGCCCCTCTTTGAGTCAATGAAAGTGAAATTGGTTTATTGCTATTCTACCAGCAGGAATCTTGTGCAAGTCTCACAATATTCTACCTTCAGGGGTTGGGATCTCATCCCAGTAGAGGTATTTCCAACTGTAAAAGAAGGGAAAGAAATGAGGTGGGGAGATAGGAAAGATCTGAAGGGAGAAAAGAAATGAATTCCAAAGCAGAAAGGTCAGAAGGTCTATGATTTGGGTTGGTAGTATACAGAGCCGAACCTACTTTACATAGATGAATAAAGCAATACTGATGAATAAATGACAACAAAGTAGAAGTAGATTCAACAGAACAATCACACAGATCTAACATAAGAAAGGTCTGATGTAAAACACATGTATTCAACACAAAGTCTAAATATTGTATTAATATTTGTTTCTGTTACAAAAAGTTCAAAATCTTTTCTTCTTACTTCTATTTCTCATCTGAAAAGTATCCACCCTTGAATACAACAAGTATTCAAGTATATATAGAAGAAGAGAAGAAAAGAAGGCAAAAAAAAACCAACCACTTAATTACAAAAATATCTTACAAGATATCCTAAAGTCATTTGTTGACTTTTGACAACTTTGTGGATGACATCATCCCATGGTGCAACATGGATGATGTCATCATTTGTGTCAACATACTTTAGATATTTACAAGGAGAAGGTCGAGAAGAATGAGACTATTCATCGTCGTCCCCATGGCTGAAAGGGGGTATCCTGCTTCTGCTGCTGCTCAGGAGACGTGATGTGGAACTGGGCACGATATTCCATGAACTTGCTGATCATGGGCTGAAGTTGATCCTGGGAAGGATCCTTGTGATGATCACTGATAGCCTCGCAAGTCTCCCGCTCATCTGTGAGCTTTTCTGGGAGCTTGGAATATTTGTTTTCTACCTCTATCAGGTACCCTATGAAGTCACGACAGGCCAGCAGGTTGTTGATGGATTCGGCGTTGAAAGTGACTTCTGGTCCCAGCCCTTGCGAAACGATCTCCTTGAAGATCCGAATAGTTTCATCAACCTTTCTTAAGGTGAAAGAAGGAGTGAGCAAGCCCGGAGACATTCTCAGGACAATTTTCTCCATTTGATGCATTGCATCCAGGGCTTCCTCCTTGATTTTGTCAATATTTTCCAGGACAAACTCTAACTGATCGACCCGGTAATCCAGAGTAGAAAGGATTTTGTTGAGGGCTCTAGGGTGACCGAAGACACCGAACTTGACCAGATCTTTGACTGAACAGTCGAAGCATTTTCTGAAAGGTCTCATGTTGCATCCTGGCATGGTCCAGCTCTTCGGAGATGGGTCCTGCTATAGCCTGGAGCTCTTTGTTCACCCGATTGATATTCTGATATAATCCGGTGAACTTGGCGATCACTCCCTCACTTTCTTTGAGGATTTGGCTCCTCCAGGCGGAAACTGCCATACCCTTCACCTGATTTTGGCGTATTCATTTATCTTATCCTGGCTCAGAGGCTCAGGAGTTTCGGCGGCAGTTGTAGGAGGTGCACTGCCCATTTTCTGCAAGGCGTGGAGAAGATGTTTATTTTGCTCCTTTAACAACCTCTTTTCTTCCTTTGCTTCCTGGAGCTTCTTGCAAAGGGCATCAACTGCAGATAGGGCCTCTCCTTGAAGGCTTTCTAAAGATGTCCCCATTGTGACTTGGGTCACTGTATAATCTATCGAAGACAGATCCTTTTTATCCTTTAAAGGATTGGGGTATGCTATCTCCATTACTCTCTCTCCTGACGCACTCTGAGAGAAGCGGGTTATAGGATTTTGCTTCTTGGCCCCTTTGATGGGATGACGGAGAATTCCATCGGTGTGATGGGAACTTTCCTCTTTTGTTGGCTCAGGTGCTGAGAGATCCATGCTGGACTTATGGGAGAGGGGCCGGAAATAGAAAAGGGAGCAGCTGCAGTAGTAGAAGGAAAATGCGTGGAGACACTTGGAGGTGGCATTGAGAGGGAGGCCGAGGAAGTGCTCACGGGAGGAAGAGATACTACGTAGGGGAGGTAGACATGGGAATGGAAGGGAGCTGAGAGATGAGGGAAGAAATGGTGGGGGATAGCTCCGTGAGAGAAGAGAGATGGACGATGAGGAAGGGGGAACAGTAGAAGATGGGGGAGAGGACACGACCAAAGGAATGGTCACTTGGGTCACTCGAGGAGGGGAAGGAGGAGAGGGAGAAGGGATAGAAGGGACCTCAACAGTTGCAGTAGTGGCAACATCCTGAGTGGATGTGCCCATCGGAACATCTTCGGCCACTTCTTTCTCTGGAGAAACCAGAGTTACAACTTGTTCTCACACGGCGGAAGGGGGACTCTCAGGAGTCTCTTCTTGGGCAGAGCTTGACTCGCCCTCCTTGTCTTTACCTTTGCTCTTTGGTAGATGTTTTGGTCTGGAAGGTGCGTTGCCCAATGGAGATGTGGTGAAATCAACTCCGAGGTAGATGAGGCCATTCATCCTGCACCAGTGCTCTGTTCTCCATGAGTTTCTTTGACCCTTTCTTCTATCGTTTGAGGCACTTTAGTTCTGTCGATCACAGCAAATGGCCAGTCGTCCCCACCGTGTCAAGATATACCTGATCAACTTCTTGATCAGTAGTTTGATAACCTTTTGGGACGATGGCTACACCGTACTGAATGATTTTAGCCAAGGCCAAGCGGGAATGATCTTTCCTTCTGAGCTCGACCTCATGATACAGGTCGATATAAATATCCTCGATCTGCGGAATGTGGATTGGATCGAGTTTGGCCCTAGGAAGGAAATTCCTAGGGTCGAAAGTGGGCCTTCTGGGAAGTTGTACTTTAGATTGAGCGGTTCCGCTCTGCCGAAACATCTCCCGGGATTTGTGGTGGGTAAGACAAGTGTACCTACCCACTAGTGAGGGGGAAAGGAGTTCCGCCCTTCTTTCTCTTTAAGCACTTTTCATGGTAGGTTATGAGCTGCCTTGATAGCTCCAACAAGATCAGCTTGGGGCCGGCATATCTTGGCAATTTGGTGGGTTCCCCCAAGAAGTTGGCTGCCCTTAGATAAGTGAAGGTGGGGAATTATGTGAATAAGGCCCCCCACTTCTCTGTTGCTACAACAATGCTCTTGGTCATACGACCGTGAGTCATGTTTGGCCTCAAAAGGTAGATGATGCCATAGAAGAAGGCATCGTTAATCTTTGTAAACTGAGAAATACTGTTTTCCAGCTTCAGCTCTGGATAGTATTCATATATTTTTACTTGGGGCCAAACCCACACCGCATCAATCTTTGGATAATCTCTCTCTGAGGCTGCAGCATAAACTACGTAGGAGTTCATGTAGAACCTCCCCATTGTGGTGAGTTGTTGGAGCTGCTCGGATATAGTGCTGCTTATGATCTCCGCCCACTCGAAGCGTTGATCTGGCACATTCTTGTTCATTGTCTCCAGGTATCTAAGCATCCATTTATGAAAGTAGTGGGCATCAGGAAAGCCCAAATACTCTACTTAGGAATGTGATGGTATCACTTAGTTCCTCTGAGAAATCGCTGCGATGAATGACTGTGGCCATCTGGTCACCACCTTCTTGTTTTTCAGGTATACCTCATTCATCAATTGCATACACTGGTCTTCATTATCCTCCCAAGCCTTGGTGCAGTCTTCTTGGCTTACGGCCACAAAGTGCCGGTGGTGAGGAATGCCAAGCATTATTTCGAAGTGTCGGGCAGTGAGGTTGATCACGACCTTGCCTTTCTCATTCAGGACACACCTTGTGTCTTTGTTGTAGCAGCGGGCTACTACCATCATGAACTCGTTGTTCACTGCACTAACTGGGATCCCCAACAAAATGTAGGCCACTGCCTACCAGTTTGTCCATCCAGGGACTTCCTGTGACCCTCCTGGTTCTGGCCCAGAAATCTTCCATATCAATGTGGCCGAGCTCAGAGTCTCTTATGTCTAGGTCACATTCTACCTGGGATTCGGGCATCCTGACCCTTTGATATTTATACTTCATCTCTTCCTCTGTAAGTTTGGCTTTGCCTTTAGATTTGGTTGGTCTCTTGCTGGATGTAGACATATGTAGTTCTGAACTCAGTTGCTGATCTGCAAGAAGAAGAAGCGAAACCCAACGCAGAAGAGTCATGTTAGCTTTTGATCTCCCATTAAAGCATTGACAGAAGGAAGAGTTAGCAATTTTAAGGCATCAGGGCGCAGGGCGCATGAACACTATAGACTGTAGGGTTAAATAGTATGGTGCACAGAAAAGGGGTGCTACAAGGGACAAATCAGTGCCAAAGGGCGCAGGGCGCATGGATCTGCAGATGACATTTTTTTGTTGCAAGTGGAAGTGCACCTGCGCCATTTACATGCATTTTATAACGGTTAGATATATTTTCATGTTACATGGGTACAGGATGCGCCAAAGGGCGCAGGTTTAGTGCGTGTAACATCATCTTTTCATGTGCAACAGGGGAACTTGGCACGGCGCATGGGAGGTCTGCATGACATGATGTTGCTTGTAATAGGGGATGCGCCTACGCCGTTTAATAGTTTTATACTTGGCGCAAGTAAGGTTGGTGTTGCATGGATGCAGGGTGCACCAATGGCACAAGTTTTGCAATGTTACACATGAGTTTGGTGTGCCAAGAGGGCGCAGGGTTAGTGGGTGTTGCAAGCAAGGAAAGTGCACTTTGAGGGCGTAATAGTTTTTATGCAGCAAGCATGGCGGATGCGCCGTTGGCGTGACTGTGCATTATGTTGCAAGGGTGGCGATTGCGCCAAAGAGGAAAAGTGCAGTCGTACGAGCTTTTAAGTCTTTGTTTCCTTCTCTGGAGGGATTACATGTGTTTAAGCCTCTTCTGCAGGGTTCCTTGGATGATGAAGAGGATGTAATAAAGAGACCCAAGTGATTTTTTCTGAGGCAGAGTCCTCTTTACCAGCAGATCTAGAAAGAGGGGGAAGTGCATGGGGGAGAAGGACAGCAAAAAACAGCAAAGGGGGGGTTTCATGGCTTCACAGATCATTCTATCCAACCCCACAAACAAACAACCAACAATCAAAACATAAAACATGAGAGTAATAAGGACCACTTACCCGGAATATATAGAATGTGAGAGGTGAAACTGGGTCCACGAACGTGACACGAGGATGACAGAGGTGTGCTGTGCAGTGCAGAGAGGAATAAGATCAATCACGTGTTTTAATTGTGAAAGTGACAGGGCGGATGTGCCTATATATAGGCAAAGGTGTAATAAATGTGCCAACCACTTTTTGAAGTGGCGCATCAAAACACCTATCGACATTGCAAAGCTTGCCCTGTGGCACCAAAATGCATGTTAACACGTGGTTATGTGCACCTTTAGCACACCAAAAATGCTATCAACACTGAAATACGTGTGCCCTTGGCACACCAAAATGCGGCGCAACAAAAATATTGTTGACACGAAGGCGCATGCGCCTTGGCGCATGCAAGAAAGGTGCAACACGGGGAGGCACACAAAATGTGTGTCGACACGTCAAAGGGTGCACCAAAGGAAATGAAGGGGGTGCGATTTACTCTGTGTTGCACAGACAAAAGGTGCGCCCAACCAAAAAAGACCAAAAATGGCTAAGTTCGGAAAACTAGATTTCCTAGAAAGGATTTTGCAATGTTCCGAACGCAGAGGGGTCCCTGATGAGGGACCAGAACAAAATTTTTCATGGGTTACCCAGCGAAATTGCCCTTGCCAATTTTACAAGATAACACCAAGATGATCAAATAACCAGATGATAGATCCATAATAAAGGGAAGAAAATGAAAACTAGTAAATGGCATTTTATTCCTCAAAATAAATAAATAAATAAATAAAATATAATAAAAAAATATTTCTCTCAAAGGTCAATTGAAAACCAACAAAGCGGTTGACCTCTTCTTTTGGATAACTCAAATAAAAGGGAATTCTTTTGAATTCTAGTTGTCTTATCTAACCATGTTTTGTTCCACTTGTAGGAATGACGAGTCATCATAACAAAAGGATTACATCATCAAGGATGGTAATTATATCTTTTAACTTATTTAGGGTTAAATTAAATGTTTGTATGTGTGATTTGACTCCATTTAAAAGTTGGTATGATGAGTCATCTATTTATACATTATGATTACAAGTGAGTAATCATGAAGATGATATGGATGGAATAAGTGGTGGCATGGTTATTATTGGTAATCATTAAGTGAAAAATCAAGTGAAATAAGTTGCAGAGAGATTTTGAGAAGCAACAAATTAAGCTTGTGTTCCGCGTGAAAAAGAACAAAGGATTCCACTAAGAATAGAATATTCTCGCAGCTAAGAAAAAGGTTCCACAACCAAAATCGTTAGTTTCATAGCTAAGAAAGAAGGCCTGCAACCAATTTGCATAGAATCAAAGGAAACATAACTCAAGTCGATATGGGGATTAAAAAGAAATCAGAACCAGAGGATGATTCCTAGCTGCTCGTGGATGAAGAAGTGGCATCCATCTTTGAGCATGCAACATGGCTAGAGTTCTTGAAGAAGTTTTCAAAGTATAATGATGAATTAGTAAGAGAATTTTCATAAACCTAGAGCAATCCAAGACAAAGGTGAGAAATATCTGTATTCCTTTTTCTGTAAATATAATAAGTAATGTGTCTAGAGTGCCAATTGTGCATGTCCCACATCCAACCAAAGGGACCTTGAAATAACTAGTTGAAATCCTACTTCAGGAGGAGAAACTGAACCCCAATACATCTACAATACAAAGAAAATCATTAAAGGGGTCAGAAAGGCTAGTTTTCCCAAACCCTTTGATAGGGTAGAATTTTGGATAGTGAAATATTTAACTGTGATGGTCAATTTGGGTCCCGTAGGAAAAGAAGTCCTAAATATGCTCATATATGTGAAGTATGGATCCACAAAACTGAGTACATAATAAAATTTCTTGGTTTTCTATTTGATTCTATCTAGACCATGGCCCAGAGAGTATTCCCGGGTGTTGGGACAATCGAGGCATCATGGGCTAATTCATTTAGTATGCCAAAACCATTTTCGTAAAAGAAAAATGGAGAAGAAATTTAGGAAAAGTTTCTTGGCAAGTTCAAGAAAAACCCTAATATTATCAAAGGACAATACCAGCTCCATTTTCTCCTTCAACTAATTTGGAAATTGATGCCCCTGAAGTAGAATAAAAGGAAGTGGAAAGAGAGAATATACCAAAATAAGAAGGTTTGTGAGAAAGATCAAAACAACAGAGCCTTCTGTGCCTTTGAAGGAAATTCCTTCTTCTACAACAACTTCAGGGGAGTTAATATATGTCTCTGATGGTGATAGCTCACCTATGCAAGAGCAAGAAACAAGAGTAAGAAGAATCTCTAGAAAGAAATCCACTGCTGGGCATGTTGAAATTCCCCAAAGAAGAAAAATTCATAAAAAGGACAAGAAAAACCCCAGAGGGAAGGAGTGAGCAAGAAAATATGGAAAAAGAAGTTGTTGATATTTTGGGCAGCATGACCATGACTCCTCCTAAACCAAGCCATGCTTAAATGGATAGAGAAGATGAAAGTCTTGAAGAAAGGAGTTTCAAGAATTGGCTGAACCATCAACATTGCCACAAAAGAAGAAGAGTTGGCATCATGGAGAAGAAAAGGAAAATTTCCTTTGATAGAGGAAGAATGCTCAACTCCTCAAGTAATTTCAGAGGAAGAAGAAAGACATCAGGTTAAATAGGCTCTGTTCTTGTCTAGAGTAGAGCTCATTATCAGAGAAAAGGATGAGGAATTAGATTTCCTCAAACTCAAATTAGAACAAAGTGAAATTCTCATTGGAGAGATAACAACTCAGCTTATAGCCATGACTGAGGAGTTATCAGTAATTAAGAAATAATTGATAGAAAAAGAAGAAGAATGTCAGACTTCCAGAAAACATAATGTTGTGTCCATAGTCTCTGCATAGACTGAGTTAACATATTTTCCACTCAACTATGGAATGACACCTGTAGGGAACTCAGAGAAGCTAAAACATCAAATGAATATTTGAAGACCAAGATGGAAGAGAAGAAGGCAAGAAAAGAGTGGGAAGAAAATTTTTATAAGGAAGAAGGAAACAAATATAAATGTCTTGCAAAAATTCATATGGTCTGCATTATGAGTGAAAAATTTCTTGCCTGCAGGAGGCCCTCTCCTGCATATAGTGTGTTTTTAGAAGAGCAGTTCATTCACTGGTAGTTGTCAAGGATTGCATGTGGAATTCCACATGAACTAAAGGATGAATCTGAATTCATGACAACTTACTCTTTATCCAGTCTTGAGAAGAAAAATCTTCTATGTGAATTTTATCTTTGTAATTTTATGCTAGAGAAAAACACAAGATTTATGATCAATTTGTATGTGGGGAGAGCTAGCTCAATGCATTTGTCTGTCCTACAAAACCAATTTTCATGGAAGGAAAGGGAATTTGAGTTTTTATTGAAAGCTAGCTCAACTGGTCTCTCGTATGAGATCCCACTATGGTAAACCTTCTACCTTCTGCATACATTTTAGAACTCATGCCTTTGATCAATGATTTAAGACATATTATTTTTCCATTCTACAAAAGAGTATTGATGCCTTTACCTCCTATGAGGAGGATAAGTTTGAAGATATTTATGAAGGATTCTCGAAGAGGTGGGAAATCCTTACTGTTTCCTTGAGAATAAGGGAGGTAATATCCCCCAAAAATCTAATCTAGAGTTTAGAAAGGGAAAAATAATTATGCACAATAATTCCTCAAATCAATGATACCTATGGGAAAATATGGATGGGAATGCAAACAAGGCCCCCTCTACTTCTCACCCCCATGTCTCCTTGGAAAAACAAAGAACCTCAAGATCCTACTGAATTTGAAGAGTGGGAGAGGAAAATAGAAGCAAGAGCTGGGTACAATACCTCTAAGTTTAAGCATTGGAAAATCCAATTTCAGCCATTTGATCTGAGCAATCAAATGGAATACAGAACATATAACCCCACTTTTAAAGAATGAAGTTTGTAAAGGGACTTACAAACAAGTAAGTTTGGGGGAAATGATGAGGCCAGAATATGCCCGATTAATGTATAATATATGATCTCATCTTACTCTCCTTTTTATTAAGTTTGATTGCATTTTGTGACTTTTATGTGATCTGATATGAGTAAGGATGCAATTTTTGTCTTTTGATTTATTGTGATTCTAATGTTTAAAAGATCTAAAATTCTGACGAAGTGTGTGTTTGAAATTTAGTTTTGTAATAAAGTAGGTCTAATCAGTCGAAGAAATGAAGTATGTAGTGTTTAGTATGTTTTTGGTAGCATCTGTTCCAACAAAGCTTAGTTCCGAACTTCCAAGCTAGTTCTAGAACTCCATTACATAGTCATCATCTAGTTCTAGAACTTTCGGACTTAGTTCCGGAACTCCAGTATTTAGTTTTGAAATTTTTGGACTTAGTTCCAGAATTCTTGGGTATAGCTCTGGAACTCTCACGGTTTTGATCCTTAACGATTTCCTATGGTTATGGAACTTCTCTAAAGTTCCGAAACCAATGGAAGTTTATCTATTTTAACCACATCCAGAGATTCTGCATCAATGACCCTTTCAATCTAAAAGGATGAGAATATCTCTGAATGTAGATCCAAGGATAGTTATCTTACAGGTATGCCTATCAGCCATAATCCAACTTAGCATCTATTATAGGCACGATGATTCGATTTCATCGAGAATCGTAGAGATATCTATGATTATAAATGTATATATAGGTAGACCTGCAGTAGATAAAATATATTAATAAGAAAAAGAGATAGAACAAATAAGAGAGAGATAGACTAAGTACACATATCCAATATGTTTTGTAATACCAAATGTTTTATCAATAAAATATCCATTCCTGTTTGAGAGAATTCTGAGTTGTTAAATCCTGATTCAAGGAGGAGCAAGGGCCCACTCCCCCAAGGACCAAGATATTTGTTTATTTGGTATTTATATTTCCTAAGAAAATAGTTTAGATCTGTTAATTCTGTATCACTTTTAATTCTTCCAGTTAAACTCTATTGTATACTTGTTCCTGTAGGTGTCTAGATAGATTCCTATTTTTCTTGCAATCATTTTTAAGCATTCTAAGTTGTGTGTGTTTATTTCCAAAAGCAAGTGTGTTTATTTCCATTGTTTATTTCCATTCTCGCAAAGTGTGTTTCTTTTCAAAGCAAATCTTTCAAGTGTGTTTCATTTCAACAAAGTTTTCATAGTATGATTTAAATAAGGTTTTACCAAGAAGTCCTTAAGACATTGGAAAGATCCCTAAGAAAATATAAAAACAACTACGAGAAACTACTAGATCAATATGATTACTCTTGTTGCATATAACTTTAGACAAACCCACTGGTTTGATATGACATCAACAATAAGTTGATTAAATGAAGGGAATAATGACACCCATCATAGCATATCGGGAAGGACACAAGAAAAGTGTGACTGACTGCACATGTGGAGTGGATAAGGTGCCGGCTATCTGGTGATAAGCTGACCTAGGAAGTAATATTCCCTACGATGGAGGCTTCTAGAAGGCCATCATGGAAAAGAGTGGAGAGCTCGAGGCACGTAGGAGCATACTCCTATGGAGGACCACATTTAGACACTTGGCGCCGAGATCCGAGGTTGCGAGAAGGTGAGTTGGCGCTTTAAGGGGCCTATAAATACAAGTTCCCGCAGAATAAAATGAAGAGATCAATAGAGAGTAGAGCTCTACATAAATGTTGTGAGGAGTCATATTGGGTTGGGTAGATGATATATAGGAGAAGGATGTATCAAGGGCTTGGGATTATAAAATTTATTTTTGAGAGCTAAAGGATATGGATCCGAGTTATGATGCATGACTTCGGTTTGCCATCTTGTGATGTTCGGTAATGGATCGATGAATGTATGAGGTTACCAAGTTATTTGAATATGATCCTTCTTGGTTCTGATTCATACATGATTCTCCATCATTATTTTTCATGTATGTTTATAAGATGAATATGAATCCCTATGCATTTTCCTTTCTGTTTTGATTCATTTCTTTAAGTCTATTAAAGTATCTCTATGTCTGTAATGAATGCAATGGTCTAGAGCCATTCTGAGCTCTATGATGTTTGCATGTCTCATTCCCACTCACTTTCTTTAAATTTTGGATCATAGATGATGTTTTCCCACTCAAATCACATAAAA
The DNA here is from genome assembly GCA_018340775.1 of Taxus wallichiana var. yunnanensis. Taxonomy (NCBI): domain Eukaryota; kingdom Viridiplantae; phylum Streptophyta; class Pinopsida; order Cupressales; family Taxaceae; genus Taxus; species Taxus wallichiana. The sequence goes on along the minus strand of CM031243.1, from coordinate 364,074,183 downwards.
GAGAGACTCGGTGCTCGCGCATGCCTCATATGAGTGCCCAACGCCTCTGGGTGATAGGCCGGTGTGCGCATGTGATTCCCTTGTTCTTTGGTGGGTTTAAAAATGACTACAAGTCCTCCCAGATGTGTGGGTTCCATCAATTTTTGCCACAAGGTGTTGATATATAAATATCACCCTTGACACCCTAACATTGTTACAAATTGAGGGTTTTTTCATTTTATTCACTGTGGCCATGAGAAAAATGATAGGATATTGGAGAAACCGAGATATATTTTTATAAATAGAACAAATTCATAGCCGTAGGTTTAAATGATACATTCCTAGGTACCACAAGTTGTGATAAATCATCTATCAAAGTTTATCTATTTTTTCCTCAAGGATATGAAAAGAATGATAGCGAAATTGTTCCAAGCCACAAAGATCTTAGATACTAATAAAATACCATTTCAATAACTTGAAATCAATTCAATAGAATAACCTTACAAATAGATTTACAAAGACAAACAATAATATCATATATATTATGGAACTCTATATCACACAATTCCATGAATCAACTAAATAGTGAGAATGTACATATAGTAGGACGGAAGTGCAACTATCACCTAGAATATTGGTGATAACTCCTACTAATTGATATTGGCGGTGAAGCTAAATCCATAAGACTAGCAAGCTAACTCCACATGACTAATAAGATAATTTTGGACACAACTAGTACACCTAAGAAAGCTAGCTCAACAAGTATAGGAATAACCCAAGTGCAAGAAGTATCTTGATAAACAAATAAAACGATAAATAATAACCTACACTAAAAACCTCGTAATCATAGATTAGGTGGACAAAAAAAAACACGGGTCTTGAAAACAAGGCATGATAAGGTACCCATATATAATAAGTAGGGAAAATATAGTTACCATGGATGAAAAAAATCACCACAAGGTACCCAAAAAAAAGTAAATTATGAGAACAAAGTAGAGAGATAAAAATCCTATTTCAAGGCATCCCAAGAAGCTCATCTCAAAAATCTCATACTTTGTTGAAGAATAAGTTTTATCTGAACTGTGGTGTAGATCCACTACTCGATCACAAAACTCAAAATCAACTAACACTATGATACAACATGTAATATATCCAACTAGGAGACTATCAATGGAGTCTCTAACAATGTAATTCAATAGAATATCTACCCTTCATAAGGAGAATGAACTCAAAAAATAACTAAAAGAGGTTGTCAGAGGTGATGTCGAAAGTGCAAGAAATCACCAAACAAAATTCAATTTACTTCTAGAATATGCGGTTCACTAACTATAAAAGAGAAAGAACACAACTCTTGTAGGAGAAGAATCAAAACCATACCCTCCCTTACTTTTGAATGGGTACATTGACACTTATAAATATGTATGATTGACCACACCATTACTCAAACATTGACAAGAGGAAATTTGGATTCATCGAATAGCTCCCCATAAGAGAGACTATCAACAATCCTAAAAAGTGTAAAAATAAAGATACAAAATATATCAAAAAAGAGATGCACTCCACACATGCTAAAGAAAATAGATATAAAAAAGGATTATTACAATCTAGGAGGATAATAATGTGGAGCAAGAAGCTGAATTGTGGAGGAGCCACACATGTAGAGTCCTCTTAATGAATGCTTACGTCACCACCACAAGTGATCATATATCCATCCCAAATGAACATATATGGCTGAAGAAGATGCTGCATATGATCATTCCAAAGTTCACAACTAGAGCACACAAAGGAACATTTGATTTAATCTAATTTGAATTAAACATTATTTTAGAGTAACTTATTATAATAAATTATATTTAAATTATTAAATACATTAATATGCAAGCACTAAGCATTCAATGATGTAAAACCCTAAGCAAATGAAGGAGAAAGATGACTTGGCTGATTTTGTGTAACCTGGGAGTGATCGTGATTGTGTATCGATGGAATAAGAAACAATGTCGCAATGCCTCACGAAGGGTTCAAATACTCAAGAATGTAAAGGGTAGAAGCGTCTACAGGAAGGCAAGAGCACCCCATGCATTAACAACTAATCGGGCATTTGTTTCTAGTAAAAATCTCGTGTTATGATATTTTCTAGGTCAAGTAGAACTTCATTGTTAATTTATCTTTTTCACCCTAATTTCACTTTGTTAGATTGTTGATCACACACCGTAACCTACAAAAAAATGACTAACTACACATGACCATAAACCACATCAAATCTAATAAAAATATGTAGAATGGAGAGTTAGACTAACCTTGACATTCATTCAAAGAGTGAACTTATGATCGAATGCTACACTACATTTATGACTCCATGTAGTTATCCATGTGTGTGTGTGTATCCATGTCCCATTCCCTAGGTTTCCCTTGTGCAAGTTATATGATGATAGCGGGATAGATCTAGATTGTCCCGAATATGAAAAATGTATGATGGAATAAAATAAACTCCCCTCTTATATAATGTATGTAGACAAATGTAACCCTTGAACCTTGTGTGGATGTGCTAGATATGTACTTTGTAGTTCTCTTGTGCCTTTATGTTGTAGAAAAATAATCACACACACATTACTATTTTACTATGTCATCAAGTATGTTGTTATATACATGGATCTTAAATGAGAAAAGTATTCACTAGTGATACACTCCATATTCTATCCACTTGTTTTGATTATTTTGATTGTTTCTCTCTCACATCTGTCATTTTTGTACCCAATTCTGGTTAGGTCACATGGATCCCTATCTATATGTCTTTTCACATATATCTTCATTTGTTCAAGGATGCTATCTCCCATTCTGGACACTAGTACCCAGTGATCCTGTCCATTCTAGGTGCTTATGTCCTCTTTGTTCTTGTTTACATTTTTGACATTTGCGATTCGGCCTTTTTAGTTTTCTTATCCTTATCTTGAGGTCATAGTCGGTATGTTGTGTCACTAGTGTTGAAATTCAAACAAGAGATCCATATATATACACAACATACACTCTATTATTATGAATGCAAATTTTAAAGGGGTAATCAAGTCTACATACTATCACTACCATCAAAAGGGTCTATATTTTTATATGCATATTCTATATACACGGTATAGAAAGGGGTGATAGAATTTGAGGATTTTACTAACTCAGATTTAATTAATTAAATTATACAAAATTAATAAACTTTGTAATATTAAATCATTAAACATCACACTATATTGCCTAACAAATAAAGAAATACTTAGAGAAAGTAAATAAAAATAACACATGATTTATAGTAGAAAACCCGAAGGTAAAAAACCATTGTGAAAAGTAACCTTTATTGTAGAGAACCCTTTTACATCCAGTAAATTACCTCCTTTAGAAACCCTAATCACAAGGGTAGAAACACCTTTGATATATATTTTTCAATATATCAAATGAGGACCCGAAGTCCTTTTTATATGAGGTGATCAAGTATGTCTCTGACTCCACCTTTTCAACCTAAATGGTTGACACATATACCAAGGTTTAAAATATTTAATAATAGAAATATAACTATTTCTTATTATTAAACATTTAATCTATAGTGTAACGCTATTTGGACCCATATGTAATTAATGGGTATCAACACGATTAACCATTATGTTCCAACACTCCCCTTAATGTGAAGTGGAATAACATATACGAATAAGTTACCTACCTCGTAGTACACTACAAGATTTAAAATCCTTAAACCATAAAGGTTTTAGGCTAGCATATAGGTTGTAGGAATGATAACACCATCATACTCAAGTTACTTTTTGGTATAAAATGATTTGGAATCCTAAAAATCATCCCATGATCGGTGGTAAGTATGATTTGTGATTTTTACATGTTCTCACAAGTTCTCGTAAATGGTTACTTGAAACCAAGCATATAAGAGCCTTTTATAACTAAGGTAATCCTTAACAATATGTTTACACAGATGTTTATCAAAAATCACTAACACCAAAGAGTTTCTCAAGACCACCTTTACGGTCTTTCTACACTTCTTTCTAAAAAATAAGTCATTAAGGTATACACATGCTCGAAGGTCTTTTTACACTTAATGAAGGTCTTTTTACAATGCATTTCTCATTTTACAAATACCAAGTTCCATTAAGAGTTGAAATTTTCATGCACACTCCCCTCATGGCAACTCCAAAATCCAAGTTTTTAACGAAAGTGAGAAAACTTCTGCAGCACTTAGGGGTTTTGTGAAGATATTAACAACCTACTCTTCAGTTGGCATGAACTTGAGATCTATCTCACCACTTAGCACCTTCTCACAGATGAAGTGTATATGTATCTTAATTTGCTTTGTCCACTAATGTTGTATTGGATTATGTGCAAAATATATGATGCTCCAGGTTGTCACAGAAAAAAGGAATACTACCTTGATCCTTCATCTTTATCTCAACGAACAAGCTCTTTAGCCATAATTCCTCTTTTCTGATTCCATTACACTTCTATACTCAAATTTAGTTGAAGAGATAGAAAGCTGTTGGTTTCTTTTTACTATATCAAGTAATGACACCTGCACCAAATATAAACACATAATTAGAAGTATATTTTCTATCTAATACATCACTAACATGATCAAAATAAAAAAATCCATATAAGTTAGCATTTTCATCCTTAGTATAATGCAACCCATAATTGATTGTACCTCTAATATATCTAAGAATTCTTTTCACAAGATTCCAATGATCTCTATAAGGTTCCTACATAAATCTAGTAGAAATTCCTCTTTTGCATAGGAAATATCCTGTCTAGTTATAGTTAGATAAATCAAACTACCAACTAATTGCCTATATAAAGTAAGATCAAATTTTTCGCATGCAGGTTTATGATAAAGTTTTATTCCAACTTCCATAGGTGTAGAAATTGGTTTACAATCAATCACATTAAACTTTTTCAGCACATTGGTTGTATAATATGCTTGAGAAACAACAATAAAATGCTTATCTTGAAATACATACAAGCCAAGAAAATGATGTAAGAGACCTAAATCAATCATTTCAAAGTATTGTTTCAATTTTTCTTTAATCCTATGAATTAAAAGCAGACTATCAAAAACTTTTAAATGTGATACATCAGGTGCTCGAAAGGTGAATAGCTTTAGTAGGGACTCTATTTAGAATGTAGACTATTATGTTCATTATTTCCGCCCAATTGTTTTTGAAGACCGATATAATGAAGCATAATGCGATCCATATCTAGAATAGTCCTATTTTTCCATTATGCAACACCATTAGATTGGGGAGAATGGGGAAAAGTTAATTCTATCTTAATACCACAATAAATATAGAATTTTTCAAATGCCTTGCTAACATATACACCCCCATTAGTTGTTCTAAGCCTCTTAATTTTACAATTCGATGAATTTCCAACAAAACATTTAATTCCTCAAATTTTCCAAATACATTAGATTTATTTTTAAGAAAATATGTCCAAATCATCCTAGTGAAATCATCAATAAATTTCATAGCATACAAAGAATCAATTAACAAAGTTACTTCAAGAGGTCCTCTAATATCACTATGAACAAGTTCTAGTGGTGAAGAGGAACTCTTCTCAGGATGTAAGTGAAAGGGTTTAGCACTTAGTTTTGAGCATAAACACCCTTCACAAGCATCGTGAGATGAAGAAAATACGAGAAATTTTTTTACTAGATTATATCTAGACATTTCATACAAGTTTTAATAATTGACATGTCCTAATATTTCATGCCATAGTTTTTAATCATTCAAACCTTGAGATACAAAACAAGATGCAGAAGAAAAATCATAAAAAAATATGACAGGACCATTTATTTGAATTCATTCATCAATTATACTATCATTACCATCTTTGATGTACCAAGTATCCTTCAAAATTTGAATAGACAAACCATCATGAGTTAGTTGCGAACATGACAAAAGATTCTTTTTAAGATTAGGAACAAATAAAACATTATTCAAAATACCATTTGCAAATTTTACTTTTCCTTTCTCTATTGCTTTTAAAGATGAGTTATCACCAAGATACACACGTTCATTGATTTTTGTAACATCAAATAAAGAATTGGAAATACCAGTCATATGATTTGAAGCACCCAAATTTAGAATCCATTCAAAATTAGAGGAAGAGTATAAAGCAACATATAATGCAATAGTTTTAGGAGCATTATTAGAACTATCCTTTTTCCTTAAATTATATTTAGATGAGATAGTCTATTTCTGATTTTATGAATAGGTTTCTTAGATTTATACTCTTCCTTTTTATGCCCAATTTTTCCACAATTGTGGCATTTACCATTAAATCTTACACACAAATGTTCATAAGTAAAACTTTTCTTATCAGCAAATGAAGATTTAGATCTAAAATTTTGATTAGAAAAGGGCTTGTGTGGTTTGAACTTTGAATTCGAGCAAGAAGTTCCTGAGAGGCATTCTCCTTAGAGTCAAATTTCATCATCACTTGATCTTCCTGTATCATAAGAGAAATCAAAGTATTTAAATTAGATTATTCATCCTCATTATGATATTTAGAGTTTAGATAGAAATTAAATTCCTATATATTTCATGTATATTCAACTGAACAATAAAGTAGATTAATTTTTCACCAATTAAGTCACAATTGCATCCATCTAATTGTGCTTTGATATTTTTAATTTTGGCTAAGAAATTAACTACTTTTTCATCTCCTTTCATAGGATTCGTAAGTAATTCTAAAACAAGTTTAATAATCTTAGATAAGCACATACCTTCATGCATGGATTCTAATTATATCCATACCTCTTTAGGATGTTTGATATTACCAATGTGTAGAAGATATTCATCGTTCACATTGCATAGATCATGGAAAGGGCCTCTTATGTACACTGTGAGAATGCATTCATATTTTCCGCATTCGCTTGACGACCGATGGGCGCAAGCTCAGTTCTTGAAACAATCATCCATATTTTTCTTGCCATAAGTTCTGATTTGACCCTGATCTTAAAATTTTGTAATTTGCTCCATTTAGGATCTGGGATTTATCAAGGCAAAAGAAACTAGACGCCATTGTCTTTCAAATTTCCTAAAACACATACCCCATTATGATATAATGCGCCACTAAGTTAGAAACATATTAATAAAAAAATGACAATATCCATTCTTTATTATTAAAACAACTTGTATTATTTCATTAAAAAATCAAGTATTATATATATTTTAAAAAGAAATAACTATTTTTAAAAATCGATCATAAAAATGTTAATAGAACCAGATCTAATTTTATAGATATAAAGAAACTATTTGACCATAACTAATTATGTCATTAAAATTCATACGAATTAACTTTCCATAATCAAATAATAACCCGCATTATAAAGGGCTATGACATTATACCCCAGACCTATCATAAAATTTTTCCGACCATATAGAAGTGAAGATGAAACCCCTAAGAATGCACAACTTCAAATTTCATAAAATTGTTAATGAAGATAAAGATATGTCCAACTTAAAGTTGATGTCTAAAGGGCCGTCATTTTGCATTATTTTTGGTCTCTTTTGTGACGGTCATTTGACCTTCAATTTTAACACATTGAACATTTCCTGGATATGGATAGCTTAAATTTGATGTCTAAATGACCATCATTATGCCTTATTTTTTGGTTGTCGTGATAGTCATTTGACCGTCAAATTTAACAACTTAATAAAAATTACCCATGTATTTTCGAATATGAACTTTCAAAATTTCTTCTTGATACGCTTTTAGACATATCTTGTTTATAAATTATAATAAGATATAAACAACTATATAATTTTTTTAGAATAGTTTATATAATATAAACTATAATGATCTTTATTTTATAGTAAATTTTTATTTAAAGAATATAGTTATAAAAACTATAAACTTATATTTTTAAAAATCAAGCCCTATTAGAGGGGGGTCCAAAAGACATGAGCATATTATTTTGAAAAAAAATAAGGTAAAAATAGTAAGATAATTTTTATCGGTGTAAGGAGATTTTGAATCACATGAGAGTACAAATTAACTTGAAGATTTACAGAGGGGACAAGTAATTTCACCCGGCCAATGAAATAATTTGAAATCCCTATTTTCATGAAACTTGTCTCCTCCCTTCATTTACTCTTGAATTTTACCTTTGAAAACATTTACCCTGCACACATTTAAAACTATAGAGAAATATAAATATTTCATATATTAATTTACCCTTACATGTATGTGATTTTTCACATGAATGTAAACTCTTTTCACATATGCATACTCACATTCATTCCTCACAAATATATAAAAATTTAGATTGTAAAAAATTGGGGAGAAGGGGACCCGATGATTTTTAAATACCCTTAGGGTTGGTTGAAAAAAACCTTACAAAATTAAATAAATTAAATGCAACATATGATCTAATCTATTCAATTTATCCCACTTTGTTACCATAATAGAATTTGAGGATTCTATTAACTATAGATTTAATTAATTCAATTATACAACATTAATCAAATATGTAATATTAAATCAATAAACCTACACTATATTGTATAATAAATAAAGAAATACTTACAGAAAGTAAATAAAAAATGACACATGATTTATAGTGGAAAACCTGAAGGTAAAAAACCACAGTGAAAAGTAACATTTATCGTAGAGAACCCTTTTACATCTAGTAAATTACCTCCTCATTTATAAACTCAAGGGTAAACAACCTTTGATATATATTTTTCAATATATCAAAAGAGGACCAAAAGTCCTTTTTATATGAGGTGATTGGGTATATCTCTCGACCCACCTTTTCAACCTAAATGGTTTACACATATACTAGTTAAAAATATTTAATAATAGAAAGATAACTATTTCTTATTATTAAATATTAACCTAAAGTATATATCTAGGTTTGAATATTTAATAATAGAAATAGAAATATTTCTTATTATTAAACATTTAACCTATAGTATAATGTTGGAACCATATTTAATTAAGGGGTGGCCAACCCACTTAACCATTATGTTCCAACAAGGGGAAGTTCCAATTCCATCTCACACATTTGAATTGAAGCTAACTATATCCTGCTATCTTGGCATCATTGATGTGAGGGAAACCTCAGGACATGATTTCACACACAAGCACAAAGAACTAGATAGAGTCTGGAATGTAGTGCAACACTCGGTCATAAGTTCACTCTTCGGGTGACTCATTGGGATCATTCTGACTTCAAATATTGCATATTTCATTCCAATTTGATGTTTTTATGAGCTTTTTAAGAAGTTAGGGTTTATTTTGTAGACTATAAGTACCCTCAGAGATCAAAGTGTGAATATCAGGAAATCACCAATGAATAATTATGAAACCCTAACAAAATAGAAGAAAGTAGATTCTGAGCATTTGCACAGTCATTGGAGCCCAAAAATGGTTTCGGATCAAGAAGGCACCTCACCCCAACTTAGGTGCTCATTTATGACTTTGTCGTAAGTTTTAGAATTAATAGTGAGTGGTTGTAACACTCCGCCCAACATGTTCATCAATTTTTCCAGTTCATTTTTTTGAGATAAGAATCAATCAACTAAGTCTTCTATCTCTCCTATTTTCTTATATGATTGCATCATTTGAGTGTTTATATTTTTATTATAATGGGTTTTATCATAATAGTGAATTTTAAATTATATATAAGAAAGCTTTTATTAAACCATTTGGTGAACCCCATCCTTAGTCAAATTATTTTCCCTAGGATCCCCAAAATCTCATGGCTAAGAATAGATCATATTTTCCCAAGTAGGCTATAGATCATATTAGTGTGAATTCTATCCTTGATGATGCTATAAAATTTTAAATTCATCATTTTCTTATCACCATGTTAAATGTGATTCTCAAGTCCTCCAACAACTTCTTTATTTTTAATACACCATTCCTCTTGCACCGTTAACCCTCATTTTCTTATCTCCATCATCTTCTATGGCCATTCATGCTATTGTATCTTATTCTCCCATATTTTAGCACATGATAATGCTAATATATATCCTTTGTATGGTGACATTTTTTCTTGTATAGATATTAATAAATCTACTTCTAAGGTTAAAAATGTACATGTGCATGATGATGTTTCCATTAATAGTCAAAATGAATGTAAAGCTATATCTCTTACTCCTATTTCTGAAATGTTTCCAATGATTGAAATGATAAATATCATGTTAAGACTCCTACTACTTATTTATATGCTGATGATAGTTTCAAAGAACTACTTGCTTGTGAAAATATGACTAATAGTGATGTTGATTATGTTTTTGATCATGAACATGTTAATGAGGATGTTACTTCTCTTAAGATTGTTGAATGTGATTTTTTGTTGAGAAGAAAATATTTTCCTATGGAGAAGACACACATAGGATTTGCGTGTGGGAAAAAGGTTCACTTGAAGGCACGGAAGGATAGGAAAGGAAACGTGTGCCAAGACAAGCTGATTTGGGACTTATCTATTTTCATGGATGCGGGCTATTTTTGGAAGATAGCATGTGGAGCACACATTGGGACGAAGAACAATATGACAAAAAAATGTTATTTTGGGAATAAACATATGATAAACGACATGTATGAGTTCAATATAATAATAGGATTAATTCTTCCTGTTAACTATAAGATGTCTATCATTAGCACACTTGCATGTGTGCATATTAATGTAAAGGTGCATGGCTATTATTAGCATGCGACCTATTTTGGGAAGTGCATAGGTGGTGAAGGGCAAGTCCCCACCCATATAAATATGTATTGAACTATGTATTTTAGCAATAGTGAATTATTGTAGAGTTATGCTTCGGATTTGATGCGCACATGACTTATGGTGAAGCTTTATAATGTAAGAAGCTTCTATGTATTATAGTGTTTAATGTAATAGAGTATATTGGATGGATAATGGTTTTAAACATGATTGTAATTGGTTCTTGTATGGTTAATCTTATTATAGTTATTTTTAATTCATGATTCTCTAAGATATAGATCTAGTTATGCTCTGTGGAATGTTTATGCTTATTTATGGTTCTGAATATGTTGTATCTTCATCACATTAACATCCTGCACAAGAAAATATAAAGAGGATCCTAGTACCTTTACACACTTCGGGTGAGCGCTCAGCTCAGCCTGAGTGATGTGTCAATGCACTTGGGTATTATATATTGATCGACACAAAGGGAAGTGATTGTGCTTACTTTGGATGCATGGGTATAGATGGGAAGACCTCTGTTACAACCATCCTCTAATGTTTTATTCATGGCCAATCGAACTAAGGCCACTCCCATAGGATTTTTAAAGGATGCATTCATTACTATACCAGGGGCCAAGTTCAATGGGGACTTTAAGGTCTTAACACTACAGAAGTAGACAACTTCCTAGCTCTACTTGGGCACCCTTGGTGTTATGTAAATATTACTGATCTACGGTTCAACAAGGGGTATATAAGTTTTGATAACAAAAAGAAAGAGTGATTATCCCTTTGAAAGATGGGAAATCTGCACCTTATGTTGAACCTTTGAGTAAGGAATACCTAAACAAAATTTATGTACACACCATTCAAGGACTAGAAGTACTTGAGCCATCTAAGGAAGGAATCCTCCAGTGGGAAGATGCACAGTCTATTAGTGATACTATTAGTATTGTTTGTGACAATTGGGCACATGAAACCTATGAGATAGTTGGGCGTGAAGTAAGAAGCGTATTTGCACAAAGAAGAAAACCTCGATGTATTTGGAGGATAGGTAACAACCTTGTACCTCGGTACACTGGATAAGGAAAGCCCACGGTATTCTTGCATGCCATGGAGGAGAAGTGGAAAAATCAAGTGGAAATAAGGAATATGTTAGTATATACCTTGTGTGAGATAAAGAACACACTTTGGTGGATGGTTCATAGGGATAATCTTATGGAATGGAATGAAGTCAAAATTTCTCTAACCACTCGGTTCTTTAGGAGAAATGTGCCTACTACAATCTGCATGTATCATGGTAATCAACTTGTTCAACACCACGTTCGAAGTGTGAGAGACTCTAGATAGAGGGGTAGGAAGATTTACCACCTTCACTTTGGGTGCACAAACTTTATTCCATTTTACAAGGTTGTGTGCAAGCCTAGTATGTTTATGCGAGAAATACATAGAGAGATTGAAATTGTGAGGACTTGATTGTAGGAATGACCCAAAATTTTTACTACTTCTCTACTAAACCTCTAGTGGAAGAGGCATTAAGGGTTATAAAGTGCTTAACTATGGGAGATAGTGTAAAGGCTAAAGAAATCATTCATGAGTTATTTGGTGAGGTAGAATTATGAGTGAATTTTGATGAAGTAGAAGAGATAGATGCCACACTACTTAAGTGTGCTTACTTTGAGAAGGAAAAAGGTAAGATGGTCTATATAGTGGATGATGAAGAAGTAGAAAATTTGGATATAGATCATTTAGTAGGTACACATGAGGTGTTAGATAGTGCAGATAAAAATGTGCGTGCCTATCATGAACCTATGAAGACCAAGAAAGTGAACATTGACACAAATGTTGAACCTAAGGAGGAAATAATTGGGGATTATTGGACTGATTATGAAGTGGCAAAGATAATTGATTTACTATGGGATTTTCAGGACTTATTTCCTAGGGGCTACCATGAGTTAAAAGGATTGCATGAGTCATTAGGAGAGATGAAGATTAAGCTAAAGGAAGGTATGCACCCGGTCAGGAAGAGACCTTACAGGATGAACCCCAACCTACACATCAAAGTTAAGGAAGAAATTGACAAAATGTTGAAATCTGGCATCATTAAGCCCATAGAGGTATCAGAGTGTGTTAGCCCCATGGTGATCAGTATAAAGAAAGATGGTCAGATTAGAATTTGTGTGGATTACAGGGAACTAAATGATGCATGTGTGATTGATCCTTTTCCTACACCTTTCATAGAGGAAATATTAGAAGGATGTTGTAGGGTGTGAAGTTTATTCTTTTACAGATGGATTCTCTAGGTATCATCAGGTTAGAATTGCACATGAGGATCAAGAGAAGACAAATTTCACCACTGAATGGGGAAGTTTTTCATATATTGTGATGCCCTTTGGTTTGAAAAATGTACCTGTTTGTATTTTCACGCATAGTTATTCAAGCATTCCAAGATTTTATTCACAACTTCTGCATGTTTACTTGGATGATTGGATGGTGTATGGACTTGTTAAGGATCATTATGAAAATTTGTGCTTAATGTTTGAAAGATGTAGATAGTTAAGCATCTCTTTAAACATCAAGAAGTGCATGTTTGCTACACCTTTTGGAACTTTGTTAGGGCACATCATCTGCAAGGAAGGTTTGTTAGTGGATCCAACTAAGGTTGTAGTTATTGTAGGCTTGGAAGAGCCTACCAGTCAGAGTGAGGTGCATGGATTCTTGGGTCACACAGGGTATTACAAAAAATTTATCAAAGGATATGTGAAGATTTCCACACCCTTGGAAGAGTTACTAAAAGGAAAAGGGACATTCTATTGGGAGAACCACAACAAACACATTTGAGGCATTGAAGGAGAGACTTACAACAACATATTTATATGTTTTCCTTCATGGAACCAACCATTTCATGTACATGTGGACACCTCTAGCACAACCATTGGCGCGATGTTAGCTCAACCTAGAGAGGGTATTATAGATCATCCTATTTGTTTTTCTAGTAGAAAGTTGACTCTGCAGAGCATAATTATACAACAACAGAGTGTGAGGCCTTGTCGATGATCTACATGTTACTGCATAAATTCAGATAATATTTTCTAGCACACCTTTTGTATTTTATACTGATCACATGGCATTAAAATACTTGGTAAATAAGCCCATTTTATAGGGGCACATATGTCGATGGGTGCTCTTATTCTAGGAATTTGATTTCATAGTTGTGGTAAAACTAGGTAAAAAGTAATTCTGCCCAAACCACTTATCAAGGATTCATTCAAGGGAGGATGCACAGACAATTAAAGATACAATGTCGATGCACAAGTTATACGAAATGTTACATCACATGCCTTCATAATTGGAGGATATTGTTGTCTTTTTATGCATGGGTATGGTGCTAGAAGGAATGAAAGCATTGGAGAAGAAACAACTTGTAATTCATGTGACACCCTTTATGTTGATCAGTGGAGATTTATACAAACTAGGTAGAGATGAAGTATTGTCTTTGGTGTGTACTAGAACATGAGTGCATAGATATCATGGAAGAGGCTCATGGTGGTATTACAGGTGGGCACTATGTAGGTGATGCCACCGCGTGCACAAGATTCTACTCATTGGATTATGGTGGGAGACCATGTATAAGGATTGTAAAGAGTATTGTAAGGCGTGTGATCACTTGTTAGCACCTTGGAAAACCTGGGAAAAGAGATGAAATGCCTTTGAGGCCTATTACTAGTGCAGAGCCATTTGAGAAATGGGCTATAGACTTTGTAGGTCCTATTTCACCAGCCACACATAGAAATGGATCATGTTATATCATCACTTGCATAGATTATCTTATAAGGTGGGCAGAAGAAACACCTACAAAGGATTGTACAACAACTACAATAGCTAGGTTCTTATGGGAAAATGTTCTTACTAGGTATGGATGTCCACGTTGAGATTGACAAGTGATAGGGGCACACACTTTTTGAATGAGACAATCAAGATATTATTGGATGAATTTATGGTTGCGCACCACAAGACTACACCCTATCATCCTCAAGAAAATGGTACTGTTGAGGCCTTCAACAAGATATTGAGCCAGACCTTGACAAAAATTTGTGATGTTGGAAGGAAAGATTGGGATGATAAAGTTTTTGTTGTGCTTTGGGCATATAGAACAACCTACAAGAGGTTGAATAAGGCCACACCCTTTTAGTTGGTGTTTGGCATAGAAGTAGTTCTTCCTATGGAATTCATGTTACCTTCTTTATGTATTGTATGTGCATGCTGGAGGTCTAGCTGATGAGAAAGCATTAGAAGAAATAATTGATAGTTAATACAGTTGGATGAGAGGCACGCCATAGCATGTTGGAGTTAGAAGTAGGAAAAGGCCAGGTAGAAGGCATGGCATGACCAACACATCAGGGACAAGAAGCTTGAGGTTGGATAGATGGTACTACTTTATGATTCTAAGTTTATGCCATCCAGAAAGCTTAAGGTGCATTGGTTGGGACCATATGTTATCACTCATATACTTGAATCAAGACACTTTCTAGTTAGAGGTGCTTGATGGAATGTGGTTACCTGTTACTTTAACGGGAGTAGGTTGAAGCCCTACTATAAATAAGTCTTCTTGGTGTTTGTAATAAGGTAGTATTTCCATTTAGTATAGGTTTCCCTTTTTGTATTTCCTTTAATGTATTTCCTTCTTCATCACTATGCTTTGTCAATTTAGTTTGGTGTTTTGTGTAATAAGCACGTTTATGCGCTTTAGAAGCTAATTACAATCTGAAGTATTTTTATGCATGAGAGGACTACACATACCATTGGTGTGGGGTGGTTGTTATTTTTTATTCACAAATGGGTACACATGAGAACAAACTATTACATGTGTTATTCAAGTATGGAAAGGAGCTGTTAGAAAGGAGATTGCTTCTAAAGAAGACCATAGATGGAAATGAATGAAGGGATAGTATAACGTGAGGTAAGTAAATGGCCATGGAAACTACTATGAGAGGGTGTAGTGGTGAGGTACTTGGTGCATGGAAGCATGTGCAAGAAGAGAAGTCTATAGCCAGAGGGTAGGAAGGCATGCTAGAAGGTTATAGTTGGGGCATGAAATTGTACCACGGAAATTTTTTCAGAAATTTTGAAAATGGTCAATTAATGAGAGGATTGTTGGTAGGTGAAGGAGTAATAAATGCACTAAATTTTTGAAAATCTATATAAGGACGTGATGCGGGTTCATTTTTACCTTTGCAATCACAAGTATTCAAGCAAGCTAAGTGTAACTAAGCCAAATGAATCATGTTTGAGGTGTGGAGAGTTGTGAAACTAGACATGGAGAGAATATTTGTGCATGGAAAAGGCTTATGTCCCCATTGGTGAAGGGTTTGAGTGAAGCGAAGTGTTGAAGAAGGAGCTAGGGCATGTGGTTTCAAGCTAGGGCATGTGATTTTGAGCTAGGGTTTGAACTTACTTGACACAAAAGACAAAAGGTGGGATTTTTATGATGGCACCAAAGAAAGCACCTGCATGTAGGCACAAAAGGAAAGAAAAAGGTGGAAGTTGAGGTTGAAATTTCTCCCGAGAGAAATTTTTCAGAGATGCAGTACCAGAAGGAGTAATAGTCAGACAAGATTGGGATTCCCACATCTGCAGATGCAAAGTAAGTGACTATAACCACCACACCACTAATAACAAGGGAGATTTAGATGCTTTGCTGAATAAGAAGACCAAAAAGTGCATGGTGGAAGATATGCCAGTGTATGATGACAGATGGGGAAAAGTTTCTTAAGTAGGTAGGAGTTTATCAACTATATGAGCTCCCATATTTTGGAAAACATGAACCTTTATACCAATGGCTTATGAGCAGAGTCCATGAGGACTTCTTCTATTTCACTCGGATGGAGGGTTAGGATCACAAGGCCCTAATTGTGACATTAACAGATTGAAGGGCACATGGACAAACATTATTAGTGATATGATTGATAAAGCAATGGTTATAGCCATAAGAAAGGAGTTGGGGTATACCAAGGGTCCACAAAATGGACATCTATAAATTGAGGAAGTACCCTATGGTGCAGGCAAGTTCACATCATCTTCTCACCAAGCTGAATGATCAAGAGAGATGGTCATAGGTAAACACCATGTGGCTTCATATTGCAAAGAAAATGTCCCAGGGAGAAGTGTATAATTTAGTAGGCTATATTGTAGAAACCATTGTTGAGGAAGTGCACGCAGGTGAAAAGATAAGTTTTGGTGCCATCCTCTTATCTCTTGTATTTGTAGAAATTGGAGTGCCTGATGGGCCAAAGAACAAAATTTGGGAATACCCCATTGAGAAGAAGTCCCTCATGGAAAGGTTTGAGAAATATTTATGTGAAGGATCAATGAGTGGCCCATTCAAGAAAAGGGTATAAATGTGGTATGACCAACTTCACATGGCATTTTGAGGAGGAATGGCACATTCCAAAGGAACTACCTTTGGTAGTAGGAAAGGTAATATAGTTCACGGTGTATCAACATTTCTACATCATGATTTTTTTCCATGAAGGATGGGACATGGAGTCCATGGTGCAAACTACCATATGCCTTCACAACATGTGCTACTTCTAGGCTTTAGTTCACATATTTTTTGATGCACACAGCTGAAATTCAACACAGACAAGGTAGATTGTGACTACCATACCCTCAAGAAAACATATGTATATCAGTCGGTCTTCCTACATTGAGAGGCTCATTTTAGACATCATAAATATGAAGCCAATAAGTTTGGCTATTGGGGAAAAGTGGATCCACACTCATATATCTTTAGCTCAAGCCTAGGATGGAGAATAATAAGTATGTGGAGAATGAGTTCATGCTCCCAGGGCCACCTAAGGGAAAGCACACAATGGAGAATGTGCCAAGCTCCAAAGCCTACTGTGACCATACATATAGATGAGGAGGAAGAAGAGGAACAAGATAGTGGAGGCTTGGATCATAGAGGCTAGGAAGCCCATAGAAAAAGTGGAGAGTGAGTGTGTAGATACTCCACCACAAGTGCGCAAGAAGGAGAAGAGGACTTGGACATGGATGTAGTCCTTGAAGAGCACTCGGTTTAAGAAGGTATTCAGAAGAACCAGGACCCAAGGCATGGAACACCACAACCTATAAGAAGATCACCTAGACTCTCCCCTCGAAAGAGGCACTTGAGAAGAAGAGAAGGAGAAAGTTGAAGCTGGATGAGGAGGTGGAAGAGTCTAAAGAGAGCACACTTCAGAACCCCAGTGCAACCAGAAGATATGGAGGAACCCAGAGATGAAGAAATGAAAGATGAAGAGGAAGGGGTGAAGGAAGTAGAAGATATGGTGCAAGAGTAACCCAACATGCATGCATGTTACTACTCAAGAAGAAGAAGGGCCAACTCCAAACCTTGGCACTGCTCGGTTCCTAAGGGGCCAAGAACAAAGAGAACAAGTGAAGAATATGTTGTGCCAAGTATGGGCTATGCTTGAGGACACAAGAAAAATCATTCACACCTAATTTCGAGCATAGTAGGCCTTAAGGAATTGTATGGATGGGAGCTGATGGATCCAGACATGGCCACCACATGCACAAGGAAACAATTATCTTGGTCCATGCAGACCCATATGGATGAGCCATAATTTTGATGTATGTGAGGAATCTTGTGTATCAAGGAGAGTGAAGAAGGCACCCCAAAGCAGACACATGATAGTAAAGCCTACTCTAATGTCTAATGAGTAGGTGAGAAATGCCTTGGTTAAGGTATCTACAGAGGTGGCACAGAGGAACATTGATAAGGCTACCACCATTAGAGCGCTACTTGAAGATAACAAGGAAAAAACTATAGAAATAACACGTTTAAAAGGAGAAAAGGACCTAGAACAAAAAAAGAATGAGGCCTTCATTAGCATGGCAGAAGAAATTGGTGATTATGTTCTAAAAAAGACCTCATCTTGAGTCTAAGGTACTTGAGAAGTTTCCTTCAGCTATGCATTATGTGTGCACATTGGTTGATTTGGTGCTAGAAGATGGACCAATTCAAATGCTAGCCACACAAAGGATCTTGAACAAGAAGCGAAAAAGAAAGGGCCTCCATGGTTAGGAAAATTTCAAATTATGAGGCATTGCTCCAAACTCTAAAGGATGAACTGAAGAAATCCACCAAGCTCTAAATATTTGTGTGGCACTAGAAGCAGTGATAAGGATCAAGAACTCTGGTTGAAGATAATGATGTTAAGAAGGCCATGAAAGATGAGACACTTGGGACATGCACAGAAATATTGGCACTTGTGAAACAAAAGTGTGAAGCCCTTACAACAGCCCAAGACCCACATAAGGAGAGAATAGATGAGATTGGGAAGCTCATAGCATAGAAGATGGATCTTCTGAGGGAATGATGTTTGTTATGGCCAATGTTGTCCAAGTACTTTGCAAAATGAAAAGGAAAAGATTACTCAGGATGAATTGAAGCCATTTCCATAGACATTCCAGAGAAAGAAAAGGACCACGTTGGATGACTGGAAGACATTGGAGGCTGAGATTAAAATAAAATATCTAGAGTTGATCCTCCTAGTTGAAGAAGAAGGTGTTGCAGAGTAAAGGTCTATTCTTTTGTATAATGATTCTTTACATTCTTTCCATTCTTATTCTTTATTCTTTGGGAACATCAGAAAGAATCCCCATTGTCGGGATGAAAATGTAATTTAGTGTGGGGTAATGTTGAGTAGACAATATTGTCTAAGGAGAAGACACACAAAGGATTCACACGTGGGAACAAGGTGTACTTGAAGGCATGCAAAGGATAGGAAAGGAAACGTGTGCTAGGAAAAGTTGATTCGGACTTAGCCATTTTCATGGATGTGGGCTATTTTTGGAAGATAGCATGTGGAGCACACATTGGGATGGAGACTTTTGCAACACAAAATGCTATTTTGGGAATGAGCATCTATAAGCGCCATGCATGAGTTCAAGATAATAATAGGATTACTTCTTCTGTTAACTATAGATGTCTATTATTAGCGCACTTGCATGTGTGCATGTTAATGTAAAGGCACATGGTTATTATCAACATGTGACCTATTTTGGGAAGTGCATAGGTGGTGAAGGGAAAGTCCCCACCCTATAAATATGTATTGAACTATGTAGTTTAGTAGTAGTGAATTATTGTAGAGTTATGTTTTGGATTTGATGCGCATAATGGATGACTTATGGTGATGTTTTGTAATGTAAGAAGCTTCTATGTATTATAATATTTAACATAATGTATTACATTAATGTTTAATATAATGGAGTATATTGGATGGATAATGGTTTTAAATGTGGTATGAATATAAAAATCTAAAGAGGAGCTTGGTACCTTTATGGTTAATCTTATTATAGTTATTACATAATTTAATTCATGATTCTCTAATATGGAAATGACAACCCTATTTTAATCTCAAGAATTATCATTTAACAATGGCTTATTATTCTAATGACAACTTGCTCCTCAAATATTTTTGACACATGCTTGTTAATCATTCTCTTGAATGGTATACTCATTTTCCTTATGTATCTATTATTACTTACCGTGATATGGAGGATGCTTTTCTTAGGTGCTTTATGGTTAAAAATGGTCTTAGAGTTACATATGATTTCTTTTCTAATTTGCATCAAGGAAAGAAAAATCCAATTTGAGATTACATTTTATGCGTTTCAATTCTTGCATGCATCAATTACTATTTTAGCCCATTGATCTAAAAAAGCAATTTATCTTTCATCATGGTTTGATTCCTACATTGAAAGAGAAATTATTATATGATACATGCGAATCTTTTACGATTTTTTCCTATAAATTTATTGATCTAGAATTAGATTTAAGTGGAGAGTTATTTATTGCATATATTTATACTTCTTCCACTACTCCATTGCCCACTACTTCTTCTCCTCTTCCATCTATTGAGTTCCCTCCAAGTCCCCATCTCCTCCTCTCTGCGTAAGCGTCTTCCTTCCCTCCACCGCATTGGTCTACATCTAAGTCTTCTCCACCTCCTCCTCGTAAACCATTTCACTTTACACATGTTGTTAAGACTCATGATGTCTTACATAATTTTCTTGATAAGTGCTTAATCCACTTGCCTTCTAATCAACATCTTCCTCCTTATCACTTGCATCGCCAAAGGTCGATCACCCTTATTGTAATTTCCACTTTGCATTAATGGCCATCATGAAAAAGATTTTTGTGCCCTACATAATAAATTAAAATAATTATAATAAAAATGTTTCATTTCCTTTGGATCTCTCTCCCATGAGATGTATCTTTATCCCATTCCACATAAGTGCATGTCCATAGATGTTTACTTGTCTCCTCCACCTACTTCTAAGGATTTCATTTTTCCACCTCCTAAGATCCTTATCCATCCACACCCTTCATCTAGCTCATAAATTTCTACCTCATCTCACCATCCTCACATTTCTTCTACATCATATTGGCTTCCTAATCTATCGACATCTATAATTTCCATCACTACACCTCCCATGATCGGACCATTTCATCGACATTCTGGCTTGACTCTTACACTCGTGTTGTTACTTCTTCACAATTTTCTATAATCCCTCACATGCCTCTCCATATTTTGTAGGAGACCTCCATATATCACCTCATTTTATGATGACACACTCATGTTCTTAAGGTTCTTAGATGACTGTTGAAGGATATGCTACAAAAATGAACCTCATTCTCACACTAGAATGCATTGCTCTTATACCCCCACTTTTTTCATCAATCATCATAAACTATTATAAACATGATCTTACATATTTTCATTATACATATATCCACATATAATTACTCTAATCTCTTATGTTATCTGCATCACATTATCATTTCCACTACTCTATCCCATTACATAATATCATTTTACTACTCATTCAGATCATACAAATAATCTCCAATTCACTACTTAGATATTATTTTCATGTCATCATATGTTTCAAATAATAAAAAATCCAGACAATCATTTAAATAATGCATACAACATCTAGCAAATCAACGTATATATGGAAATCATCACATCAATAAAAGTGCACAACCCATATGATATCCGACACGGGTCTATATATATATGTTGTAGTTTTGTAACTATCATTTTGATGCTTAATATATATATATATAAAGCATTAAAAATGATAGTTACAAAATCGCTACAATCATAAGGACAAGCCCCTATACATCAATACATCCATATACATCATATATCATCCTCACTATCACTATATACAATCATGGGAGTTATAGAAATCAATGCTTCCCCACTCAATCTATGTCATTGGTCATAGCCTTGATATCTCTCTACCTATCTCCGTAGTATAGCCACCTTGGGTGTATGCTCTATGAAGTGGCTTCGTAGATCCATATATCTCACGAATACATCATGAGCTAGGGCTCCTCCTCATATAGCCTATCTTGCTCACTCTGTCTCTATATGAGCCTCATCACGATCACTCAATAACATAATACAGGTGGTTTCTACTATAACCACCAACATAAATAAATGGGCATGCTTTCCTGTAATAGCATCAAATCGCTCTACCATACTACCTCAAATGAGAACATCTAGAGGAACATTGTATGTCAACTTATGTATCGATGAATAAAAATCAACGAAAAATAGGTATCACATGCAACCATACGAAAACACCTTAGTTACTACACACATTTGCAATATCAAACAACAAGCAATAAGTGATAATTCACAAACACCAATGAATAATACTTATGCTCTTCTAGTGCCATTAGGCAATCTCTATTAGGGGTAGGTACCTTTCCCTCTACTCTTCCTATTGGCAAGTATGCCTACTACATCTCCGATAATTGGAAATAGAAACACCCATCGTTGTACTACCCACCATTCGTTATACGTGCCGGTCACCCCGCATCATCCACCAGTATTGCCTCTATGGTCCCATCCGACTCATCTAGACCGTGGATGAAATACATGTTCTCTGTCTGCTCTGCTTCTAGTATATGACAACCATAAATATGTCTCATGGGTCATATATTGAGCCATGTCAAACTACCTAGATACACGCTCCACCCGAAACAACTTAGTCACTCTTGGAAACTGGTCCTCCAACCACATGGTGTGTCAAATGCACCACAACTCTACTCCATCCTCTATCAAACCCCCACAGTCTCTATATGGAATCCAAATGATGGCCCCTAGAACCATTTGATCTAGCATTAACATGTAGGTGGTTGTGTCCATCCTCCGCTACGAGTCCCCACCCACCTCACTGCGCAAATATTTTGGGCCTCACCCAATTGACCCATGGCCCACCGAGTGGCATCAATATTGCAATGTGATCATATGCCCATACAGTAACAAGTGGTGGATCCTAATTCCACCCCCACAATCCCCAATGTGTATCTATACAAATATTTGTACAAGTGGTCAAGCCCATGCACACCTCGTCCCCATGCTCCTCTATACGACATGCATCTTGTACAATATAACAAATCCAACATCTGCTACTACCACTAATGATGCTAAAATAGCTGTAATAAAATTACACAATTGTGGACGTACATATCTTAATATGGCATTCAGATTGATATGAGTCTCTATATGTACTCATGTCCCTATAAAGTACCACCTCGTTTCCCTCATCCGCCTCTAAGTATCCATTCTACTCATCACCTATACCATCTCTCCTACAATCATCAACTATGAATATATGATATACTTCCTCCGTGGTCACTTTCATCTCACCAAAGAGGGCAACCAAAATGTACATGTATTGACACACCATCTATTACACAATATGGTAAAAATAGGAATATTATAGGAAACTCCACCAATCTCGGTATGTTTCATAGGTGACATGGTCCAAAGATATCCCACTCAACATATCATAATCCAAACATAAGTAAATTACTCAAATGGCACCCCCACAAAAATCTCTCAAGTGTATATCCCTTTGACACCACAACAAAGAAATAAAATTCTCATATTATTCCCTCATACATACTGCAAAACATCACATTATAGCACAAAATTATGTATTTTACAACATGGTGCAAAAAATAGGTCACAGTGCACCTCAAACAGTCACCAATGCCTTGAATTGGGGTTTGTTGTCCCAAAAGATGTCAATGCCCTAACCGCTCATGCCTAGGTAAAAATAAATAAAAACAAAAAAAGATTAATTTTTACAAAAATTGATAAAAACGAGAAAATTTCATTAAATTTTCCAAAAATAATCATACTTACCAACTCATTGGTTATCTTCGAAGGTTTTTGTTACTCTCTTGAACCAAGTCAAACTTGCTTCTCTAACATGCAATATGCTCACATCTCGTAACTCCAATTCTCAATCAAAAATAGTACAAATGAAATCACTATTCACTTTTCTCTATTACTAGATAATTGTTTTTCTATTTTCCACATATTACATTCTTACTATTTACAATTTTTTACAACTAATACACGCCGTATAAGTTTTCTCATATCTTGAGCCTCAGTAACTCCGTTTGTCTTACCATTTATGCCATACAAATCATTATTTCCTCTAAGACTAAAGGATACACATTTCAATATATCATACTCATATCTAGTATATCCAATATATTCACACCGCAACTCCACTGTCTAATACTATTTCTTAGTTACTAATACAACATTATATACGTATGGATTTTGGCTCAAGGTGCTCCTTCTTCCACCCCCTCACCCTTCCGCTGAAAGTGGGGCATATAATCGTGGATCATCTTATAATACATCTTAGGTTACAACAAATTCAATAGAAACTCATAGCATAATATTGTCACCTTTTTTTCTGATCTCATTTAAGCAAGGTGCAATCATTCTACACTTTAATCAATAGTTTTTACTATTTCAAATCTATTCCCTGAAATGACCTAATCTAAAGGAAAGGAATAAAAAAACCTCTCAGTGAGTAATTTACTAAGTACACAATCTAAAATAAATATTTAATCATTTAATTCAAATCAATCAAATAGTACAATAAGCACATTTACTATTTCTCCTATATGACCTAACTTGGGAGTCACTTTACATTACTATCGCACTATATAAATTAGAACACCCATTGTTGTAGGATCGGGGGAAATGAAATGTTACTTCCTTTCCTATACTTTGCTCCTATATGGTTTCTTACATTGGAACAAACACTTTTTCAATATGGAACAATACAGACAACAGAGAACTAAATTTGTTCTCTATCTATCTACAATGGTTGGACCTTTTGGGGATGTAGTCATGGACGGAGAGTAAAACTAGACATCTCTCCCCAAATCTCTTCCTCTCGTGGTAAGGTTCCCAAATCCCTCCATTTACAAAAATCAGGTTGGGAATTGATCACTTGCTTCCTCTTCAATCTCCTTTGGAAACAATTCAAAATCTCCAAATTATTTCAATTATTTCTTAGAGTACTCCTTACAATAGTTCACTATCTCCACTTATGCCACATGGGTCAAAATGATGATCCGCAGCTTCACCATGCTACATGTTCCTACACTTTATATGCACTTTACAACATGGCTTCTCTGGAATTTTTATAGGTATGTTCCTTACTTCCTTTACACTACTTGAGTTTCATTCAAATATCATAAAGGGGGAAAATATAGACAAAAATATCACACATTTTACTATTTTGCTATGAAATCAATTATGTCAGAATATGCATGGATCTTAAGAAATAGAAGTATTCATTGGTGACGTAATCCCTTGTCCACCCACTTTCCCTGATTGTTTATATTATCTTTCTCTCTCACATTTTTCATTTTTGTACCCAATTTTGGTCAAGTCACAGTGGATCCTTTCTTTGTCTTTATGTTCACATATGTTTTCATTTATCCTTGGACACCAACAACTATTTTGTACACTAACGCCCAAGTGTTCATGTCCATTCTAAGTGCTTCTATCCTCTTCATTCTTGTTTGCATTTTTGACATTTTGGTTGGCCTTTTTGGTTTTATTATCCTTATCCCGAGGTCATAGTCGACATGTCCAGTCACTAGTGTCAAAATTCAAACAAGAGATACGTACATATATATATACATATGCACACACACACACACACACACACACACACACACACACACACACACACACACACACACACACACACACACACACACACACACACACACACACACACACACACACACACACACACACACACACACACATACACAACATACACTCTATTATATGGGATGGTAATTCTAAGGGGCACCATATTTTCAATGCCATAAGGTGTTGATTGCAAAATATCACCCTTGACACCCTAATACTCACATAAATTGAAAGTTTGTTCCACATTTCATTGGTTATTACCATGAGAAAATAGGAGTGATATGGAAACAATTGAGATAGGCTTCATAGATGGACCAAATCCTTGACCATATATTTAAAAGATACATTCATAGGTGCATAGGTTATGAAAATCATCTCGTCAAATTTTGGTTACTTTTTTTTTTTATTATCTCGAAGTCACTTAAGAGACATCAACGAGCCGATGTAGTAGAGAAGGACTAGGATGGTTACAGGTGGAATGAAACCTCGATAGGATGTAGTAACCCACTTGAACATATGGCCACTTTTAGTTTGGTGCTTATGAGGTGTCAATTACAAAATATCACAATCGACACCTAACAATGACACAAATTGAAGCTTTTGGCCATGTTTCATTCATTACAACCGCAAGAAAACCATCGAGAGATATGAGAGAATGAGAGAGGTTTTAGTAGATGGAATATATTATATTGTATATATGTTTAGATCATATATTCCCATGTGTTATGGGTTCTCGAGAAATCATTTGTCAAAGTTTGGATACTTTATACCCTCATGATGCTTAAGCTAAGAAGGAAGAGGATGATTGGGTAATGGAAAAACCTCGATAACATATAACAAGCCACTTAGATGATTGGGAACCATTGGTTATTTCTACAAGGTGTCGATTGTAAAATATCCCCCTTGATACCCTAACATTAATGCACATTGAAGGTTTTTTCTGCGTTTCATTCACTATGATTGCGAGAAAAATAATGGGATATGGGAGAAATTGAGAGAGATTTTTGTACATTAAATAGATGACCATATATGCATTTAAAATACACATTCCCATGTGCCACGAGTTGTGATATACCATCTATCAAATTTTATCCATTTTTCACTCTGGTGTGTTTAAAGCCATTACTAGACCGATGTAGCTCGTAAGGATTAATATGGTTAGCTAGTGGAACACTACCTTATATTGTGTCTAACATCACACCTATAAATGTGAGTGATATTAATTTGATGTTACGAAATGTTGATTGAAAAATATCACCCTTGATACCCTGTTAGGATAAATTTTATTATCCTATTATTTAATTATGCATAGGTTAATTATTTAATTAATTTTAAATAGTTATATTGTTATATGGTTAATCAACCATATTTGTCAAGATATCATATTGTTATATTGTTTTCAACAATATAATTGTTTTTATTTAATTGTTGCTTCCTGTGTGATTTGGAAGCTTGTTTATTCTCGTTTTCGGTTCAGCACTACAAGAACTCATTTTTCCGGATGTATTTGGCTCATGCAATATCTATAAATATTGCAGCCCATCCTCTCAGTAATTTTTACTTGATTGAGATCAATAAAATCTACACAAAGCTTCCGTCCCTGCTTTCTCAATCAACATTTGGTACCGAGCGAAATTCTGCCCCATGAAGGTGTGGAAGAGAGAGCAGCAGAGAGAAAGGAGATTGAGATGTGTTTGCAGAATTTGAGAGCGTGTGCAGCCTCGTGCAAACTCCCAGCCCCATCCCTGCCTCCCCCACATCCGCCTGTTCCTTCCAGTACTTGAGGCAAATTTTTTTGCACTGGTGCACTCAAGACTGTGCAAAAATTGCTCCAGGTATTGATAATAATAAAAAAAAATTCCCAATAAGGGTTTTGTTTTACTGTATTTGGAGGTTGTTTTGCTTGTTTTCGAGGTCTGTATATGTACCTGCAGTGATCAAGCATCAAACAGAAAAGAAAATTAAAAAGGAGGCGCCCAGTAAGCCGGAAAATATACAGTGGAAGGAGATAAAAACGTTTTTTTTATGAGCAAAAAAGGCACCATTCTCCTTGCCCGCGCCTCCAGCAACCTGTACAAGGAGAAAAAAAATTTTGTGAGCATATGCACCCTTTGCTGTCCCCCACGGCCTGTGCAAGCAAATAAACACAAAAAATGCGGCCCAGGCAATAAAAAACAGTGACCCAACTAAGATGCGCGGCCTGTACATGCAATACAGTGTGTGCAAAGCTTAAATACGTGCCCAAGCAAGGAAAAACGTGCCATTTTTGTCTCCACCGACCTGTACAAACAAACAGCAAGCAAACAGCAAGCACATTCATCAAAAAAGCCAGGCCGGCAGGAAGAAACACGGCCAAGGAAGGTTAAAAACGCGCCCCACAAACAAAAACGCGCCCAGGAAGAAAATATAGTGCCCAAATACAAAAACGCGGCGTACATGCATTACGTGCATCCAAAGGAAAAAAAAAAGCCAGTGCATTAAAACACGTGGCAAGAAAAAATACAAACACAAAAATACGGCTCGATCGGTTCAGTGGGAAGGAGAAAATGCGGCCTGAGCAAGTAAATGCGGCTCGAAAGCAAGCAAAATAAAGTTTCGATCCGGTTTTGGGCAATTACAACCCTAAAAACGCCTCTTCACCAAAGATGCGCCACGTGGCATTCATTTTCCAAGAGGTAAGTCCATTTACTTGTCAATAAATACAAATTTCTTCCTTTCATAGTCCAAGCGCCCCAAGTGGGCAAGTTGGTTAGTGCATGTGCCTTGGGAGTGAGAGGTTTGAGGATCAAATCCCACCAAAAACACTCAAAACTCTCCTTTTGCATTTGGCAGAAATTTTTGGCGAATCGCTAACTTTAGCGAGCTTTTTTGAATTTAGTTACTTACTAACTAAATTTAGCGAGAAATCCCTAACTTAAGGGTAAATTTTTTTCTCCTATTTGGTCTGCTTTTCTCATTCCGGACATTTTTGCAAAAGGAGACCCACCTAAAAATTGCATTTTCAACTATTTTTTTGCAATTTTTAGCATTTAGGGCTCAGGAGGTCACCAGACCCCGAAATCAAATTTTTTTTGTTATTCAAATTGTATCAGTATATTGTACTAATTTGCAGTTGCCATAAGCCAATCGTAAAAATTTGTAAATCGCTTTCGAAACTGCGTAATTGTAATAAAAAAAGTAAATTTGGTTCTCAGTAACACTCACGAGATCCTAGATCTCATTCGCAGCTGTTCGGTATATACAAAGTGCCTCCTGGGAAGCGCTTACGGTAAAGCCGCATGCGACTACTACTGCACTTAACGCCTAATATAGCTGCAACAACGCCGTCTGGGCATCGCCCCTATAAATCGACGGGAGTAATAAGGTCACAAAGGCACACACTATGAACCATCCCATCCGTCTGTGAACGATTGCATGACATAAATCCAGACTGAGAAATTATCCGAGTATATAGCGAAGTTACGCACGTGTATGAGGATATTTCTTTGAGCCGGTGTCAATAATCACACGCACCCCATCAAGCATCTTGCTCTTGGTACCACGTATCGAATTCTTTCACGTACGTTAACGCCTCTTTCACGTACCACTGGGTATATAGAAAGGGCGAGCTTCTTCCACGTACTGATGGGTATATCGGAAGGGCGCGTATATAGAAAGGTTCGGTATATCGGATTGATGGTATATAGATTGGGAGACCTAATACCTGGAGTGATAAGAGCCAAACCTCAATCGAGTGATCTCTGCAAAATGGGCACCAATGCCCCCAAATTTTTTCTTCCGGATTCACAATTGCTCAGAGGAAGCAACTATGCTGCTTGGAAGACAAAAATCAAAACACAACTTGAGTTTGAAGAAATCTGCCTGTCATGTGATCGGGTACTCTAACCGTGATCACCAATGATGCAACACAACAATGACAATTTGATAGAGCAGATCGAAAGCAAAACTCATCATCTTGTTTGGAGTATTTGACGATGTGCAAGTCCACATTCAAGATGCCACATCAGCAAAAGAAGCTTGGGATAAGCCGAGCACAATATATGAGGCCAAAACAAGAATGTCATACTCAATTTGTAGAGTCGATTACATACATTGAAATTCAAAGAATGAGAAAATTGAAGCCTTCCTAAGAAGAGTTGCAGAGTTGAGGGCTTCACTTCTAGCCCTAGGAGAAGAGGTCAAAGATGAGTCTCTCGTTCCCATTGTTCTGAGAGCTCTCCCTTCTTCTTACCAAATTTTTGTCACAACTCTAAACTTTTCAGATACGACAATTAGTTTTGACAAGTTAGTAAACCTACTGCAACAAGAGGAAGCAATGTACAACAAGGATGATGAAGAGGAGCAGACACTTTCTTCACATCAAAAATGGAAAGGAAAAGGTAAAGGTAAACCTAAATCCTATCAAGTCCCCACATCGGATCAGATCATGGGGACAATCAACAGAAGAAGCGATGTCCAATTTGCAAAAGAGGACATGACTTGCAAGAATGTTGGTTTAACACATATAAGAAAGGTTCATCAAGCAATTCTGGACCACAACAACAACAAACTTACAAGGGACATTCAAACAACTATCACGGGCAGAAAAAGGGGAACTAGAAAAGAAGACCCCACCAGCAAGGTAATATTGCTGAGCAACAAGATCAGTCAGACAATGAAGACTTCTTGTTCACTGCTCGATCAAGTGAACCATCCACGTCATCTAGTGACGTCTGGTATGTTGATTCGGGAGCCACTTGACACATGACCGGCCACAGAGACTGGTTTATTTCAATGAGGGACACGCCATCGAAAAATCATGTTTCGTTGGGAGATGATTCTTCATATACAGTTCAGGGGATTGGAAACATTTCTCTACCCCTTGGTTCACGCAAATGCAGACTATCAGATGTTCTATATGTCCCTGGGTTGACAAAGAATCTTCTTTCGGTCAGTCAACTCCTAGATCACAACCTGAAAATTGACTTTGATAGTCAATCCGAAAAGAAAATGTGTTTGATTCGAGATAAATCCAGAGGCTCGAAAATAATTGCAAAAGCCTCAAATGTGGGACGAATGTTTCAACTTGATTTCATTCACAAAAATGATCAAGCACTCGTGGCTAAAAACTCCACCTCAGCTCAGTTGTGGCATCGGAGATTTGGTCATGTAAGTTTCAAATATCTCAAACACTTCGCCGGTGTAATATGGTACATGGGCTACCATCTCTTCAGAAGGATACAGACAAGTGTCCTCACTGCTTAGCAGGAAAACAACACAGAGTTTCATTCCAAATGAGTACTTTTCGAGCTCATGGTAAACTTGACCTGGTTCA
This sequence comes from Taxus wallichiana var. yunnanensis, assembly GCA_018340775.1. Taxonomy (NCBI): domain Eukaryota; kingdom Viridiplantae; phylum Streptophyta; class Pinopsida; order Cupressales; family Taxaceae; genus Taxus; species Taxus wallichiana. The sequence continues at coordinate 364,043,132 of CM031243.1, read as the reverse complement.
TACCGATCTGTGCGGTCCGATGCAGCCAAGTCATTTAGGGTTCCAGTACTTCATGCTCTGTGTTGACGACTATTCACGAAAAATGTGGATTTTTTGTCTTCGCAAGAAAAGTGAAGCCTTTGAAACATTCAAAAAGTTCAAAGTGGCAGTTGAGAAAGAAACTGGTCGTCACATCAGAACTCTCCGCTCAGATCGAGGGGGGGAATTCACCAGTGATGAGTTCAGAGACTACCTACAAACTCACGGGATTTGTCGACAAATTCCTCCTCCACACACACCAGCAAAATGGTGTTGTCGAGAGAAGAAATCATACTATCATGGAAATGGTGCGATGCATGATCAATGATTCCGAACTTGCAAAGACATTTTGGGCAGAAGCAGCAAAAACAACAGTGTATTTGTTAAACAGAGTGCCCACAACTGCTCTTGATGGAATTACACCACAAGAAGCATGGTCAAAGAGGAAACCATCCATTGCACACCTCAGAGTATTCGGGTGCAAAGCCAGCATGCACATACCCAAACAGAATAGAAAGAAATTGGACATGAAGTCACAAAATCTCATCTTCATTGGATACAGTGAAGAGACTCTTGGGTACAGACTGATGGATCCTAAGACCAGAAAAGTCTACACAAGCAGAGATGTTGAGTTTTTCGAGAAGAAGGAAGCAGAGACTCCTCCTCCGGACTCGCAAGATGTAGATTTTTCACCAGTTGTAAAAGTTGAAGCTAATGTTCCCTCAGAATATGAAAGTGATGATGGGGATGATGGTGTTGATCAGATAGAACCACAACCCATGGGAACAGCTCAACGTATGCCTAAATGGTGTACAAGCACATTACGAGATGCAAGATGGATGCTCCACCGGATACATCCACCCCTGGACCACGGACTCACAGTAAAGCAAGAGAAGAAGTTAACTTTGCTTTGATGAGTAGAGTCATTGAATCAGACGAGCCCTCTACAGTCCAGGAAGCCCTATAGTCAAAAGCTTGGAAAGATGCCATGGATTCTGAATATCAATCAGTGATGAAGAATAACACTTGGCAGCTTGTCGATCTTCCACCAGGGAAGAAACCCATTGGATGTAGATGGATATTCAAAACTAAGTACAAAGCAGGGATAGGATAGTGGACAAGTGCAAAGCAAGACTTGTAGCAAAGGGGTACACACAGAAAGAAGGCATTGACTATGAGGAGACATTTGCTCCCACAGCTAAGATCAAAACGATCAGGATGATCTTTGCTCTACCGCACGCTTTGATTTGGATGGAAAGTTCACCGATGGACGTAAAAAGTGCCTTCCTAATGGAGATTTGCAAGAAGAAGTCTACATGACTCAACTTTGAGGGATATGTTGTACCCGGGTCAAGAAGAAAAGGTATGCAGACTCAGGAAATCTCTGTATGGCCTCAAACAGGCACCCCGGGCATGGTACATCAAGATTGATGAGCATCTCGTATAACATGGATTTGTCAGAAATCCATACGATCCCAATCTCTACCTCAAAAAGAAAGGGGGGGAGATGGTGATTGTTGTAGTTTATGTCGATGATCTAGTCATCACTGGCAGTTCAGTGAAGATGATTGATGAAACGAAGAAAGATCTTAAGCGATCATTCGACATGACAGATCTCGGGCTTATGCACTACTGTCTTGGACTGGAAGTATGGAAGAAAGAGAATCACATCTTTGTTTCTTAGATGAAATATACCAAGACAACGCTCAAGAAGTTTAGGATGATGGATTGCACACCAATTGCTACACCAATGGAAAACAGATTACAGTTATCTCATTCAGATCCATCTCCTGAGGTAAGTGCCACTCTCTATCGGCAGCTGATTGGGAGTCTCATTTACCTAACCTACACTAGACCGGATATCAGCTTTGCGGTGAGCTATCTATCCGTTCATGCAGAACCCAAAGTTTGTCATTGAAAGCAGCAAAGTGCATTTTGAGATATCTCAAAGGATCAAGGATCTTGGTCAGAATACAAGAAGAATGAAAACTTCTTCTTGATTTGGATATTCGGATTCGAGATCATGTAGGTAACATTGATGATAGAAAATCCACTTCTCGATTTGTATTCTTTATGGGATCTGACCAATATCATGGGGAAGTAAGAAACAACACTTTGTTTCTCGCTTCTTCCACGGCCGAGTATCATTCTCGCAGAGAAGCCGTCATGCGTGAAGTGATTTGGCTACGCCGCATACTTTGGAAGGACTTGGAATACCACAGGACAAACCGACCACCATGTATGTTGACAATGAAGGTGTTCTCAAACTTGTTCGCAATCCAGTTTTTCACGAGAGAACAAAGCACATTGAAGTTCAGGTTCATTTCATACGTGAACATGTGTTGAAGCACAACATCCAACTTCAATTTTGTCCAACAGCTGAACAACGAGCAAATATTTTCACAAAGTCACTTGCACGTGACAAGTTCGAGTTGTTCAGAGCATTTCTCTCCTCATCTCTTCAGACAATGCACAATTAAGGGGGGGAATGTTAGGATAAATTTTATTATCCTATTATTTAATTATGCATAGGTTAATTATTTAATTAATTTTAAATAGTTATATTGTTATATGGTTAATCAACCATATTTGTCAGTATGCATATTGTTATATTGTTTTCAACAATATATTTGTTTTTATTTAATTGTTGCTTCCCGGGTGATTTGGAAGCTTGTTTATTCTGGTTTGTGGTTGCACCTGTGCAACTCATTTTCCCGGATGTATTTGGCTGTGCAATATCTATAAATATTGCAGCCCATCCTCTGTAATTTTTACTTGATTGAGATCAATAAAATCTACACAGGCTTCCGTCCCTGTTTCTCAATCAACATACCCTACCATTGATGCAAATTGATTGTTTTGTTGCATTTTATTCACCTAAAGCACGAGAAAAGTGATTGGAGATGACATAAACCAAGAGAGGTTTTCATAAATGGACCACATTCCTTGTTATATGTTTAGATGAGAGATTCCTAAGTACCATAAATTTTAAGATATAATCTTTCAAATTTTGGATACTTTTCACTCTCATGGTGCTTAAGAGACATCACCAGACTGATGTAACTAGGAAGGACTGAATACTTCTCTCTCTCTCTCTCATGAGGATGTAAGTTTGTTTGACATTTCTAACCTACATTAATAACATTAGTAGTGATATAAATAAATAAAATTAATGAAAAAATACTCAAACACACAAAACTTAAGAATTCAACAATATACTTACAAACTATAAAACTTATGTGCCATTGTACCAATTCAATCCAATGAACCATATGGGTCTAATATAATTTTTAGGGTGTCGATTATTTCTTCATGGTTAGACTCAAGAACTTTCCACAAGTTCTTATTGTGCAGTCTACCCCCATATTTGATTAATTGAACATTAGATGTAACAATAAGGTGAGAATAATGAATAATATTTCTATGAGTGTTTAAGTCCTCAAACAATCACACATTAGATTTATCCATTTGGTAGCTTCTAAGCCATATTCTAGTAACAACCACAAACATTGTAGGATACTCTAGGCCTTCTCCATCTATGATCAAGCTATAAATTTCTTCTTTACCGCATCACAAAAAGACAAATAATAATTCATTCCTTATTTATTATTTTGTTCTACAATATTTACATAAACATGACCTGCATCACATTGTTCAAAAAAATTAATTTCAATAAATGATTAATAAATACTACATAATGAGATAAAATATCAATTTTAACTAAACATTGCATCTATAATACTGGATACACTAGATCTGATATATGGTCAAAGTTAGTTGATGATTTGATCACTATGAGTTATAGATTTCATGGAGGTCAATATGTCCCAAGTAGATTTAAAGGTCTACAAAATAATTCATTGAAAAACTATGTTTACTCACACTCATCCCAAAAAAAAAAACATACATGATGACTAAAAACATACAATATACATTGTATGAATAATCCATGAAATTGGATTTGAACTTTTAAAAGAGTGTAATTCACTAGATCATGTTATTGTAAAACAATATTCATATTTTGTAAACTAGCTTCTTTTACCAAGAAAAAATATAAATAGTAAACTTACCCTCGACACCTAGATCCATTTTTGAGTTACACCATTCCATGATGAATTTTGCATTAGTCAATTTTACAGATCTTTGTACTTTAAGTATTCTCTTGCTAGGGATATTTAAATACATGATCCTACACCATCATGTTTCCCTTTTCCATTCTCAGAAGCTTAGTGCAATTCTAAATATGTTGAACACCACTCATTCTATGCATCCTTCTTAAATAGTATAAAATTCATAAATTATTGAATTTTGATGTACAATTATCTTGACAATATGATGTGTTGAATGAATATGATGTTTATGTTAATTAATTACCATAGAAAATCTCAAAGAAACATTGCAAAAAATTTATAAAATGTGTATGATCATCACTGATATAAAAATGATACTTCCTCAAAATATATTTATCTTCGTTTGTGCTTATTGGGATCATGACTAAATTCTATATTAAAAATATGGAAACCTAAATAGAGTTGTAGTGTTATGTTTATACTTCATTATGTGGTTGTAGTATAAAATTATCTGTAAAATAAAAATGACACAATAAGTACTAAGAGGAAATGTGTCCTTATATAACTAGAATCACTCATCTAATGATCGAGCTCTGTATATATGATTTGCATACTCATACATTATCTTCTCTTGAAATATAGTCATAAAATTTGATACACTTATTTCTTTACTCACTAATTCACACTTTTGACCTATTGACCATCTTTTGAAGTCTATGCCTCTCATATTTCATAAAACCATCTAGTTAATTTCCAATTGCATGTGTATTATCTATGTGAATACAAACTTGTAAACATTGTAATCCACAACACCTATAATAGGTTTTGTCCAAACATGATTTCTTATTAAAAAATCCTTCTTCTCTTGTATAAAAAACACTTGAGACAAAATCTCATACTAATTTAGGTGGAACATTTATCATACACTCCTAAAAATTATTCTAAGTATGAAAAGTAACACATATATTCTAGTAAACATCATAATGCATATAAAATTCAATATGAAACTTACAAGAATAAGTAGTCTGCGAGTGATTTATTTTAACATAATTTATTTTTTCCATTTTGACTAATTCATATTTTGGGATAACTCAATTTAAACTACTTGTAAAATTTTGTTTGTGTTATATCCAATTTTATTTTTAGGATTTGATTCGTGGTTTTGAAAACTAATTCTTCTTTTTCAAATGTCTCTTTCATTAGGTGAAACCCTTATATTAGTTTTCCAAAAAAATCAATTTTGGAATTTAACTATTCAACTATGTCTTTGTATTTATATGTGAGTTTACTGGATAATGCCCATAGATAAATATTATTATGATCCTCAACTCTTTCTTGTATTCTGATATCTTTCAATAGTGTTTGTATAATCATTTTTAGTTCACTGCTTGTTTTCATAACTAAACGAAATTTCATTGTTGCTTTACTTACTATAGTTGATGTAATAACATGTAAGGTAGTATTATTATCTATTGTATGTGAGGTTGGACATAGTTTTTGGTATGCATTCATTATATTTTTTACAATTAATTTTTCTTTTTTGGTTCTAGATGTTCGTAGAACAAAAGTCTTCAAAGTGGGTCTAAACTTAATATTTTGACATATTCTTGTTTCAATTAAGACGTTAATAAATACTTTGTATATCTTATTATCTTTTCTTCTATAAGTGCATTCACCAATCTTATCACTCATTGGTTTTAAAATATTTTCATCAATTTCAAGTAAAATCCTAGGTTTTTTACAAAAATATTAATTGGTGATCTCAATGGTAAAGTTGGTTAAACATTAGGTAAACATTGTTCATTTCCTATATGTTGTTCATCTTCATAATTTGGTAAATTTTTTGTGTTTTGAATAGGTTGGTCATTTGGTGTAACATCTAATTTTAAATTTAGCATTGCATCATCATTCATTGAAAATTCATTATTTATTGATTAAATTAGTGCTTTAGGATATGTTCCAATATCAAATTCATTTGGAAGAGATGACATACTTTCAACTCAATATATTGATTTATTTCTTTCACAAATTGTTTGCATGTATTCCTTTGATTTATTTTTTTCTTATTCTTTCGGGCTCAAATGGATAATAGATGATATTTTTCATCATCTATTTTCTTTGGAAATATCTATTAAATTAATTTTTTTCATTCCCTAATTGTATTGAGTATTTTTTTCTTATTACCCTCAAGTGTTTTCCTCCATAGTATCCTCCCCGAATCTTTGGATTATATATCAACATAAGACAATTTTTATTGTTATGGGACGAGTCATTTTTATTCCTAGTTCCATTTTTTTAGACAATTTGAGGGTTTACATCTAGCCACAAAAAAGGATAAAAGGATGTACAATGGTAGAAGGAGAGTCAATGATTATAATCAATTATATGAAAAATGTGATGACCCCTAACTAGAAACTAAATAAATGATTTGGAGTTTTAGCATTAGCTCATGGTTTTCAATCCATATATTTCTATCATGTTTTCTTGTGAAGTAAATGGTGAATCAATTTTTTTGTCACAAGAAGGAACAAACTTAGATACCATCTCTTCTTTCATCGATTCGACCCGAGTTGATTGAAGGGGAATCAAATAAATTTTGTAGACTAAAGCAAGAATTCTAGAGAATAGGATAAGTTAGGGAGTTGATCGATCAATGACACCAAGTAAAATAGGAATATGTCACATACAAGGAATGGTCCACAAATTAAGAGGCGGTGTTTTGTTTGAGGGGATTATATTTTCAAGTAGGGAATAAGATATCTTATTCCTTTGGTTTCATCCTCACGATGTTGAATGTATTAAACCTTTCTCAACTAGTAAAAAGAAAATTTATCTCCATACGAGGTTAGGTTTATTTTAGGAAATATTCTCATAGGGGTTTTGGGTGATGGTATAAAGGAAAGTAGGGTCTGGAATTGGTTTTCATATGGTTTGTTTTCTTTGGCAGAGGAAGATAAGGATTAGTGATATGTATCTAAATATCCTTTTTTGATATTAATAAAAGGGTGAGGAACCCACCGATGCTCTTTTACTAATAAAAATTATAATTTACAAAAAAATAATGTTTTATGAATGTTAGGAATATAAGAAATAATGAAAAAACACTCAAATCTCAAACAATGATAAGAAATTTCTCAAAAAAATGAAAAACAATGATTGAATATAAGACAAAAGATACAATAAGAATGTTCTATCAATGTAAAAAACATAAAAAGTACTCAATTGTCATATGAAATGTTTCAAAAGAATAAATCATTACAAGAATGTGTAAAAATAATGTAGTTCACATGCATTGTGGGACCAAAATCATGAGTGATTTTTTTTTGTGTGTGTTTATTCCATTTTATAGAGAGAGAAACGTGATTGCACTATAACACACTTATGTGATTTGGGTTAGAAATTTTCAACCCCAGGCTTGGATTTGGTTAGGATATCTAAGCCTAAGGTTTGGAGTATCTATTATGTGACTGGATTCATGTTTTGTTAAGTGTATGAACCATTTTCTCATGTTTTATAAGACAACATACAAAAAGAGATAAGATGTCAAGAATCTTAGGTTTGTGTCGATGTATTTCCGTCTAAAATCAAAATAGTTTAAGGTTTTGATCGTGAATTTCTTTTAGAAGTATCATAGTTTTTCACCAAAATACATGTATTGTTTTTTCTACATATTTTTTGATAAGCTAATCCAAATTTTAAAATTATTACATTGACACGGTCGACACTCCCCCTACACACATTCAAAGAAATTGGTTTTTAATTTTTACAAAAGTAAAGGGATGTACATGTGATTTTTTTGGGATGTGTTCACTTTGAAAATTAGTAAAAAATAATATATCAATAAAAAAATTAGGAAATATTAGTGAGACCTAATACTGTATCAAAAGATTAAAAAAATATTTTACGGAATCAAAAATAGGGGGTGGGGTGTTGGGAATAGGTGCACACACAAAAATGTGTTGTATTTTTACATAAAACATGAACACTTTGTGTGTGCACCACATTTGACCCTCTTAATTTCCACCATTTAAAAAAATAGTAGTTTAGAAACTATATTTCAAGCACTATGATTCTTGTTTTTATAAATTTCTTCAAATTTTGAGCACATACATGCCAAATTACTAGCTAAAGTTTATCTTTTATTAACTTCAAGAAAAAATTGGCCACTTTTGACCCCCTTTTGGTCCCCCATTTCCATGCACTTACCCATCCTCAAATTCATTATGGATGAAATGTATGGAAAAATGGAACCCCTGCATAAGGAAAAATATTGTCCGAACCACCCCCAACTTACCTTAAAGGATGAGAATTTTGATGAGTCTAATGAACCCTCCACTTGGGACAAAAAGGTTAGTTCTGACATGAATTTACCAAACGTATGATTATATTCTATTTCAGATTACTAGTTGGGCTTATAATAACTAGATTACTAACCAACTAATATTAAACATGTTTATAATTCTACATTTCCATTTGGATTTTGTCTCACTGAGTTAATTCTATTCGATTAAAATAATATCCTCCTCAACACATTGACCACTTCACAAAATTTATAAAATAATATGCGAACAATGATAAAAAAATTCTTACGGATTTTCCATAGTCTCATTGGATTTACATTAGTATTGTATCATAGTTTATCTAATATATCCATTTATATACATTCAAAATTATAATACCTATTCCTTGTTAATTTTTATTACTCATAATAATTTTGATAATTTGAAGGCTATACGTCAATAATGATGATTATATGCATGCTTATCTATCTCACTTTACATTATTAGTACACCAATATGTCTTGATCGAAGTCTTAAGAAAAAATATCACATTTATTTCCATGGTTTAGTAACTCCTTTGAGTGCATTAATTCTTAATCAATCAAATGAATATACTATTCAATTAGTATACAAGATAGTAGTCTACATAGAGGGATTGTTGGATGGATATCCTAAGCAAGATGAAGCCCTTATTTTAAAATCATTTAAGGATATTTCATGTGTATATATAGATGAAAGGGACCCATATATGGATACCTTTTCTTCTACTTCTATGTCATTAGTGTAATTAATTCAACTTAGGATGAAGATCAATATTCATATAAAAATAACAACAATCATGATTTTATTACACAATGTGGTATAGATACACCTACCACTCTTCTACATAAATCCTAAAAATATTAAGCCCTTACTTCTAATTCCATTAAGGTTTTTTCTCATGTGTATCTATACATGAAAGGGACCCATATCTTGGATACCTTTTCTTCTACTTCTATGCCAATGAGTGTAATTCATTCAACTTATGAGGACAAGAAGTATTCATCTAAGAAGAAAACAAATCACGACACTATTATACAATGTGATATAGATACACCTACCACTCTCCTACACAAATTACTTTATAATAAACTCAACACATTGCTTAGTACTTGGTATAGAAAACACCATCATTTGATATGACATTGAGGAAGATAAGTTTACATCTATCACCACGTCAATGATAATTTCAATTATAAGTGTTGTAATTTACATGATCATATCCAATATCTAACACATGACCACATTATACAAAATGAAGAGTGAAATTCAATAAATCAAAAACAACATAAGAATACAATCAAGTCTATAAGCTGATTTGTAGTCCACCTAACCAAAAGGAAATAAGAAAAGTACGTTATCCAATAAGAGAGGAACCATTGGGCAATGTATTATAAAATAATAAATGAATTATAACTTATAAATACAATATTTCAGTAAAGATAAAATTCATAACAAGGATAAAATCCATAACATATGTTACAACTTATATCTAATTTAGCAACATGGTATAATTAGCATGAGCTACAACATTTAGTGCAATATAAAAACTATATGGTATATTGTAATATTTATGTTGTATTATGATCTAAGATTACACATACTACATTTCAAGTTATGTCTCACAACGATGATTTCAATTCCATATTGGTACAATACAAGTTAAAAAAATTTGAAGAAAATTTTGATATAAAAATGAGCATATTATTTTTGTATATGATGAAAAATGGTCACAATTCAACGATATTTATCCCATGTCAATAATATTCATCCAAAGAGTGAGGAATATTTCACAATACCAAGTACATCATAGTAATTAATAAGGTCATACTACTGAAAAGAAATACAAATGAAGAAGCTAGTTTCCGTTATTATTGAGGAAGAGAAAGAAAAATAGGAAATTCCTATTACAATAGAAAAATTTCAAGAAGAGAAAGTAATGTATCTCATATCTATTGAAAAATTTCCCATTATAACAATTCAATTAGAGAAAATTTAAATATACAAAGTGGGAGTGTAAAAAGAATAAGAGACTTATATTATAGAGTAATGTATCTCATATCTATTGAAAATTTTCCCATTATAACAATTCAATTAGAGAAAATTCAAATATACAAAGTGGGAGTGTAAAAGAATAAGAGACTTATATTATAGACCAAGTACATGATTGCATACTTATTGTATAGAAAAACATTCTACCCTACGTGATCAAGTGATAAGGATGGTTTCATATGTCACACCAACCACATAGGTTTCTCAACTTTAAAATGAAAAAATTATCAAAAGGGGTCAATTACATCATGATTTACTATTAAATAAAAGTGTATCTCATTGGGATTATACATATCTAGAGTAACCACTAGTATATGAATAAAAAGGAATACTAAATACAAACTATATGTGATATATTAGCATATACGATGATCTAGATGTTTTGAGTAGATTTAGATGAGTAATCGATGATATAAAAATACTTCAAAAAGTAACCATGCAAATATAGTATAAATCAAATCTCACATATAAGAAATTAATAATTGTAGACTATGAATAAATAATTCATCACATGAAAATTATTAATTAACACATCTAATGTACAACAAGTAATGATAGAACATATTAATCATACATTAATCACATCCATAACATAAAGTAAAGTATGAGAAATTAAAAACAAATACATGAGAGATATTAAATAATGAAAAACCATAGATCAAATATCATATATCAAATATTGAGTTCATACCTCCAAGTCCAACACAAAATGAGAACACACTGCCTACTAAGACATGTGCTCATCCACCGAATCCACATATAGGTTCCTATTTATGAGAAGATATTTGAATTCTATTCAACTATATATTACTTGGATGCATGAACATACTTGGCACAAAAAAATTAATATTTTGGAACAAAACCATTTGAGCATGTAATATAACTTTCTCATGATGGAGACTCGAATAGTGATCAAACACAACTACAACTAGAGTTTCCTCTAGTGTGGATATCTGAGCCTCTCCAATTATTTTAATTATATCCAAAACAACACATGATCCTTCTTAACCTCATCCTAAAGGATAGCCTCAAATACACAGTTACGAAGTTTGCAATGTTGCATTAAAAAAGGGATAAAACTAACCTTCTTCCACCATAGCTCTATAGCCACCCACAATTTTCCATTTCCAAAACATGGTAGGTGAGCCTCCTTAACAACTCATTTATCATAAATTTACATAAATTAGTCATTTCATGAATGCATGCAATCACTAATTACCATCTATACAAATCTAAACAAGCATAATCAAGAGAGTGAAGTAGTCAAATTATAAAATATCACATATCTATGCCTAGGTTGGTCTCGGGAGGACTTGTAGACACCAAAATTGGATCAAAACCCCTTTCACCTTATCAATTCGACACATGCACATAGCCATAGTCCCCATGCCCACATTTATATTAATTTAATCACCTTTAATTAAATTAATGTGTATCCTCACATTATCAATTAATTTAATTACTTTGATTAATTTAATTTACACTTAACCTAGCCACCTCATTTGAAGACCTATTCCTAGCCTATTAATTAAACAAGACTAAATCCATACTTATCCCAACCAAATGGGACTTAGTGTAGCCCTAACATTAACTCCCTATTTCTTCTCCAACAACACTTTTACTTATATAAATTCCATTCTCCACTTATGATCAAGAATGAGGATTCATATCACACCAAAATCAGAAATATCGTGGCTATTTTTGGCAACTTGAACTTATTCACCTTAACCGATGCCGGTTATCCCTCGGTTGATGTTGATCACCTAATCACCATCGGTTAGGTTAAACAAGATTTTCTAACTCTTTGTTCGTGTTATGAATCGACTTCCTTGGCCTATGCTTTTGTTATTCGTACATTCAAGAAATCTTGTGAGCTGACAACCAACCAAAGCCTCTCTCAACATTCGACGTCATTCAGGTTCATCCACAGTTCTTCCGGATATTCAAGACACATGCACCAGAAGAATCATGCCACTTCTGCTACCATATTCACTCCGGATCACCACCTTCTGCAACCACCACCACCTTCCACCTCCAGGCTACATTCAAAAAGTAGGTGTTGTCTTTCCTTTGTCATTGCTAATAGCTTAAAGTGTTTTATTAAGCCATCATCCACACCCTTCCATTTATACCTTACCTAGATTTAATCCTCAGTGCTTCCAACCAACCTTTTTCCATTTTACCTCCCACACCTTGCTTAAACCCTCATATCAACATCTCTAAGTCTTAACAAAAATCCTACAAACCTATCCAAAGCCCCATCACTCTCTGTGCAATCACAGAGAGTACCCAATCCTCAAATTTTGAAATTTCAAAAAAAATCCCCTCCCAACATTGGTCACCCAACCGGCATCGATTATACCTCCATAAATTAGCACCACCACCTCACCGATGTCGGTATCTAAGATTGGAAATTTTCCCTAAACCAACAAACTCATAACCTTTCCAAAACAACCCAAAACCTTTCTTAGCCTTACCTAGACTTCACTTATAACCTTTTATTGGACCTACAGACTCGAACCAGCCAATTAACCATCTGAATTTAATCCTAACCTTACATGTTAAGTTAAATTCACTTATTGTATGTTGTTGGAGATACCTAAATCTTATCAACTATAGTAGGAATCATTGGTTTATCATTTCTTCTTGCATTAAGTTGTAATAAATAGAGGATTGATAATCATTTAAGAAAGTGCCATGCTTCTCGAGATCTAGCCTTGCTTTAGCAGTCCTATGAATCTTGTTATTTAATCCTATTTGGTGGTCTTGTTGTGTTTCTTATATAGGTAGTCATTCCAAGAAAAAAGGAGCTCTCCACATTTGGTCTCGAACAACATCAATAAGGGGCGCAACACCTTCTTCCATCCACATAACACATGTATTCCTCGTTGGCCTTTACCCTTATCTATTTTGTTACATTATTTTGAGGTGAAACATTTTGGCATGCCCGGTGGGACCCTATCATTTGGGTTCTTTTACATTTTTCATTCTTAGGGAAATATTTGTGTGTCTATTTCCTTTTGAAAGAGTTCACATTAAACTTTCTCTCTGGGTACATTCTTCTTCTTCTACTTGCCTAAGTGAAATTCATATTTTGGGTTAAAAAGAGCACTTCTTTTTATTTTGTATTACATTAGTGAAAGACATACTCTCTTCCTATTCATTATTGCTCTCATTGAATTTCACTTTCAATTTGGGCTTTAAAATATCTACATTTCATCCTTGTGTATGTTGCATTTAGATCACCTAAATTTATTTGCAACCTATATGTTGGAGGTCATGACCAGCTGATGGTTAGTGGGAATTAAGCGTAGCTCACTTCTTGCACACACATCCCAAACCGAATCACTTAAAAAAATTACACACTTCTTAAACATCTTCCTTCCCGACAATTACCGTTAATGACTAATAATCGATTAGCGGTGGATCAAGCTGGTGTTCTGGCCAGTCATCATATTAGAGTTGTACCACATGTACCAAAAGGTATATTGGGTCCCTTTATCCAAAACACACTTGAAACCAGCCATAGACTACTTATAGGACACCCTCATTGACCAAAAACTCTATTTTACTCATAGTCAGTTTTAAAAGGCATAAACCACTACAACATAAAATATACAGCATAGGATTGTGTGTTTTATTAGCTTTTGAGTGAGTTTGTTTTTAGGTGTGAGATTGTTTCATCTTTTTTTTTTATTATCCTTCACACCCCACCATCACAACTGGTATATTTCAGTTTATTCTAGGCATGTTAGGACTCATCATTGCCATACTCAGTTGTTGGGTTGGCATTTTCATTTGACTTAATTACCAAAATTTCAAATTTTCATCTCCTCTTAGATTTCACAAGAGTTGGTATCAGCCAAAGAATGGCATCGCTTACCTCTTCCTATTGGCATTAGTTTACTAACCGACGTTGGTTTCTTATTATTTTGTTTATTTCTCCCAAACAATGTTCAATTCACAAACAAACATTTTATGTGACTTATTCTCTCACTTCATAACTTCTCTCGAGTCTCTCGGTATCATCATCGAGTTTAGGTTCACTTGATTTTCACCCTTCATTTCTAGATTTTCAAATCTTCTATTTATTCATAAAGAATCGACATCGGTCTAGAGAACGAAACCAGCTATGTACGCACCCAATTTTACATGTGCTACATTGTTGGAAAAATAGTTACAAAAGTCCCCAATGATGATTCATATCCTTTCGGAAGGTGTTCAAGCTCCAAAACCTATTTTTAGTACATATTTGTAGCCTAGACATCTTACTTAGCCCTCGCATGCTTTTTCCTAGCTTCCCGCTACATTTTAGAGTAGTTTTGACCTTTAGTGTCAAAATCGCCACCCTACTTAAGTGGCGGTTTTATGACCGCCACCCATGCAAAGTGGAGGTTTGCAAACCGTCACCCTGGCGGGCGGTGGTCCTACACGAATTTTCCAAAGAGTTCACTTGCATTTTGACGTGGAATTCTCTCACTTAAATTTCATTTTTAGACTTATTTCTTTCCCTGTTTTAGATGATTCCAAGGCCCAACTGCCTTGTGGCAATCTATTCTTGCACTTCTATTTGTGATTGATGGTTGTTAATAGTTTGAACTCCCTCTTCAATTTTTTTATGTCCTCCTTTGGCTGCCAAATGGCTTCAACCATTTCCCAACTAAATTCCTATAAATACCATGCTTGTGTGTAAGAAAAACCTGGAGAAAATTTGTATTCTTTCTATTGCAAAGTTGTTTCCTTTCTTGCTTGAAATTTCCAAAGCTAATCACTATTCAATTATGCTTACTCTCTTCCACTTGCATTACTTCCCAGTCTGCCAATTCAAGATGTTGTTGCTCCTGCATCCTTTTTATTCTATTGTTTCTGCAATCCCATCTGTTGGAATCATGTGGACACAAATATTGAAGGGATAAACAAAGGGGATAATGCCTTAAAACCAGATTTTCCACTATTCTTACAATATCCAGGTTGGAGGTGTTGTTTACTTACTCCATGCAAGCTATCAATTCTGAATTTATTATTTCAAATCAATACCAAATACAATAGATAAATATTTTCATTGCTTCAATTATCAAGTTATCAGTAGATCAGATCAAATTGGGAGTTTGTTCTTCAACATTGCCAAGGAAGTTATAGGGAATAATAGCTTCTTTGAGGCTATGATTTATTCTCTATTTCTGAGGTAAGGTTGAAGATTTTATTTAGAATATTTCAATTAGTTAATTTTTTAGGATTTAGATTAACACCATTTGCACAAGTATTTATTCACATCCAGATTAATTATTTGTTCTAGATTCATTTATTGGATTAGAAGCTATGATAAAAATACCAGAAAATAATAAAAAAGATTTTCTTTGCTAGATTAGTTGTTTTATTGCTTTCATTCATTCATATTACAAAAATAACAAAAACATAGTTTAAATTTGTTTTTCTTGCATAGTTTGCTTTGTTATTCAGTTTAGTAGCTCCATGCATGAAAATCACAGGACCTAGAGAACCTAGAGATTTTGTTTTTGAACCAATAGTACCTCAACCAAATTTAGTGGTACCACTAGTAGATATAGATCAAGGCCTTAGGTATAATGTTTTCAAATAAACTAGGGACATACACAAAATCAACAAGAAATTAGACGCATTGAATGTTGAAGATGATAAAGCATTTGAGTATTGGTTAAAACAACCAAATTACTGATTATCTTAAGCACTTATATGATCATCAACAGTCCACAACAACAAAAACCTACGGTTGTGATCCACTGGTTCCACAACCAAATAGACCAGAGTTTCTCATGGACATAGTGTTTCACCTGATTCTTAGATGTTTCTTTGAAATATTGATGAAATAGATAGGGTTACGAGCGTAGGAGGAATACCTGTTTAAATTCGGGTTGGTTGGTTGTTGCGCGCGTATAACTTTTGAATCCACAGCTGATCGTGAGAGCTTCCTTTTGGCTAGGAGGAACTACCTGTAATGAAAATCAAGATCACCAAAAAGAGTTAAACAATATGTGCGGTGAACTCCCTAGCATGTTTTAGATTCGGGAAGTGTGATACTTCCTAGACAACTGTCAGTCCATTGTTTAAAACAATATGCGGAAAATAAAGTAAATCCTATCATAATTGAAATGATTTGGGTATCTCATCCAAAATACAATAAGAAATATCTAATCTAACAAAGCTAAGTTAAAATAAGATCCTGAGGTCAAGTAATCGGATTACAGGTCTCTGCAGTTTGTGAGAGGTCTCGGGTAGATCACGGATGAACAAAGGTAATGTGGGAATAGGTGGATAGGTCACTTTGTCCTAGACTCTATTGGTCGATATAGAGACCGATGCCGCTTAAGGGTGATCGAAGCCGGTTGGGGAGAATCGGTGCCGATTCTTGTGGAAAACGAGAATGTCACGGAATGAGTTTTAGGTCTCCTTGTGATTTCACAAAGGACCTGATTGGCCAGAACGTGGTATTAGGTGGATTGGGTGGGATTTGGTGAAGTTTTAATGGGTATGTGGAGGGGGTGAGTATGAATGGAGGTCAATGGGTGGCTAAGGAAACAAAGGATGACAATATAATGATAAAACCAATGAACCAAAGGAGTACATCATTCTACTTACTTAGAACACAGTTCGGATGCTTGCAGTCGGAATGAAGGTGCTTTGGTAAGAGGTTGAAGGCATAGAGGATCACCAATCATAGGAAATCTTCTGCATGGGCTACATGTGTATTCCTTTTTGCTTGGTTGGAGCAAATCCTTCTTTGGGGTGAATATTGGATGGTCGTGCGAGAGAAAATGCTTGATCTCCTTCCTTGCATGTGTGTTCTCCCGAAATTCATTCTCGAAGATGAGATATATCTTAGAATGTGACAATGTTTTCCAACCTCGAAAATAAGGTTGTTTTGGTAGTTAAAAGGTGACTGATGGCGGTTCTGGGTTAACGACGATGGTTAGGGGGTAACCGGGCATCGGTCAAGGTGGGATTTCCTAGGTTTACTAAACTAAGGAGATCCTCTTGATTTTCTAGGATCTCATGTCGTTTACAGTGGATTAGACTAGAATATTTTTGTAAGCATATGGGAATGTGGTTAGAGGGAATGTAGGAATTGATTATTAGGGTTTGGGTAAGTCTTAGTTACTTATGGAAACTTACTAAGAATAGGTATTAGGGTGAGTTGGCTTGATGACGTGTCTAGATGAGATGTATGTGGACATTATCCTAATTAAGATATTTAAATAATAAATATGGTGAGGACAATGAATTAATTTAATTTAATTAATTAAATTAATATTAGTGGAGTGAAGGGGCCATGTCTAGGTTAATGTGATGAAGGGTGTTTATTTGTCAAGGGACCAAAGGGGAGTGTAACCTAATTTTAGTGTCTACACATAGATACGGGACTCCCTCTTATTATCATCGGAACTCTGGCTCAATACACCGAGAAGATAGAACAAATAAACATACTAAACGTCACGACCAATTAGGCTTACGATTATTTGACCGCTCCTATGTGCAAATTACCTGATCACCCTTGGGCGTATATTTCATATCACACTGCATGAACATAGTAGGGCCATGACCGAGAGAGATTTTACATGTGTGATCCTATGGTTCTTCAAATGAGATAAAGCAAGAGCCAATTAGAAATAGTTCTTGGATTAAGAGCATTAGTATTTAGATCATCACCACTCTCACCAGACATCATTAAGTAGTTAGATGTCATAAAAAATAAAACTCATCGGGCCCTCTCATTTTGGACAGAACCTAGTAATCATCCATAGATCTGAATAGAATCATGCCTCTCACTCTTGTTTGTTCCATGACCTTGTCTAGATAGATTTATGAGGCCTCATTCAGTTTCCCACGTGTTCCACAACCAATAGGCGTGATATCTCCGAAGCTCAACATCGAATGGAGCCTCTGTGTTGTCATCCTCACCGAATTATACATTAAAGCCACCCAGGTTAGAGAGTATTTTGTTGCACTTGATGAGCGAGTCCATGATTGCAAGTCAAAAATCATTTTTCCTTGACCACCTTCTATTACTATTTCCATGTAATTTTTGCCCACTATTATATTCACTACCGCTTTGGACCGTCCACATTTTCCACATCGGCACAACCTCGGGTAGTCGAGTGTGGTTGAAGGTCACGTGTTGATTGTCATATGTATAGTTACCCCTTTTTACTAGCATCGGTTAACCAATTGACGTCGATCCGTGTTTTGATTTTGTTGTCGAAGCAATGACCAAATTCCATTTTCCAAATTTCTTTTGCTATCTTTTTTTGTGTTTCTTTACCATCTACGAACTGATATTACCTATTCTACCATCATTCACATGGTTTTGACTCATAGAAAAGCCAACACTCTATTTTTTCATCCTATTCACCAACCACTACCATCCAGGTCCTTCACCACCATCTATTTCTTCACCCATGGACCCCACTTCTCCTATTACTATACATGCAAGTGATGAAGAGTTTGTAAAACTCCTCGATCAAAATCCCACAACCTTACAACATTATCTTTCTCACTCATTCACCCGTAACTCATTAGGACAACTTATCTATGGTATATTTGTATCAATTCCTCCTACTTTGGGCACCATGTCCATATCAGCCATCTCTAATGTAGCGAGTACCTACTTCTACCTTATCACTGTCATTTCCTAAATATCTCCCACATCTTCCATATCTATCATAACTTCAACACCTATCACATCTTTTCCATCTACCCCGTCATCATCTACGTCCCCTAGTGCGGGATTTCCACCTCATCGGTTCCTATTACCTCGCAACCTCTGGTTGCGTCGACCCCATTTCGAGTTTTTCATTTTTATACTTGCTACTATCCTACCTATTTCCAAGATGGTTTCTACATACATTACTCGCACCTATACCTTGTCTCAACTACCTCCCATCACATACACTTCCTATTCGGGTATATGTCATCATCTACCATAACTTATAATCCCCCTTCTCAATTTTTTTATTCGGAACCTCTACATATATACTGTCCTTTTTATTTCCTACTCATCATATCCACCTCCTTATCTTTGTTATAGGCCCACCTCAATCCAATCCAACCAATGATTTGATCAAGATGATGATGGAAAAATTACAAATCTTAGAAGCATCTATTTCGGGCTCCCGTAATTCTTTGACTTACGATGATATTTGTAATGATCCTATTCACCCTTCTATTCCAATTCATCCTTATCCCGCACATTGGGAAATGCTAAAGTTTAATCGACTTCATAGTAAAGAATATCCGTAACAACATTTGTGATATTTTAAACATATATGTTATCTGATTTCCCATGATGACACCTTGCTTCTTCAAAATTTCCCAATGTCCTTGACAGACCTACCTTAGACTGATATAGTGCTTTACCTAGGCACTTTATCAAGAAGGTTACCATGACTAGCTTGTATTCGTTACGCCAATATGAGGATGATTCTATCACATATTTTGTTGTACATTGGCGTAACCTTATTAATAAACTCACTTTCTAATTTCCTCAAACCAAACTAATAAAGTTTTTTTACTAGAGCTTTTGCCGACATATATCTCCAATTATCCATGTTAAAAATTTCCAAACATTCGATGAGGCATTCACCATAGCCTAAAACTTGAAATCAGTAATCAAAGAGAAGAAGTTACAATTGTGAAAAAAAGTGCATCATTTAAATCAAATGACACCTTTTATTCTTCCAAACCTCAAAATAATTATTCTAAAGCAAACATATCTACCAACGCAGTGGTTTTGAAATCTATCCCATCTCATCTCATCAAGCTAATCAAAACCTTATTCTAATATTTCCCTTGTTCGGACTTTCCAGCTTCGGGTGGGAACAATGAAAATATACTCCCATTGGAGAACCTTACTCCTCGGTTTTGGAAAATCTTCTAAAATTTAGAGCAATCACTCTTCCACCCATCAAACCACATACTTTGGTTTTGACCCTTCCCATCCTATTCCTGCATGGTATAAAGAGAATGATTACTACAATTATCATTAGGTTAGAGGTCATAGTGATGGTAATTGTATAACTTTCAAAAAAATCATCCAAGAAATGTTAGATAATGGAAATATCATCTTGGATAACCCCAATGCACCAGCTAACCAAAACCTCCACATCTTCAAGAATCCATTTCCAAATCACACCCCATCATTCAACCAAGCTAGAGAAACCTCAACTCGATGATGCCAACTTTCGAGAGGTTAATGTCATTTTTGATATCATACTGAATCCTTCTTCTTAGTTTCCTCCTATCTCATCTATTGAGGAAATTATCACATGAGCTCCTTCATCCATGGGGGAACCTATTTTATCCTCTCCTCTACTCACATAGGATTCCACCTTATCATTGGATGCATCTACCCCACTCATCTCATAACCTATCAAGAAACTTTGAATTATTTACTCTTCTACCCGTGGAGAAGCCCAACTTACCCTCCTCTTCACCGAAGGAAGAGACTACATCATCAACCTCACCTCTTCCTCTACCAACAGAGGACCCGCTAGTGGCATCTCTTCCTATTGACAACAATTCCCCACTGGGTTTTAAATACCCTGCGATTATCTATTATCTCTTCTATTTACTGGTCCAAGCCAACCATTTCCCTATCTCATAGATGCTAGATTTCTTTACAAGGATTACTACCAAATCATCATCACCCCCCTCCTATTTTGTGCCATTTTGACATTTGGCCAACCAATTTGATTATTTTGACTATTCCATGCTTTGGGGATGCCTGTAACTTCTTGTCTCGACTCAAATGTAAATGTCATTGGTGGACACTTCAATGATTTATCCTAAAGTGTTAAAGATAGTTCACTCTATAACACCCGAGATGGTTATAGTAGCCTCTTCTATATCATCTTCACCTACACCCAAACCTTTACCTACACATATGCCTACATCTCTACCTAAATGTACTACTATATTAGGTTCGTGCCAACACTAAGTTTAGTCCATCCTCCCATTAAGATTGATTTAGATATATCATCACAAATTGTCACCAAGCCTATCCCCCACCTAAGAGGTGAGACCCAACCTCCTAGACCTCGTACCCCATTTCTCCTACTCCTCTCTCACCTTCATCACTTCCATCCATCTTAGGTCCTCACCCATCAACCTTGGTTAAATAGCCTCCTTCCTCGTAAACTTAAAACAAAACAACTTACATCCTTTCTGAAATCTTCTATCCCACCCAAGCCTTTGGCATTAACTACACCTTTTCCATCTCCTACAATTTCTACACCTCACATGCCCTCATATTATTGTGCCTTTACCCTCTCTTAAAACTCTTCTTCCCATATTGCCTCCAACCACTACCTTCATCGCATCTCCACTCTCACCATGGTTGAACCATCCACTTCCACCTTCGGCATTTCCTTCTACTTCACGAACTACACCCACACCTACCAAAAAGGTGCAACCCAAACTCAAAACCATACTACCTACCAAAAAGGTAGTTAAATTTCTTGAACTGGAAGAGCTCCTTGCTCGGGACGGTCGGGGTAAGCGCGATCTTCGGAATCACCCCTCGACTCTAGATTACGACTCCGATCTTGCACACAATAGTGAAACCTGATCTCTATTACCTCTCTCTGAGTAACATACATCATTTGTTGTATGTAATTAGTGATACCGACCCCACCATGCAGGTGGGAGTCTCCAGGGAATGCTCTTGGTGAACACCGTATTGCTTCCACCCAGCCTTAAGGAGGCCTCGTGGCTAATCTCCCCAGTCTCGAAGGACAGGGGGACAAGTGAAAGAGAAACTCTTCCAGTTGTGTGCCTGATGGGAAGGCATTTCCCTACACAATCTCCATCTCCAAATCTACTCAATCTCAATCTCCAAATCCACATTCAATAGTTCCTATTTCATGAAGCCACCCACACCTCTATTCAAACCTATTCCACCTTCAAAGTGATACCTCTTCCAAAGAATTCATGCAAACCTACACACAACCACTCTCACTTCTCATTGTGATCCCTTGGTAGGGTCTTACACTAACATCCTTGCTAACTTTTTAGAAACCTCTGTCATCACATTGCCACCTCTCAGGCCTTACCACCCACTCAAACCTAAACCGAAAGGGTTTGATGATACAAAAATTTTCAATTATCATTGCGTGTCGGGGCATAATGTTAAAAATGTAAGGACCTTAAAAATATTCTTCTTAAAATGTGTTCTCTTGAAGAGATTTGTGACAAAGATGACCTTTTGAATGAAGAGCACATTCCACCTTTGCTTATCATCCCGCCACTTTGCCCCATATCTATTCAATGACCTTCATCTCCACCTCCACATCCCTTTTATCATCCCCCAACATTTGAGATCAATATGGTCCGGATTAGTGAAATAGCCCAACCTCCCTAAAATGCCAATGCGCCATACACTTTTCACAAGGCTCTTATTGTGCACTAGGTTTTTTTCCATCTTATCATTATACCTTTTATGATTCATCTCCCTCTCTTCCTCGATTAACATGATTCAAGTTTCCCTCATGGAAAGAAACAAAAAGGAAAAGAGAAGACATACAAACCATCCACTACACCTTTACCAACCATTCCATCTCGCAAGTGCACCCAAAATCACCATCTGCAGCCGGCATATCCCATTTCCCGAGGGATTTTCACATTGTACCATGATTAAACAACTTCACAAATCTCCCCTCAAAATGTCCTGTATAAAACCTCATACAAACATCGATTCTTATCATCGAGGCCCTCATCAGGTCCTATAATCCAATGAGGATTCACCTAATGACCCCACACCTGCTTTCCGCTATCATCACTCATCATCATGTTGCCACTCTCACCACTTCACCTCCATCTTCTTCCCCACTACCACTAATCAAGTCTCTCGATGTTAGTTTTTTTATTAAGGGATTGTGCCTCTCCAACTGATTATCTTGTCCCCGCCTTATTCATTTCCATCTACATTGATAATATACATGTTTGATGAGAAATGATCGATAGAGGTGCTTGAGTATCAACATCATTTCCTCCCATACATACAAAAAAATTTACATCCCTAAAATTGCTTGCATAATAACCCATTTATGTTGTGTTCATTTAATGACGTCCACCCTCGGTACCTTCATTCTCCACATTTACATGGGCCCCTGTACTATTCCCGAACTATTCTATGTCTTAGAGGGGAATTACTATACAACATGCTACTTGATCAACCTTGGGTCCTTTCCATGGGTTATGTCCCTTTCACATTATATCATTGTTTAAAATTTGAACATAAAGGGCACAACTACACCATTCGTGCAGATCCCTCACTGCTTCAAAACCTCGCAACATGCTCTATTGACCTAATGATGTTCTTATACCTGTTAGGAACCTACCACTACTACCGCTTCTTCTTCAACCACTACCCCATATACAACTAATACCTCTTCTTCTTCACCTAATTCCTCATCCATCACTTCGCCACTACATATTCCAGAAACAAATCCTCTATTCCCACTATCGCTTTGCAGCCTTCTACAATGGCCCATTAGCCAACCCATCTACTTCTAAAAATTAGATGCTTTTTTAATAGGATCCTAGTGATTCTTTCATTCCCACTAACCAAATACCAACTTCTGATCCCTTGGTAGGTGTTTTTCAACACCTTACCTTGGGGGAGTATCACCTTTATAATGTCAATACCTTCCTTACTCCTTAGGAGTAAGGGAGCCTTCATCAATACCCACATTACAACCATCATGTAGGTGAGGTCTTTCCATATGGTCTGCCCCATCTTCACACCAACTTGACATATGGGGGACTTGACACTTAATCTGCTCTAGAACCAGCTACTAGAAGTTGTACATTTTCATCTGCTTTTCGAATAAATCACCGATCACTGCTTCACCCACACATTTGTACATCAATGTTCTTGGAAATGCTTTGGATTTGGTATTTACGAACAGGGTCATCATAGAATAATTCCTTGCACCACTCGGAAACACAAAGACCATCACGGTATTGAATTTTTGAGGATCATTCTTCTAGGAAATCCCGTATTGACCTCGTAGAGAAGATACACCTTCTCCACTTCATTCACCTACCACACCACCTTAACCAATGGCGTCTATGGACCCCGAATCCATTCCTCCTAACTTTTGTTTTCATGAAAACCGTTTCGTGGGACCTCTAACCTATAACCGCGATGGCGAGTCTCCCTCTTCTCCTCCCTTCATATATCCCGACATGATCGATGACGACACTTGTTGTATCAACATTTTTAGTGTTATGATGATGATTCCATTATCACCTATTTAGGAGTGGAGGATTATAATATCCACTACCATTACCTTCCGAGATGTAAACCATGGTGAATAAATCAACCATAGAGATAAAAATTCACAATCAAGATGGCCCTCACATTCTAAAGATAGGCCACTCTTTAGATTCCACCAAACAGGAGGCTTTCATCTCTTTCCTCTGAGATCGTAGCAACACTTTTGCTTGGTATTATGTTGATATGCCTTTTATTGATCCAAATATCATGGTCAGAAATATCATACATGTTCCTGACGCTAAACCTATGAAACAAAATATAAGAAAAATGCATTCTCACATTGCCCTTCTTATGAAAGAAGAACTCCAACTCCTCCTTTCTCGCTTCTTTTTTTTCCCATTGATTACCCAAAATGGATTTCTAACATTATTTCTGTCACCCAAAGCGACAGGGGGACTTCGCATCTACATGGTTTTTCGTGACATTAACATTGCTTTACCTAAGGATGACATTCCTCTACTTAGTATTGACCAACTTGTTGATCTTAAAGTTGGCCATGAAATGCTATCACTCATGGATGGTTTTTCCTGTTACAACCAAATATTATTCACACGGAAGATCAACAAAAAACTACCTTTATCACCCCTTAGAACCTTCATTATCATCTCATGCCCTTTGGCCTTAAAAATGTTGGTGCCACATATTAGTTCACCATGACCTATATCTTTCTTGACATTATGCATGATATTTTGGAAGATTATGTGGATGACATTCTTTTTAAGTCTGACCATCAGGCCAAACACCTCACGGTTATTAAAGTCATCTTTTACCATCTCATCAAATACTACATTCACCTTCAACCAAAGAATTGTATCTTCATCATCCTCTCTAGAAAAATCCTTGGTTTCATCAGCTCTCTGCAAGGTATTGAAGTCGATCCCGCCAAAATCAAGGTTATTTTCAAGATGCCTCCACCTACTAACCTTTGGAAACTTTGTAGTTTGCAAGGAAAGATACAATCTATTTGGTGCTTTATTTCTCAACTTTTCAACTGATGTCACTCTTTTCATCATCTTCTTAAAAAGGATGTTTCCTTCAATTGGGATGATGAGTGCCATAAATCATTTGAAACATTAAAGGAATACCTTCTTCAACCACCTATATTCATCCCATCGATAGATGAAAACCCTTTACCGCTATATTTCTACAACTGAACATTCTCTAGGTGTTATGATCACTCATCACAATGAACAACATAGGGAGAAAGTAGTTTATTATATAACTTGTATTCTTTTAGATTACGAGACTAGATATATTCATGCAAAATTTTTTTCCTATCCCTAGTATTTTTCACTACCAAACTTCATTATTACCTTCTCAACCACAAAACATTCATCATTACCAACATTAATCCCTTACACTATATGTATGCTAAACCTTACCAACACCAACGTGCCGCACCTTGGCTCATGCTCCTTGTAGACCTAGATCTTGAATTTATCCATCAAAATTCTATTAAAGTAAAAACCATCATTAACCACCTTGCAAACGCACCTCTTTTTAGAAATTTTTTTCTAGTTTTGATTTCCCTGATGAATCCATTGCTACCCTCTCCCTTGATGACACCATTTATCGATGACCTTATTTTTCAACAGTTCTAAATGTTAGCTTAGGGGTGTCGTAGGGTTCATTCTCATTTCTCGTAATGGTTATCCTATGTATTTATATTTTAAACTTGAATTCAATTGTACCAATAACGTGGCTAAATATGAAGCACTCATGTTAGGTCTCCAAACTACCATTTCCCTAGATGTTAAGACCATTAATATCTTTGGTGATTCTCAACTGGTTGTCAACCAAGTCAATGGTTTATACCAGTTTCATAATGAAATACTTCAAAATTATAAGCATCACGTCAACATGCTTTTGACTACCTTTGATAATTACGACATTCAAACTATTCCACGATCCACTAACAAATTCACAGATACCATGGCTTGCCTTTCTTCTCAAATACCGCTTCACCTTCGGACTTAAAAATACTTTTCATAGTATAATGGTTTCCATCACCCTCTTAATTATTTCGAGACATTAAATTTTTGGAGAGAATTGAAATGGACACATGTGACATTTAGTATAATAATTTTTTTTACTACCTTTCCATTTTAGTTTTTCCTCTGAATCTCACTCACAATGGACAACAAGGCTTCCTCAAAATTTTCTACCACTATGTCATCATGGGGTTATTCTCTACAAACATGGCTTTGATGGTTCCTCCTACGATGCCTTACAAGTTTGGAAATCCCATGTACCATCTAGGAGATTCATTATGGGTGTTGTGGAGGTCATTTTAGTAGCCTCGCCATTGTTAAATGCATACTTCACCTCGACTACTACTATCCAACCCTAAATAAAGATTTTTTTGCCTATTTCAAACATTGTGTCAAATGTCACCAACACACTTGCCCTTCTTCATTATACCCTAGTCATGCCTTATAGGTTGCTAGGGACCTTTGTGTTTCTCTCAATGGGGTTTTGATCTTATCGAAGAGATTAACACTCATTCTTCTCATCGTTGTCAATGGATCATCACAATAACCAAATATTATACTAAATGGGTAGAAGAAACACCTCTCATTTCAGCTAAAGCTAAGAAAATATGTGAATTCATCAACCATCACATCATTTGTTGCTTTAATGTTCCTTATCACCTTATCACCGACAACGGAAAACAATTCAAAAACAAATCCTACGACAACTTTGTGGTAACTTCAATTAAAATTACTTTCTCTTCACCATATTACCCTCAAACCAATGGACAAGCTGAATCAACTAACAAAACTCTTAACAAAATTCTTATGAAAGTAGTTGACGATACTAGTAAGGATTGGCACACGGACATTGCTTTTGTCTTATGGGTTTATCGCAATAGTATTCGCACCTCCACCACTACCACACATTTTTATTTTGTCTATGGTATATAGGTCATGATACCTCTTGAAGTTCAAATTTGATCTCTTCGTATCTCACTCAAATACATGCTCAATGATGACAAATTTCACCAAGACCATTTGCCACAACTTGAGTTATTAGACAAACATCGTTTGAATTCTCTGGATCAACTTCAAATATACCAAAAATGTATCAAACATTCCTATAAAAATGTGTCCATGAATTAATTTTCAAGATCAAATGATCTTGTCCTTAAGGAAATCAACATGTAAACAAAGCCGAGAAAAAAGTGTAAACAGGAAATTTTGCTCCTAATTGGCTTGGACCTTATATTGTCACTCATACTTATGGATCGGTGCTTATCGCTTTTTTATCTCAAAGTTAAACCCGAGCCTAATCCTCTCTATTCCTTGTGTCTTCGACCATTATACTATTAAATCAAGTACTATATCACCTTTTTACTACACAAATCCTTGAGTAACATTTTCTTTCATCATACATCTTTTTAAGGACCAACGACTAAAACTGAATTTGTGTGATTTTTCGTCACCATTCAGCCATATCTTCAATATGAGTACTACAAATATACTCATGGATACTTTGCATCCTTTTCAATGGAATCTCATGGTCGCTTCATCATTTAAAACCTCTCTTTCATAACTAACCTTTGATTTCTATGTTTTTTCTTCATAAAAGAGGCCTATACTCCCTTACAGTCTTTTCCATGACCTAAAAGTCCAAAAATTCAAAAATAATATATTGAATAGTCAAATTAAACTCCTTGAATCAAAATTCTTGTAAATAGATGAATCCCTAAAAAAGGACATCTCAGTATTTCTATCCTGGATGCTATAAATAGAATTCTCCCCCAAAGTACATCTATCAAAAGTTAGCCCTATTTCACATAGTCTATGCAAAAATAAGACTATTTCTAAAAAATAAATAAAAATATCCTAAATTTTCTCGCATTGATCAGCTTCACGAATACCTCAAGGAGATATTCTATTAATCCTACATAGAATTCCTACATCAATCGATCTATAAAAGAAAAGCAAAAAAATACAAAACAACTTTTTATTCATGGACTTTCCTATTCTAGTTTTGGTATCTTATAGAAGGGACATGTTGTCTCACAACAAGGTTACGCTAAACAAACCACTCCACCTCACCTTCCTTCCTTTTTCTTCTTCTACCTACTCAAGGGACGTGGCACACATGTGACACTTCATGATCATGTAACTTCTTTCACCCCTAGAAAGTTCAATCATGCAATACCTTTAGGGGCTTAAGTTCATAATCCTATCTTTGGTATGCTCATAATGGTTCTTGCCACTTATGGAGCATTTTCACCTCTTCTACCATTCACCCCTTTGCTTACTTATTGATTCTTCTACATAGGACAAGACCTTCGACACTTATTGCTATTCTACCGGCGGGGAATGCATGTAAGTCTCACAATATTCTGCCTTCGGGGGTTTGGGGAATGAAAGAGAGGATGAAGAAAGATCGAGTCCGAAGGGAAAAAGAAATGAATTCCAAAGCGAAAGGTCGGAGGGTTTATGTTTTGGGATTGGTAGTAAATGAGCCAAACCTACTTGCATAAACGAACAAAAAAGCAATCTTGATGAATAAATGACAATAAAAAAGCAGTAGTAGATCCAACGAGAATAAACACATAGATCGACATAAGAAAGATCTAATGCAAATAACACATGTATTCAGCACAAAGTCTAAATATTGTATTAATATTTCTTTCTGTTACAAAAAGCTCAAAGTCTTTTCTTCTCACTTCTATTTTTCATCTAAAAGATATCCACTCCCCAATACAACAAGTATTTGAGTATTTATAGAAGAAGGAGAAGAAGGAAGGCAAAAAGGAACCAACCACCTATTTACATAAAATATACAAAATATCTACAAAAATATCTCAAAGTCATGTTGACTTTTGACAACTTGATGGATGACATCATCCCATGGTGCAACATGGATGATGTCATCATTTGTGCCAACATACTTTAGACATTTCACAAAAAGAAAGTCGAAGAAGAGAGAAATTATTCATCGTCGTCATCCCTGCGGCTGAAAGGGGATATCTTGTTGTTGCTTTGCTCGGGTGACGAGATGTGGAATTGGGCACGGTATTCCATGAACTTGCTGATCATGGGCTCTAGTTGATCCTGGGAAGGATCCTTGTGTCGCTCGCTGATCACCTCACAAGTCTCCCGCTCATCTATGAGCTTCTCTGGGAGTTTGGAATATTCTTTCTCTGCTTCTATTAGGAACCCGATGAAGTCTCGACAGGCCAGCAGGTTATTGATGGACTCTGCGTCAAAAGTGACCTCTGGCCCCAGCCCTTGTGAAATGATCTCCTTGAAGATCTGGATGGTTTCATCAACTTTCCTTAAGGCGAAAGAAGGAGTAAGTAACCCTGGAGACATGTTGAGAATGATTTGTTCCATTTGGTGCATTGCGTCCAGGGCTTCTTCCTTTACCTTATCGATCTTTTCAAGGACGAATTCCAGTTGATCCATCCGGTAATCCAGAGTGGAAAGGATTTTATTGAGGGCCCTAGGATGACCAAAAATGCCGAACTTGACCAGATCTTCGACTGAACAGTCGAACATTCTTTGAAAGGTCTCACGTTGCAGCCTAGCATGGTCCAGCTCTTCTGATATGGGTCCTGCTAATGCCTGGAGTTCTTTGTTCACCTTGTTGATGTTCAGGTACAAATCGGTGAACTTGGCGATCACTTTTTCACTGTCCTTGAGGATTTGGCTCCTCCAGTGAAAACTGCCATACCCTGCTCGCCGATCTTTGCATATTCATTAATTTTATCCTGGCTCAGAGGCTCAGGAGTCTCGGCGGCAGTTGTGGGAGGTGCACTGCCCATCTTCTGTAAGGCTTGGAGCAGATGTTTATTTTGCTCTTTCAGTAGCCTTTTCTCTTCTTTTGCTTCTTGAAGCTTCTTGCAGAGGGCGTCACTGCAGATAGGGCCTCTCCCTGAAGGCTTTCAGAAGACGTCCCATTGTGACTTGAGTCACTGTGTAATCTGTCGAGACAGATCCTTTTTATCCTTCAGAGGATTGGGGTATGCGATCTCCATTACCCTCTCTCCCGAAGCACTCTGAGAGAAGCGTGTGATGGGCTTCTGCTTCTTTACCCCTTTTGACGGGATCACGGAGAAGTCCATCGGAGCGATGGGAACTTTCCTTTTCTGTTGACTTAGGTGCTGGGAGATCCAGGCTGGACTTATGGGAGAAGGACCAGAAATAGAGAAGGGGGCAGCTGCAGTAGTAGAAGGGAAAAACGTGGAGACACTTGGAGGCGGCATCGAGAGGGAGGCCGAGGAAGTGCTCACGGGAGGAAGAGATACTGCAGGAGAGGAAGACATAGGAAGGGAAGGGAGCTCAGAGATGAGGGAAGAAATGGAGGGGACAGATCCGCGAGGAAGAAGATGGATGAAGAAGCGGGAGGAGATAGAGAAGAAGGGGAGAGGACACGACCAAAGGAATGGTCGCTTGAGTCACTCGAGGAG
Source organism: Taxus wallichiana var. yunnanensis (assembly GCA_018340775.1). Classification (NCBI taxonomy): domain Eukaryota; kingdom Viridiplantae; phylum Streptophyta; class Pinopsida; order Cupressales; family Taxaceae; genus Taxus; species Taxus wallichiana. The sequence goes on along the minus strand of CM031243.1, from coordinate 364,011,935 downwards.
GGGAAGGAGGAGAGGAGAAGGAACAGAAGGGACCTCAGTTGTTACAGCAGTGGCGACATCCTGAGTGGATGGGCCTATTGGGACATCTTCCATTGTTTCTTTCTCTGGGAAGCCAGAGTTACAACTTGTTCGGGTGCAGCGGAAGGAGGACTTTCAGGAGCTTCCTCTTGGGTGGAGCTGGATTCACCCTCTTTGCCTTTTCCTTTGCCTTTTGGCTGCTTTGTTTAGCTTGAGGAGGTGCGTTGCCCAATGGAGAGGTTGTGAAATCGACCCCGAGGTAGATGAGCCCGTTCATTCGGCACCATGCTGCATTACTGCGAGAGTTTCCTTGACCCTTTCCTCAATTGTGAGGTGCTTTGGTTCTATCAATTATCGCGAAAGGCCAATCGTCCCCACCTGTGTCAAGATACACTTGATCCACTTCCTCCTCAGTAGTTTGGTAGCCTTTGGGGATGATGGCTACCCCGTACTGGATGATTTCTGCTAAGGCCAAGCGAGAATGATCCTTCCTCCTAAGCTCACCTCATGATATATGTCGATGTAGATATCTTGATCGATCGAGGATGTGGATCGGATCGAGCTTAGCCCTAGGAAACAATTTCTCGGGTCGAAGGTGGGCCTTCTTTGCCGAAGTCATGTTTGAGATTCGCGGCTCCGATTCTGCAAACATATCTTTTGCCTTGTGGTGAGTGAGACATGTATATCTACCCACCTTTGTGAGGGGAAAGGAGTTCCACCCTTCTTTCTCTTTAGGCACTTTTCATGATAAGTAACAAGCTGCCTCGGCAGCTAGCTCAACGGGATCAATTTGGGCCCGGCATACCTTGGCGGTCTAGTCGGTTCCCCAAAAATTAACTTGCCCTCGAGATAGGTGAATGTGGGAATTGAGTGAATAGGGCCCCCACTTCTCGGTGTATGCTACTATGCTCTTGGTCGTTGTGCCAGTGAGTCATATTCGACCTCAACGGGCGGATGATGAAGTAGAAGAATGCATCATTGATCTTTGTGAATTGGGGATGCTATTTTCCAGCTTGACTCTGGATAGTATTCATAGATTTTTAACTTGGGGCCAAACCCCACACCGCATCGAGTGGATAGTCCCTTTACGAAGGCTGCGGCATAGACCACGTAGGAGTTCATATAGAACCTCCCGTTGTGTTGAGTTGTTGTAGCTGCTCAGAGATTGTGCTGCTTATAATTTCTACCCCCATTCAAAGCGTTGATCGGGCACATTTTTGTTCATTGTCTCAAGGTACCGCATGACATCCACTTGTGAAAATAATGGGCGTCAGGAAGCCCAAAACTCTTCTCGGGAACGTAATTGTGTCGCTGAGTTCCTCGAAAAATCCACTGCGATGAATGACTTGTGGCCACCGAGTCACTACTTTTTTGTTCTTGAGATAAACTTCATTCATTCATCGTTGCATGCCTTGATCTTTCATTGTCATCCCGGGCCTTGATGCGATCTTGTTGGTGGCGGCCACAAAGTGCCGGTGATGAGGAATGCCGAGCATTATCTCAAAGTGGCGGGCAGTGAGGTTAATTATAACCTCGCCCTTCTCACCATGGACACATCTTGTGTCTTTGTTGTAGCATCGGGCTACCACCATCATAAATTCATTGTTTACGGCACTGACTGGGATCCCACCAGCAAAGTGCAGGGCACTGCCTATCAGCTTGTCCATCCATGGACTTCTTGTGACCCTCTGGGTTCTGGCCCAGAATTCCTCCATATCAATATGACCCAGCTCTGAGTCTCTGATGTCTAGGTCACACTCTGCTTGGGACTCGGGCATTCTGACCCTCTGATACTTATACTTCATTTCTTCTTCTGTGAGCTTGGCCTTGCCTTTAGATTTGATAGGTTTCTTGCTTGATGTTGACATATGTTCTTCTGAACTTAGTTGCTGATCTGCAAGAATAAGAAGTGAAACCCAATTGAAGAAAGCCATGTCAGCTGTTTGTCGATTTTCCATTGAAATGTTGACAGAAGAAAGAGTTAGCAATTTAAAGGCCTCAGGGCGCAGGGCGCATGAATACTGCAGGCTACAGGGCTAAATAGTAAGGCACACAGGAAAGGGCATGTTGCAGGGGATAAATCAGCGCCAAAGGGCGCATGGCGCATGGATCTTTGCAGGTGCATTCTTTGTTGTTGTAAGCACAAGTGCGCCTGCGCCATGTGGATGTATGTTTTATAAAGGGCGCATGGATTCTTTATGTTACATGGGAACAGGATGCGCCCATGGCGCATATATCTTTCATGTTGCATGGAACTTTGGTGCGCCAAAGGCGCATATAAGGTTTGTGTAACATATGCTTTTTGTGCGCTTAAGGGAACTTGGCGCGGCATGGAAAGGAATGCATGACATGATGTTGTTGCAATGATGGATGCGCCTGCGCCGTTTAAAGCTTTGCACTTGGCGCGGATAATTTCTATGTTGCACACATGCAGGGTGCGCCACAGGGCGCAGGTTTTAGCGATGCAACAAATGAGTTTGGTGCGCCATGAGGGGGCGTGAGAGAAAGTGTTTGCAACAAACTAAGGAAGTGCGCCTTGAGGCGCAGCTTTTCATGATGTAGCAGGTAGGGAATGTGCGCCATTGGCGTGGCTGCTCTTTGTGTAACAGGGGTGACAGATGTGCCATTGCGCAATTTCTTCATGTTGCGGGGTGCGTGAAGCGAGAAGGAGAAGGAAAAAATACGTTTCCTTTTAAGCTTTGATTCTCTCTCGAGGGGTTTACATATGGTTAAGCTCTTTTGCGAGGTTCATTTGGGTGATGAAGAGGCTTAAACAAAGGGTTTGAGCTAATCATTTTCGGACGAGAGTTTCCTCTCCCGGAGATCTGGAAAGAGGGGAAGATCATGAGGAAGAATGGAAAAAGAGAGGAAGGGGGGAGTCCATGATTTCATTCATTTTTTCCAACCCAATCCAAACCAAAAAGCAAAAAAAACCTCAAATACAAAACACAAAAGAAAGAGGACCTCTTACCGGATAAATAATGAAAAATGCGAAAATGGGTCCACAAAGCGATTGAAAGTGAGCGGGGGAGGTGCGGTGCAGGCTCGAGAGAAAATAATAAAAAATAATCACGTGATTTGCTCTGGTGATAATGACATTGCAGACGCGCCTATATATAGGTGAGGTAGTAATAAATGCGCCACCAACTTTTTAAGTGGCGCACCAAAAGAGCTGTCGACACAAGAAAACATGTGCCCTTTGGCGCACCAAAATGCTTGTCAACACGATAATATGTGCGCCTTTGGCGCACCGAAAGTGGTGTCGACAGAGGAATATGTGCCCTTGGCGCACCAAAAAGGGGCGCAACAAAAGATATGTTGACATGAAGGCGCATGCGCCTTGGCGCATGCGAGAAGACTCAACATAGAGAGGCGCACCAAAACGACTGTTGACACAAGAAAACATGCGCCAAAGGCTTTAAAGGGGCATGAACATTTGATGTTGCATAGTCATTATATGCGCCCGACCAAAAAAGACCAAAAATGGCTAAGTTCGGAAAACTAGATTTCCCGGAAGGGATTTTGCAACGTTCCGAATGCAAGAAATCCTGACGAGGGATCGGAACAAAATTTTGGTATGGTTATCTGTAAAATTTCCCTTGCCAATTTTACGGGATAACAGCTGGCTCTTTCTGGGGACTATCCCTGAGCAAACCTCAGGGGTAGAGAATCCCAGATCTCATGTGCCTATCCATTGGGTAACAGAGTCAAAAACAAGGGCGACTGGAGGGAAAAAGGGAACACACAACAAACAAAAAGCAAACACACGACAAAAAAAAACACACAACTAAAGCAAACTGTACAAAGAAGAGAGCAAGCTCTACTTCCTGAAGATTTTCAGATGTTGCCCACTATAGGGAAGCGGGAGTTCGGTTCCATCTAGATATGAGAGATAGAAACTATTCTCTCCGTTGAGCTGCTTGATCTTGAAAGGCCCTCTCCATAGAGAATCAAATTTCCCGTGCATGCCCTTTGGCTCTCTTCGCTTGTCCCACAGAAGGATGAGGTCTCCCACCTGAAAATTTCTTTGCTTAGCTTTTTTATCGAATAGTCTCTTGACTTGATTCTGATGTTCGGTGATCTTGTCGATCACTCTTACTCTCTTTTCTTCGAGCTCTGTCAGATACATGATCCTCTTTTCAAGAGAATTTTGGAAAGTTTCATCTTCAATTGCTCGTGCCAAGCGCAGAGCAGGGATTTCAGCGGAAATGGGAAGCTCGGCATCAGTGCCATATAACACTTGAAAAGGTGACATGCCGAGAGACCTCTTGGGAGTAATGCGATCTGCCCACAAAGCGTCGTATAAGGACTTGTGCCACATTCGTTGATTCTCATCCACCAGCTTTCGTATGATGGTCACCAAGTTTTTGTTACTGGATTCCGCCTGACCATTTCCCTGAGGGTAATAATCTGAGGCGTGAGCCAAAGTTATCCCATATTCATAGCAAAAACTAATAACTTCCCGTGAAGAGAAGTTAGAAGCATTATCAGCAACAATCTTGTTGGGAACGCCAAACCTGACAATGATATTTTCTTTGATAAAACTGCAAACAACCTCGGAAGTGGCATGTTTGACAGGTATGGCTTCCACCCACTTGGTGAAGTAATCTGTTGCTGTTAGGACATAACTATGTCTGGCACTCGATTGGGGATTGAGTGCACCAATAAAATCAATTCCCCACTGCTTGAATGGTTCGTTGACAATGACCGGCCTGAGGGGAAAAGCAGCCAACTTGGGCTTGCCGACGAACTGCTGGCAAGGTTCACACTTTGCTACCCAGGTGGCTGTATCTTGGAAAAGCGTCGGCCATAGTACAGCCGGATGATCTTGTGTGCTGTCACGAGAAGAGGAGAAATGGCCTCCACAGGCTGAATTATGAAAACTTTCAAGTAACTTCACTGCTTGTGGCTTGTCGACACATCACAAGAAGACACCATCTATCCCGCGTTTGTATAAACCGTCATCCCAGATGACATATTTGGCTGCTCTGAGCTTTATAGTGCACTTCTCCTTTGTAGTTAGGTGAGCTGGGCATTCGCCGTAGGTGAGGAAGAAAGCAATATCGGAATACCACTCATCGCTGGTTGCGACAAATAGGACCAGAGGCAGAGAATGGGCTTTCTCCAGCTGGCTTTGCGCTTCGTTGGTACAATCATCCTTTTCCTCAGGGTTTTCTGAATCTTTGTTTTCAGCCATAAGCTGACATAGGCCCTTGCCTCTTACCAGCTTGGTTGGTTTTATATCTAGGTCGTACTCCTGGACCTTTGCAATCCAATTTCCTCGCAAGCTTCCTAACTCCTGTTGAGTTAGAATTGATTTGACTGCCGTGTCAGGGACCAGCACTACTGTATGAGAATTTAAAATGTAATACCTGAAGTTTTTGACTGCTTTGACAATGGCGAAGGCATGCTTTTCCAATTGAGACATTTTTAATTCGTGAGGCTTGAGGGGAGAGCTCATGAACGCAATCGGAGATTCAACATCCTCGAATTCTTTTGCATCAAGATGGCAGACACAGTATGCTCAGATGCATAACTATACATGATAAAATCTTTGGAGAAATCGGGACATACCAGGACTGGTGCGTGAGCGACGGAAGCTTTTATTTCTTCGAATGACCTTTTCCCTTCCTCGCTCCACCGGAAAGTTGGTGACCCTTTCATCATGTCCAATATATGACGAGTCTTTTCAGCAAAGTCGGGAACAAAACGCCTGAGAAAGTTCACCTTTCCGAAGAAAGAATGAATGCCGGTCTTGCTTGTAGGCAAAGTAAGGCTCTGAATAGCCTTAACTCTTTCGGTATCTATCTTCGTTCCTTCTTTGCTAACCACATGCCCTAGCAACTTTCCTTCTGTGACTCCAAAATAGACTTTTTGGGTTCAGGGAAATCCCATGTTCTCGGCATCTGGCCAATACTTGCTCCAGGATGATCACAATGATCACTTCGTTGTTTAGAGAACACAGTTAAGTCATCCAGATAAACCACAATGACCTTCCCCATCATACCTTTGAATGCAAGGTCCATGGCCCACTGAAAAGTGGCGCCAGCATTAGTTAGGCCAAAAGGCATCCTGCTGTAGGCAAATGTGCCCCAGGGAGTAGTGAATGTTGTTTTAAATTGATCTTCAGGTGAAACTTCAATCTGATTGTAGCCTGAAAAACCATCAAGCATGGACAACATTTCTGATCCAGTTACTGCTTGCAGAACTTGATCCATTATAGGAAGTGGGTAGTTGTCTTTTAAGGAAGCCTGATTCAAATTTCGAAAATCTACGCATATGCGTATTTCCCCGTTCTTCTTGCGCACTGGCACAATATTTGCCACCCAAGTACTGTGATGGATAGGAAAAATGATTCTCGCATCCAACATTTTCTGAATTTCAGCCTGGATAGTACCTGAGATCTTAGGGTTATAATGCCTCTGCTTCTGGCGAAAGGCTTTGACGTCTTCTTTCAACGGGATGTCATGTTGGACGTCCTTTGGCTTAAAAGACTTTAGATCGGCATAGGACCATGCCAATACATCCATGTATTTCTTCAGCAGTTTGACAAACTTCCACTTCTCTTCAGGCGTGCAACATTTTCCAATGTTCACAAATTGCGGATGTTCTTCCGAACCTAAATTAACCGGTTCGGTTTCTGGGGATGAGCCAGCATCATCTCGCCTTTTCTTTTTTACAAAATGGTCATGCCTGTCGAACAACCATTCCAGAGAAACCAGGCCCTTCAGAATTTTATTTCCTTTGAGCTGACATATGCCGTCGTTCCCTTCGGATTCATCCTTTTGATCGGTGACTGATTCGCGGCACATAGAAGTGGATCCTTCAAAATGCAATTCTTTGAAATTTTCCACCTTTTCTAGAAAGGCAATGAGTTGATTGTCATCGTTGAATACTTGCCAATGCTGAGAATTATCCGGCACACTTGGGTGGAAAACCATCTCAATGGTGTATTTGTCATTTTCAAACACACAGGTGTGGGAGCATGAGGGATGCTTTGAAATGGCGAATGATGAATCGGCCATGTCATTTTGAGCTCTTGGAATGGATTCTATTGAAAAAGCATCAAAATTCTTCATGTGTTGTCCCACACCGCATTACGGTAGTGCACGAGCCTCTCATTCTTCACTTGATATATCCTCTTAACTTGATTCACGACTAGCTCTGCATCACCTTGTACTTTCAGATTTTGATCCCTCTTTCCTTTGCGGCTTGCATGCCAGTAGCAGAGATCATACTCAGCGGTATTATTTGTGTTGAAAAACTGCAACTTGAAAGAGAGAGGAATAACCTCCTTGGGAGATATTAGCACGGCTCGGCGCCACATCCAGCTTGGTTGCTTGTACGCTGCCCATCAAATTGCAAAGTCCAGATCTTATTAAGATCTTCTTCTTGGATGAGAACAACCATTTTGTCAGACTCGGTAGACAAGAAATAGTTCCCCATCCCTGATGATTCGAAAAGAATTTGAGCTTTGGGGTCAGTTAGTAACCAAGTACTTCTTTTGTGATTCTGGCTCCAAAGTCTGCATTACACCTTTGATGGGGATTCTAGCCTTAGACCAGTCCATATGAATCTCCCCACCAACTTCGCTGCAAAAAACTTCTTCCCAGCAAAATTCCGTAGGCTGCTGGAATGTCGGCAACGAGGATGGTCATCTTTACTCTTTTCTCTGGGAACACCACAAATGCAAACTGCGCGTCTTTGATTTGACCAATCAACGGAACCTGCTTGGTTTCCAAGGAATAACATCTGCCAAAAGGCTTGGTAAGGGTGAGGCCCAAAGCATGGGTGACTTTTGCCGGCATGACGTTATCAGAAGCTCCAGAATCAATTATGCAGTTACTTAACTTGTGGCCATTGATTAGGAGGGAGAGATAGAAAGGTTCTATCTTGCCTGATGCAGATGTTGAGGCAACATTTATGCGGGATGCAGGAGGAGTGGAAAGGATTCCTTTTGGGGAAACCTGATTAGTTATGACAGCTTGACTTTGAATATACTTGGTCAATCTTACAAGTTGTTCGGGATTTGACTGAAGATACTCGGCTTCAGACATTTGGATCTTGGTCTTTTTAGCATGGTCAATTATGTCAAATGCGGCCAAGGGTTGCGTTGGTGAAGGAATGAGTCCCTCACTTCGTGATGGTAGGGTAGGATTACTGGTCTTTATGGGAATAGAAGAAGGCTGATTTGGAGGAGAAATGGGGGGAAAAGATTTCCTTGTAAAAGACTTAACAGGGAGTTGAGTAGGAAGAGGATTACCTCTTTTAGCAATGGTTGGAGGCGCGTTTGACACGGCCTTCTCCTTCACACATGGGCAGCGACCTCTGCTTCTTTTCCTTGCGAGCGGGTAAAAACAACATATGATTGTCCACTTGCATAGCCTTGTGTACCCTCCTCTTCATCAGATTCTTCCTCCTCAAATTCCATATACCCGATAGTAGAGTCGCCAGTCGGCTCACCGACATCTTGATCATCTTCACCTTGAGACGAAGGTTCTTCGTAATCTTGTTCCTCTTCTTCAATTTCGGCTAAGGCGTTAACCGGAGGAGCCTCAAGCGCCAACCGTGGAGCAGTTGCAGGTAAGCGCGGCCTTTGTGAAACATTGTTGGAAATGAAATTCCTCATGGAATATCCCGGTATGAGGAACCGGGGAAGCTTGGGCTAACTGCTTCTTTAATGCAAGCAAGTCATTCGCCATCTTTTGAAATGCTGGATCAGACGAAGTAGTGGGAGAAGGGCCCGAAGATTTAGGCTTGGAGGATTCCCTTTTCAATTCACCAGATATTATCAAATTATCTTCAATTCGGATGGCAGCGGCCTGGGTGAGAATCAAGGTAGCCACTTGCTCTTGCAGGAGTAAGAAACTTACTTTCGAACTCATAGCGTTCACGAAGAAACACTTCTGATTTTCCGGTGTTGGAAGCATGGCAACAGGGACACGGTTGATTAATGCATTGAACCTGGCGATAAAATCACGCATGGTCTCATTGGCCTCCTTCTTCAGGTGAGTGATCTGTGATAACAATGCAAATGCATCTTCCGAAGGCTTGTACTGTCTTGAAAGCATCCCAGGTGGCCCAACTGGTAATAGATCCGGCCGGTAAATGCTGAAACCATTCTGCTGCGGGCCTTGTAAAGTTTCCAGAAAAAGGTGAACCGACACATCTTCATGAGTTACATCTAGGATACTACATGACATGATGAATGCAGATATGTGTGAATCCATGCTTTGGTTCCGCTCCCGTCAAATTTGGGAAAATTCTTTCGGTTTCCATGTGGGAGCGCGTGAACTGGATGTGGTAAAGCCAGGGGACCCATAGCATTTCCCCATGGTACCACCATCTGGACAGCTGGAAAAAGAACACGGGCTGGAAACACAGTTCCACTGAGCAGCAAGGCGCTACAAAGGGATGTGGAGGCTCCTTGTGAAAACCGGTTCTTCCGTGGGGGTGAGGCGCTTCTGGCTGACCGATCAGCTGAACTTAGTGATGAAAAGCGCGCGGTGTTATACTGAAAATTGTGCCTTTGAAGCAGATCGAAAGTAGGATCGACTTCTCCACGAGCTCTCCTGCTACGCGTAAATGGCTCACCTGCCAGCGTACCTTCCAGATCTGCGATGTTGTGGCGCAGATTTAAAATTTCTTTTTGGTTGTACTTGCTGATTTTCTGGTTTTTCTGACAAAAACCAGCAGCATGTACTTTTCTAAATATTTAAAAATTATCCTCTTCTAAAAACCGATTGCGGTTTAATGACAAAGAACAATGAGGATAAAATGATAGTGAAGATTAGTAAGCTGATTTTCGGATCTAAAGTTGACTTTTTCAAAGAGTTTGAAAATTTTGGTAAACAGTCAAAAACTCAGATCTACGGAAAAATACATATTTTTATAAAAACTCAGCGAACTAAAGATCTCCAACTAGGCCAGATCTATGGATCTCAGAAGAAAATTTTCAATTTGGAGCACTTTTGCAAAATTTTGGATTTTTAACAAAAAGTTAAAGTTTGCAAACAGATAGTGATTTTTCTGATTTTTAACCGATTTTCTATCATACCACTATCATAGATCGATAGATCATTTCGATCCCAGTGAGTCGCCAAAAACTGTTGGCTCGAAAATCATCGCTTGGGCGATTTATGGATAAATGAGCCAACGCAGTGTGCGGGGCATAGCCCCTCTTTGAGTCGACAAAGTGGCGGTTTATTGCTATTCTACCGGCGGGAATCATGCAAGTCTCACAATATTCTACCTTCGGGGTTTGGGATCTCATCCCGGTAGGGTGTTTCCATTGCTGAAAAGAAAGAAAGAATGAAAGAGAGGATGAAGAAAGATCAGATCCGAAGGGAAAAAAGAAATGAATTCCAAAGAGAAAGGTCGGAGGGTTTATGTTTTGGGATTGGTAGTAAATGAGCCAAACCTACTTGCATAAATGAACAAAAGCAATCTTGATGAATAAATGACAATAAAACAGAAGTAGATCCAACGAATAAACACACAGATCGACATAGAAAGATCTAATGCAATAACACATGTATTCACACAAAGTCTAAATATTGTATTAATATTTCTTTCAGTTACAAAAAGCTCAAAGTCTTTTCTTCTCACTTCTATTTTTCATCTAAAGATATCCACTCCCAAATACAACAAGTATTTGAGTATTTATAGAAGAAGGAGAAGAAGGAAGGCAAAAAGGAACCAACCACCTATTTACATAAAATATACAAAATATCTACAAAAATATCTCAAAGTCATGTTGACTTTTGACAACTTGATGGATGACATCATCCCATGGTGCAACATGGATGATGTCATCATTTGTGTCAACATACTTTAGACATTTTACAAAAAGAAAGTCGAAGAAGAGAAGAAGATTATTCATCGTCATCGTCATCCTGCGGCTGAAAGGGGATATCCTGCTTTTGCTGCTCGGGTGACGAGATGTGGAATTGGGCACGGTATTCCATGAACTTGCTGATCATGGGCTCTAGTTGATCCTGGGAAGGATCCTTGTGTCGCTCACTGATCACCTCGCAAGTCTCCCGCTCATCTATGAGCTTCTCTGGGAGTTTGGAATATTCTTTCTCTACTTCTATTAGGAACCCGATGAAGTCCCGACAGGCCAGCAGGTTATTGATGGACTCTGCGTCAAAAGTGACCTCTGGCCCTAGCCCTTGTGAAATGATCTCCTTGAAGATCTGGATGGTTTCATCAACTTTCCTTAAGGCGAAGGAAGGAGTAAGCAACCCTGGAGACATGTTGAGAATGATTTGTTCCATTTGGTGCATCGCGTCTAGGGCTTCTTCCTTTACCTTATCGATCTTTTCAAGGACGAATTCTAGTTGATCCATCCGGTAATCCAGAGTGGAAAGGATTTTATTGAGGGCCCTGGGATGACCGAAAATGCCAAACTTGACCAGATCTTTGACTGAACAGTCGAACATTCTTTGAAAGGTCTCACGTTGCAGCCTAGCATGGTCCAGCTCTTCTGATATGGGTCCTGCTAACACCTGGAGTTCTTTGTTCACCTTGTTGATGTTCAGGTACAAATCGGTGAACTTGGCGATCACTTTTCACTTGTCCTTGAGGATTTGGCTCCTCCAGGCGGAAACTACCATACCCTGCTCGCCGATCTTTGCATATTCATTAATTTTATCTGGCTCGAGAGGCTCGGGAGTCTCGGCGGCGATTTGTGGGAGGTGCCTGCCCATCTTACGTAAGGCTTGGAGCGAGATGTTTATTTTGCTCTTTCGGTAGCCTTTTCTCTTCTTTTTGCTTCTTGAAGCTTCTTGCGAGAGGGGCGTCGATTGCCAGATAGGGCCTCTCCACAGAAGGCTTTGAGAAGACGTCCCCATTGTGACTTGAGTCACTTGTGTAATCTGAGAGATAGATCCTTTTTATCCTTCGAGAGGATTGGGGTATGCGATCTCCATTACCCTCTCTCCCGAAGCACTCGAGAGAAGCGTGTGATGATGGGCTTACGCTTCTTTACCCCTTTTGGCGGGATCACGAGAAGTCCATCGGGCGATGGGAACTTTCCTTTTCTGTTGACTTAGGTCTTTGGGAGATCCAGTGGACTTATGGGAGAAGGACCGAGAAATAGAGAGAGGGCAGCTGCGGTAGTAGAAGGGAAAAACGTGGAGACACTTGGAGGCGGCATCGAGAGGGAGGCCGAGGAAGTGCTCACGGGAGGAAGAGATCTTGCGGGAGAGGAAGACATAGGAAGGGAAGGGAGCTCGAGAGATGAGGGAAGAAATGGAGGGGACAGATCCGCGAGAGAGAGAAGATGGATGAAGAAGCGGGAGGAACGCAGTAGAAGAAGGGGAGAGAGGACACGACCAAAGGAATGGTCACTTGGGTCACTCGAGGAGGAAGGAGGAGGAGAAGAGAAGGAGCAGAAGGGACCTCGGTTGTTACAGCGGTGGCGACATCCACGAGTGGATGGGCCTATTGGGACATCTTCCGTTGTTTCTTTCTGGGGAAGCGGAGTTACACTTGTTCGGGTGCAGCGGAAGGAGGACTTACAGGAGCTTCCTCTTGGGTGGAGCTGGATTCACCCTCTTTTCCTTTTCCTTTGCCTTTGGCTGTTGTTTTGCTCGAGGAGGTGCGTTGCCCAATGGAGAGGTTGTGAAAATCGATCGACCCCAGGGTAGATGAGCCCGTTCATTCGGCACCAATGCTCTGTTCTGCGAGTTTCCTTGACCCTTTCCTCAATTGTCTGAGGTGCTTTGGTTCTATCAATTAACGCAAAAGGCCAATCGTCCCCACCTGTGTCAAGATACACTTGATCCACTTCCTCCTCAGTAGTTTGGTAGCCTTTGGGGACGATGGCTACCCCGTACTGGATGATTTCTGCTAAGGCCAAGCGAGAATGATCCTTCCTCCTGAGCTCAACCTCGTGATATATGTCGATGTAGATATCTTCGATCTGAGGGATGTGGATCGGATCGAGCTTAGCCCTAGGCAAACAATTTCTCGGGTCGAAGGTGGGCCTTGCTGGGAAGTCATGTTTCAGATTCAGCAGCTCCAGTTCTGCAAACATATCTTTTGCCTTGTGGTGAGTGAGACATGTATATCTACCCACTGTGAGGGGGAAAGGAGTTCCACCCTTCTTTCTCTTTAGGCACTTTTCATGATAAGTAACAAGCTGCCTCGATAGCTCCAACAGGATCAATTTGGGCCCGGCATACCTTGGCAGTCTAGTCGGTTCCCCCAAGAAATTGACTGCCCTTAGATAGGTAAATGTGGGGAATTGAGTGAATAGGGCCCCCCACTTCTCAGTAGCTGCTACTATGCTCTTGGTCATGCGACCGTGAGTCATATTCGACCTCAACAGGTAGATGATGAAGTAGAAGAATGCATCGTTGATCTTTGTGAATTGGGGGATGCTATTTTCCAGCTTCAGCTCTGGATAGTATTCATAGATTTTGACTTGGGGCCAAACCCCACACCGCATCAGAGCTGGATAGTCCCTTTCTGAAGCTGCAGCATAGACCACGTAGGAGTTCATATAGAACCTCCCCGTTGTGTTGAGTTGTTGTAGCTGCTCAGAGATTGTGCTGCTTATAATTTCTGCCCATTCAAAGCGTTGATCGGGCACATTTTTGTTCATTGTCTCAAGGTACCGCAACATCCACTTGTGAAAATAATGGGCATCAGGAAGCCCAAAAACTCTGCTCAGGAACGTAATTGTGTCACTGAGTTCCTCGAAAAATCAACTGCGATGAATGACTTGTGGCCACCGAGTCACTACTTTTTTGTTCTTGAGATAAACTTCATTCATCAGCTGCATGCACTGATCTTCATTGTCGTCCCAGGCCTTGATGCAATCTTGTTGGCTGACGGCCACAAAGTGCGGTGATGAGGAATGCCGAGCATTATCTCAAAGTGGCGGGCAGTGAGGTTAATTATAACCTCGCCCTTCTCACCATGGACACATCTTGTGTCTTTGTTGTAGCATCGGGCTACCACCATCATAAATTCATTGTTTACGGCACTAACTGGGATCCCACCAGCAAAGTGCAGGGCACTGCCTATCAGCTTGTCCATCCATGGACTTCTTGTGACCCTTTGGGTTCTGGCCCAGAATTCCTCCATGTCAATATGACCCACTCTGAGTCTCTGATGTCTAGGTCACACTCTGCTTGGGACTCGGGCATTCTGACCCTCTGATACTTATACTTCATTTCTTCTTCTGTGAGCTTGGCCTTGCCTTTAGATTTGATAGGTTTCTTGCTTGATGTTGACATATGTTCTTCTGAACTTAGTTGCTGATCTGCAAGAATAAGAAGTGAAACCCAATTGAAGAAAGCCATGTCAGCTATCTGATTTTCCATTGAAATGTTGACAGAAGAAAGAGTTAGCAATTTAAAGGCCTCAGGGCACAGGGCGCATGAATACTGCAGGCTACAAGGCTAAATAGTAAGGCACACAGGAAAGGGATGTTGCAGGGGATAAATCAGCGCCAAAGGGCGCATGGCGCATGGATCTTTGCATGTGCATTCTTTGTTGTTGTAAGCACAAGTGCGCCTGCGCCATATGTATGTGTTTTTTATAAAGGGCGCATGGATTCTTTATGTTACACGGGAACAGGATGCGCTGTGGCGCATATATTTTCATGTTGCATGGAACTTTGGTGCGCCAAAGGCGCATATAAGGTTTGTGTAACATATGCTTTTTGTGCGCTTAAGGGAACTTGGCGTGGCGCATGGAAGGAATGCATGACATGATGTTGTTGCAATGATGGATGCGCCTGCGCCGTTTAAAGCTTTGCACTTGGCACGGATAATTTTTATGTTGCACACATGCAGGGTGCGCCATAGGGCACAAGTTTTAGCAATGCAACAAATGAATTTGGTGCGTCATGAGGGGCGTGAGAAAGTGTTTACACAAACTAAGGAAGTGCGCCTTGAGGGCGCAACTTTTCATGATGTAATAGGGGGAATGATGCGCCATTGGCGCATGGCTGTCTTTGTGTAAGCGGGATGCGCCATTGGCGCAAATGTTGAGGGTGCCAATGCGCGAAAGGAGAAGAAGGAAAATACAGTTTCCTTTTAAGGCTTTGATTCTTCTCTGAGAGGTTTTACATATGGTTAAGCTTCTTTTGCAGGGTCATTTGGGTGATGAAGATGGCTTAAACAAATTCTTGAGCTAATCATTTTAGGACAAGTTCCTCTCCCAGCGATCTGGAAAGAGGGGGAGAAATGGGGAAGAATGGAAAAAGAGCAACAAGGGGGGAAAAAACATGATTTCTCATTTTTTCCAATCCAATCCAACCAGCCAAGCATCCAAAAACCTCAAACAAAACACAAAAAAAAGAAGGACCTCTTACCGGGATATTTAAACAATGAAAAATGTGCAAACGGGTCCACGACGTGATTGAAAGCGACAGGGCAGGTGCGCTGACAGGCTCAGAGAAAATAATAAAAAATAATCACGTGATTTGCTCTGGTGATAATGACATTGCAGACGCGCCTATATATAGGCGAGGTAGCAATAAATGCGCCACCAACTTTTTAAGTGGCGCACCAAAAGAGTTGTCGACACAAGAAAACATGCACCCTTTGGCGCACCAAAACACTTGCAACACGAAATATGTGCTTGGCGCACACGAAAGTGGTGTCGTGTCGACAGAGGAATATGTGCGCCCTTGGCGCACCAAAAAGTGGCGCAACAAAAGATATGTTGACAGGAAGGCGCACGCGCCTTGGCGCACGCAGGAAAGACTCAACATAGAGAGGCGCACCAAAACGCCTGTTGACACAAGAAAACATGCGCCAAAGGCTTAAAGGGGCATGAACATTTGATGTTGCATAGTCATTATATGCACCCGGCCAAAAAGACCAAAAATGACTAAGTTCGGAAAACTAGATTTCCCGGGAAGGGATTTTGCAACGTTCCGAACGCAAGGAATCCCTGACGAGGATCGAACAAAATTCGGTATGGTTATCTGTAAAATTTCCCTTGCCTACATTTAAATTTCCATCTCAAGAACACTTAGAAATTTTTGACTCAATCTTGCCTAAACCATCTATTTTGCATGATGCTAATATAATGAAAATCTGCATCCGACTCCTCCATGCCTAAACATCTACTTTCCATAATATCAATATAATGGAAATGAAAATAGTCATATAATCATAACCATCCATGCCTACATATCTAGTTTCCATCATAACAATACATTGGAAATAACTCAAGTGCATCACATCAAAATAATGATCATAAACTATATAAATGGAAGGTTTGTGTGTCAATACATGTATACACAGATATAAATAATACAAGTATCTCAAAAATCTCATATACAATCTCACATCTTCGAGACACATGACATTATATATAAACAATAAAAAATAAACATCACCCCATATCAAGTCATGAAGGGCCTGCACCTCTGTTACTCTCACCATTCCCCTCATCTGGTCTCGGTATACAAGAACTACTCACCTCTCCCTACCCCTTTCTCGTGTGGCCAATGACCTTATGAGCTGCTAGAATTGTGCGTACATGTCCGGTTCCTCTCATTCATATCTTGTTGTGCTTGGTACTCTCTAGAGGTCGTATACTCAACACCAACCTCCATCAACCTATCCTAACAGTATCATCACGAAATACTACATCTTTATAATTGGTCAAGGAGATAAATTAAGGTGGTCCATATCCTGTGGTGCACCGTATGCTAAAATCAGCAGCCCCCTGTCCCTGTACTTATGGCTTCGTAGTCGCATGTAATGGGACCCTATCCCGGTGCCTTTAGAGGTGGTCCCTACACTTGAACCTATACCTATGCCTACACACGAGCCTATGTGGGTGCTAAGTGGCCCTATAAGATAAAAACTTGCACTTGTAGTGTGGAAACCTATGTCTACAATGTGGAAACCTGTCCCCTATCACTGCATGTTCCTATGCTAGTTGCATCTCTGAGAATCACTACCTATTCTTATAACCCTGCCATCTATCGTTGGAGGGTGGTCACTGTGCTCTGAGACTAAGTCACTTGTGCCTATAAAGTGGTGACTGAACTGTAACTATTCCTCTGCACTATAATGGTGGCCAACTCTGCTACCCTAGTCTCGGTAGTCTTGCTGTAGCTGTGCTACTCACTACTATTTGTATGTAGCGGTGGTACCTACATCATCAATCTTCCTATCATCACCTACTCCTCCTTCCCTATTGAACCTAACGAGATGGGGAGGAGATAAAATTATCTCCACATAATCTCTGCAGATGCGAGGAAATGGTGGAGGCACATCTTGTTGTAACCTAAAATAAAGTCATACTTTATGCAATATAATCATCTTATACTCCCTAATACGCATGCCATATATCCATTGGGTGTGTAAGCTCACCAGATTCTTTGTCATGCCTCTATAAGAAGTAAAATCCACATATAATCTCCATAAAATATTAACTACCGATACACCATCCAACAAGTCACTGTAGTAGGTCACATCTCGTGATGCCTCCTCAACTCATGGATGTGCCCCCACTAACACCCATCTCTTGAAGCCAACCATGTAAATCCCATCATACCAATCCTATCGTGGCAGTCCCTATGGGCACACAATCACTATGTGCTCATAGGCCCAACAATGTAATAGATAAGTGCAATAAATACCATACCACCATAGCGTCGATAGGCCCACAACTCTCTATACAACTACACTAAGTATTCCAGGTCCCATGCAAAACAAACCCACTCCTCTATCATGTATTTTAAAACCCCCATCAATGCTTGGGGAAATCTAATGCCCTCTTATTCTAGGAGTACATAGCATCCCACCACCACCATCATCAATAATGATAGCTTTGGTATCCTGTGGATGAGCAGTGTACATATCCCCATAGTTGAGACTCACACTATGATATCTCAAGTATTTCATCATCTCTTTTCCTATTCATTATTATGACCTAGAAGGCGTGACTAGGGGTATGGTGAAGGTTAGCGTCTTGTCTTGACATTTGACATAATGCTTGACATAGTCATAATAATACTAATTTAGGGTTGGCCAATAGTAGCTGAGGCAAAGTATGCTATTAGCAATGGTGAGGCCACGAAATGAAATCCACAAATCCCTTCATGAATCTCCTTGATGGTATATGGTATTTCCAAACTTTTAAGGCATCGCAGGAGGATACCATATAAGCCAAATTTGTAGAGAAGACCCCCATGATGACATAATAGGAGACAATTTTAAGAAGGCTCGTTGTCCATTGCAGTGAGATCTGGAGGTAGAACTGAAAGGGAAAGGTAGTCAACAAACTTCTTATACTAGATTCCATGTGGGTCCGTTTCAATTCTTGCTAGAAAGTTAATGTATCGGAATAGATAAGAGGGTGACGAAACTTTTGTACTATGACAAATATTTTTGAGTCCGAAGGTGAAGCAAGCATTTTAGAAGGAAGGAAAGCCATGGTATCCTCGAATTTGTTAGTGGATCATGAAAGAGTTTGAATGTTGTAATTGTCAAAGGTGGTCAAAATCATGTCGACGTGATGCTTATACTTTTGAAGTATTTCATTACAAAAAGTATATAAACCATTGACGTAATTGATAACTATTGAGAATCACCAAATATATTAATGGTCTTAACATCTAGGGCAATGGAAGTTTGGAGACCTAACACAAGTGCTTCGTATTCATCCATGTTATTGGTATAGTTGAAGTAGATTTTAAAAGATAAATGCATAGGCTCACCATCATGAGGAATGAGAATTACCCCTACACCACCCCCGCACTGACATTTAAAACCATTGAAAAATAAGTTCATCTGATAAATGGTGTCATCAAGGAAGAGGGTAGCAATGGATTCATCATCGGGAAATCAAAATTAGAATATTGATTTCTAGAAAAAGGTGTGTCTGTAATTTGGTTGGTGATGGTTTGTCCTTTAACGAGACTTTTGATGGATGATTTCAAGATCTAGGTTTGCGAAGGAGCATGAGCCAACATGTGACACATTGATTTTGGTAAGGTTTAGCATTCATGTAGTGCAAGGAGTCGGTGTTGGTAATGATGAATTATTTTTGGTTGAGAAGGTAATGGAGAGGTTTGGTAGTGGCGAAGACAGGGATCAGCAAATTTTTTTGGTGTGAGTTATCTAGTCTCATAATTTAAAATAGCACGACTTATATAATAAATTTCTTACTCCTGTGTTATTAATCATGATGAGCGAACATGGCACCCGAGAATGGTCAATGACAAAAATATAGAGGTAAGAGTGTTTTTCATCTTTGGTAGATGATTATAAGTGGTTGAAGAAGGTATTCCTTTAACGCTTCAAAGGATTTATGGAACTCGATGTCCCAATTGAAGGGCACATACTTTTTAAGAAGATGATGAAAAGGGTGACATCGGTCAAAAATTTGAGAAATAATGTGTTGAATAGATTGCAACTTACCTTACAAACTACAAAGTTTCCAAAGGTAATTAGGTTGAGGCATCTCAAGAATAGCCTTGATTTTGGTAGAATTGATTTCGATACCTTACAGAGAGATGATGAAACCAAGGAGTTTTCTAGAGAGGAAAATAAAGACGTACTTTTTTTTAGTTGAAGGTGAACATAGTATTTGATGAGATGGTCAAAGATGACTTTAAGAACCACGAGGTGTTCGGCCATTCATAGACTTAGTAAGAAGGTCATCCTCATAATATTCCAATGTATCATGCATAATGTCATGAAAGATATAGGTCATAGTGCATTGATATGTGGCACCATCATTTTTAAGGCCAAATGGCATGACATGATAATAGAAAATCCTTTAAGGGCTGATGAAGGCAATTACGTGTTGATCATCGACACAAGTAATATCTGGTTATAACTTGAGAAACTGCTGTCCATGAGTGATATCATGTCATGGTGGCGGTAAGATCAAAAAGTTGGTCGATAATAATTAGAGGAAATTCATCCTTGGGGAAAATAAGGTTAAGGCCATGGAAATCCATGAATATGCGAGTCCCATGTCACTTTGGTGAAAAGATCAATGTTAGAAATCCATTGGGGTTAATCAATGAGAAGAATAAAAGAAATAAAAAGGAGGCACTATAGTTCTTCTTTCACAAGAAGGGAAATGTGAGGATGCATTGTTCGCGAGTTCTGTTTCACATGTTTAGCGCCGAGAATAGTTATGATATTGTGGACCACTATATTTGGGTCAATATTGGGAATATCAACATAAGACCAAGAAAAATTGGTGCTATGATCTTGGAGGAAAGAGGTGAAATCCTCATATTCGATGGAATATAAAAGAGTGGCCTATCTTTAGAATGTAAGGGTAGTCCCAGTGTGAATGTTGATCTCTATGGTTAATTCATTCAACATGGTTTGCGTCTCGAAGGTAAAAACCGATGGATATAAGAATCCTTCACACCTAAATAGGTGAGAATGGAATCATCATCCTGACATTAAAAATGTTGATAGAAGGAGTGTCATCATCGATCATGTTAGGATACATGAGCGAATAGAAGAGGGAGATTCATCATCACGTTGATACATCAAAGGTCCCATAGAAATGATTTTCATTAAAAAAAAAAGTTATGAGGAATGTATTCAGGACCATAAACTCCATCGATTAAGGCGGTGTGGTAGGTGAATAAGATGGAAAAGGTGTATCTTCCTCTACAAGGTTGATACGTGATTTCTTAGAAGAAGGCTCCTTAGAAAATCCAAGAATGTGACGGTCTTTGTGTTTCGAGTGGTGAAAGGAATAAATTTGTGATGACCTTGCTCGTAAATACCAAATATAAAGCCTTTCCAACCACATTGATGGAGGAATGTGTGGGCGAAGTGATGATTGGTGCCTTATTGTAAATCGATGAGAAAAAACGGGTTTGAGTAGGTGGTTCTCAGTATATGAAGAAGCATGAAGTCCCCCATATGTCAATTTAGTGCAAAGATGGGGTGGATTATATGGAAACACCTCACATACAAGTTGGTTTTAATGTGGGTGTTGATGGAGGCTCCGTACACTTAAGGAGTAAGGAAGGTATTGACATTATAAAGGCAATACTCCCCCAAGATAATGCGTTGAAAAGCACCTACCAAGGATCAAAGATGGTATTTGGTTAGTAGGAATGGAAGAATCACCGGGAGCAAGAGAAAAATAAGCATATGGTGTTTGATAAGTAGATGGGTTAGCTATTGGGCCAATTATAGAAGCTGCGATGACAGAGTGGGAATAGAGGAGTTTTTTGGAAGATGTAGCGGTAGAAGTGGTGGATGATGAAGTGGCTAAAGAAGAAGAAGAGGTAGTATTGGCGGATGGGGTAGTAGGCTGAAGAAGAAGCGATAGTGGTGGTAGATTCCTTAACTAGTATAAGGACATCATTAGGTCAATAGAGCATGTTGCAGGTTTTGAATGGAGAGGATCTTCTGAATGGTGTAGTTGTGCCCTTCATGTTCAAATTTTAAACAACAATGTAAGGTATAAGGGACACAACCCATGGTATGGATCTAGGTTTGGCTAAGTAGCATGTTGTATTAGAATTCCCCCTCTAAGACATAGAATAATTTAGGAATAGTATGGGGGCCCATGTAAATGTGGAGAATGATGGTACCGAGGGTGGAAGTCATAGCATCGTTAAATGAACACAACATAACTGGGTTATTATGCATGCAATTGGTAGGGATGTGCATTTTTTTGTATGCATGGGAGGAAATGATGTTGATCTGGAACCTCCATGGATCATAATGCATCGAATGTGTGTATTATCAATGTAGACGAAATGAATAAGGTGGGGTTAGGATCATCGGATTGGAGAGGTACAATATCTTCGTCAGAAAAACTAACAACAAAAACTTGATGAATGGTAGTGGGGGTAGAAGATGGAGGAAAAGTGGTGAGAGCGGCCACATGATGAGGAGTGATAATGGCGGCAACGCGGTTGTGGAGTCATTAGGTAGAAACGTCGATGGATTGTAGGACCTTGATGAGGGCCTAACAATGAGACTACGATGTTTGTATGAATACATTTTGAGGGGAGATTGATGAATTTATTTAATCATGGTATGATGTGTGACTCCATCGAAATGGGATATATGGACCCACTCGGATGGTGATTTTAGGTACAAATGCGAGATGGAATGTTGGGTAAAGGTATAGTGGATTTTTTTTCTATCTTCTCTTTTCCTTTTTCTTTATGTGTGCTAGTGGTAACTTGAATCATGTTAATATGAGGAAGAGAGGGAGATGAATCGTGAAAGGTATAATGAAAAGATGGAAAAATCCTAGTGTGAGATATGATCCTTGTGAAAAGTGTGTGGCGCATTGGCATTTTGGGGGAGGTTGGGCTAGTTCTCTAATCTATACCATATTGATCTCAAATGTCAAAGGAGGATAAAATATCTATGGAGGTAGAGACGAAGGTCGCTAATTAGATATGGGGTGAAGCAACGGGTTGATATGAAAAGGTGGAATGGGATCTTCATCCAAAAGGTCATCTTTGTCACAAAGCTCTTCAGGAGAACACATTTGAAGAAGAATATTTTTAAGGGCCTTACAATTTTCAACATCATGCCTTGGCACACGATGGTAAGCAAAATATTGGTATCATCAAACCCTTCTGGTTTAGGTTTGAGTGGTTTGTAAGGCAATGTGATGACAGAGGTTTCTAAAAGGTTAGAAAGGATGTTAGCATAAGACCTTGCCAAGGGATCACAATGAGAAGTGAGAGTGGGTTTGGATGACTTTTGTAAAAGAGTTATTGCTAAAGGTGGAACAATTTTGGATAGAGGTGTGGGTGGCTTCTATGGAAGAGGTGCTACTGAACGTGGAGTTGGAGTTTGAGTAGGTTTAACTACCTTTTTGGTAGGTAGTATGGTTTTGGGTTTGGGTTGCACCTTCTTGGGTAAAGGTGTGGGAGAAGTATGTTGTTGGTTGTCAAAAGGACTTCAAGAAGAGCAACGATCGGGGGACAAGAAGTCCCTCCTCTTTAATGGGAGAGGTTCCCTTATTCGAAAATGAACTTATTTACACATATAAAAAGCATGATTTTATTGTGGAACTTGGATGTTTTCTATAAGGATTATCAATCACAAAAGGACCGAGGAATGAAAATGTGAGAACGAGAAGAAAGGCACCATTCAGAATTATAGATGACAGAGTAATTCCTTATGCATGCGAGGGTACAGTGAATTGGAACAAGATCATTTGTATCATATTAATAAGATGAAATTTGAAAAGACACAAAGTTCTGTAAATAACATCTGCGAGAATACAAAGCTTCTCAGCATAATACAGACAAATGATCTAACAAGATTAAATGAATAGCTTAGGAATAAAGGAAACCGGATAGACAAAGAATGAAAAGTCCTTCTGTATTGATTTCTTTATGATTTATTTACACTTTCAGAAATAAGCCAAGTTCTTCCTCCTTCAAAATGGCGAGGAGAGGCCATTATATAGTTTACAAATTAGTTACTCTCGGTAACTACTTCTTTTAACTAATGATTAGTTAAAGGGTTGCAAATCGCAATACCCCAACTAATTACAACAAATCCGAGAGAAAGAAGGGGAAGAGAAGAGAAGAATTAGGAGAAGAAGACAGGTGCTTATGACTGGGAGGGACCCACCAACTTTAAGATCCATTTATCTGAATCTCTTCAACGCCTCGGCTATGTCTCTGCCACGTGGGACTGATGTGTTGGCGGTAGACTGAGTCCAAAATCCGAGGCACTTCTCCATTTCCTTATCGAACTCGACATGAGTATGATAATCTTTATTTGCTTCTTCTATGGCAGATTGAAGAGAATAGATCTCCTTCATTTTTTCTTTGGAAATGGAGCTTTCCTTGAATAGATCCCCTTTGACAAAAGCTCTGAATTGAGCTTTGATTTCTTGTAAGGAGAGAGGCACACCAGAAGTCTCATCCTGAAGATGGCAATGTATATCTTTGAAAGTAGATATAACTAGTGTTTTGAAGGCCTCACCCTTCTGCCAGCTATTCTTAATTCTCCCAAAGCCTCCTCCAGGACCTTGATCTTCCATTCCATGTTGTAGACCCGGGACTTTGACAAATTATCCTTTGTATCCTCAAGACCTTGCTTGCCATAAAATATTTTCATCTGTTTGTCCCATGAGGCGGAGGTCTACTATGCAACTGCTCCAAAGTTTAAGTTCTTTATCAATGCTCCCAATAGTGGAGGAGAGCTTCTATTGCAAATTACTCACCTTCCCGTGGAGTTTGAAGGCTTCATCAATGAAGTTTAATCCTGCAACCAGCATATCATCCACCATGGCCTCCATAGCTCTTCCATATACGGAATACTTGTGCATATCTTTGATACTCTGTACTTCATCTTGGCTCAAAATTACAGGTGGTGGAAGAGTAGTCAATGGGGTAGGGTCCAAAACTTTGTCCTTGGACAAAAAGAGATTTGATGAAACTTGTAAGAATCTGGCTTGTTCTTCCAACTGTTCTATGGTTTGCTGCCCTTTCTCTACCCTCCCAATGACTCTGGTACTGTTTCCTAAAGATTGTGGATCTCACCTTCAGGGGTAGACTCTCCCATGGGAATTCTTGAGAGCTCAAGATCAGACACTTGCAAATCTTGCTCTGGCTTATCTGTCTTAGGCTTGGCTATCTCTAGGAATTGTTGGCCTTGAGCGTCAGACACTATCCTGGAGGTAATTCTGGATTTTTTGGCGTGAGAAGGAGGAGTAGTGCCTAACAAGGCTGCCACAGCATCAAAATTTGGTCCTGAGATCAGGAGGAAGACTTTCTCTTCCTACTGTCAACAAGAGGTTGCACCCATGCAAAAGAGGAGGAGGAAGAAGCAGGTGGGGCAAGAGGACCAAGAGACAGAGAACTCATGGCGCCCAAGGTTTGTACTGCTTGTTGCCTCGAGTTGAGATATGAGTGGAGCGCTTGGGGCTCTGGTGCAGAGGAATCAATAGTGCTTGGAAGTTCAGTGCTCTGGACTTCTTTATCCTTATCCATTGGGGCTTCAGGGGCTTGCAGGAGTTGGCACTTCACTTTCTTCACTTTCACTGAGAACAATAATGTTCTCTGGTCCCGAAGGCAATTCTACATGCTTCCTCAGGGGGTCTTTTCCACAGGCTCCTTCTTAACTTCTTTGAATTTCTTCTGATACACCCTGGTGGATGAGGAAGGAGTAGAGGCTGCGAGGTCCTTGAGTTGATGAGGCGTGGAGGGGTTTGCACAGTGCTTCGATCAGGTGTCGATGCTTCCCTCCTTGGTGTTGAAGCATCCTTGGAGGAGGATTCCCACAGTGCCTCCTAAGTGCTCACGAACTTTCTATCAAACCGAGATCTTGGTCCTCACTAAGGCCGGGCTAGGATTTCAGCCAAATCATCCTTCTCCTTTTTAAACCAATCCAGTCCTCGAGGGAGTGTGTTTGACCACATTGTCATACTCATATGAGTGCAGTCGAGAATTGTCATCTTGAGCCCTTCGGGAACTTGAGTACAAGTTAGTTCTTGAATTAATTGTAGGAAAACCTGCCATAATGCCTCCTTACGGCTTCAAAATCATCGGCCTGATCAGCCCATAGTCTCTCGTATACCGCCCTATGATGATAGGTTATCTTGATGTTCTACTCAATAAACTTTTTCAAGTCAAAACAAGTTCTTGGCTTGAAGAAATGGACAGTGATGGGAGCTAGGGCTCTTTCTATATTTTGTGCATCCAGGGCTGTTTTGCAGGTGTAATTTCCCAAAGAGATGGGGAAGTGCAAACCAGTAATTTTCTTGTCTCTGCAGGTTCTATGCAATTTGTCCAATTGCCTGCACACTTCTATCAAGGCCATTTTGTCATTGCAGAACATAGGAAGCTTGAGAGGAGTGCTCTCATAGCCAGCAAGCCTGATATAGGAAAATTTTCTGAATTGGATAAAATAAGCACCGTAGTGCGATATCAGACTCATGGCTTCATCAGAAAATCTTCTCATTGTGTCACTCTCAAGAAGCGACAATGTACATGGTGAAAGCATCATTCACCCTTCAGAAATTGTGATTGCTGGTTTCTAGGGTGAACTGCGGGCAGTAGGCATACACGGGGTCATCCTTGTGAGCATCGATGTATGAAAAACCAAACCATTGCCTCGATGCTGCTAGAGTATACATCAGGTATGAAGTCATATAGAATTTCTTTGTTTGTTGTACATTAGACAGTTGCTCTGCTAGGTTCATACTGATGATCTCTGCCCAGTTGATATTCTGAGTTCCCTCGCACACCATATTGATAAGCGGGCACATCCAGAAATGGAACTCATTAGTAGAGGGTAAGCCCATAACCCGAGCTAGTAGGATTATGAAATCTGATAGTTCTTCATTGAAATCGGCATGGAAAAGAGTCTTGGATAGACGAGATGCCCCCTTCTTAGGGTTTTTCAGCCAGGACTTCACCACCTGCGCCTTATAATTATCATTGTCTTGATTGAAAAGGGCCTGTGCTTGATTCTGGGAGATAACTATAGCATTGTCCATTTCTGGAATCCTTAGTGCAGTGCCAATGGTGGCAGCGTCAAGTTTGGCGATGAGCTCCCCATGCACGTTTGTCAACTCACTCGAATCAGGGTTGAAATGAGCCCCGCATGAGAGCACTGTGTCTGCGCATTGCATCGAGATAGGGAAACCACCAGCGAAAGCTAGACCACTGTCATGAATCATCATGCCATCGGTGAAGGGTTCGCGTCTGTCATCCTTGTCCAAAAATCCCCAAAGTCAAGGTGGCGAACTTCATTGTCCCCGATATCGGGAACGGCGGACTCGAGTGGTGAAATTTGTTCCTGCCCCAGAATTTGATCTTCATGTTGATAGTAACTCGGAGAGCAAAGGCTGCAAGCTAGACTTGGGATGGAATTGCAGGGGGAATGGATACGCGCACAGGAATTTTGGTTGCAAGGGTTCGAACAATAGATAGCATGAAAGCAGTGTGCAAAAACGCATAGGGGGCAATTTCATTATATAGCCGTTTAGGAGAGAGAAAGGTAATAAATGCGCATTAAATACATATCTACCAAATTGAAAAGCAAGATATTCGGGTAGAGCGGGAAAAATTAGCACGAATGGCACTTGGTTCATTTGGGACACGAGGGACGCTGAAAGCGCGAAGTACGCGGTTCGGCCGATTCGGGCGATGCGGGGAAAAGACGCACAAATGCTTTTGGGACATGCGGGACGAAAGTACGTGGAATACGTGAATTCGGCCGAATCGGGCGAAAAGGGAACAACGGGTCAGGTGAACTTGGGACATTTGGGACAAAAAAGTTCGACTCGGGCCCAAAAGAACAAAGACTTGGGGTAAACCACGATCGGGGAGCAGAGAGCCCAAATGAACTTGGGACATGCGGGACAAAAATGTCTGACAGGCCGAAAAACACACAAAATGACCCAAAAAATGTAGATTTTCCCAATTTCTTGACTTTTCACATTATCAGGACAACAGAAAAGACACTTAACCTCAAAATTTTAATTTTCAACTTCTTAAAAGTAGGGGAATTTTGAGTGGACAACAGCTGGCTCCTTCTAGGGATGACTTGGCATAAATTCAAAGAATGAGACAAGGCAAGAATTTAGACAAACTCAGGGAAGTAGACCAGTACCTTATCCATTGGGCCACGGAGTCAAAAGCAAACCAATACGAGAGACAACACACACCAAAAAAAGGAAAGAAAAAAAAAAACGCTATACTGAGAATATACAAAGGACTTCCTAATCACCTATGACTTAAACAGTTTCAGGTATTGCCCACTATAAGGAAGTGGGAGAGAAGAACCATCCATATAATCAAGGTAAAAAGAATTCTTACCAGTGAAGTGCCTGATCTTGAAAGGTCCGAGCCAAAGGGAATCAAACTTGCCATGGCTGCCACGAGGTTCATGCCTTTTATCCCACAACAAAATAGTGTCTCCAACTTGGAAATCTCTGAACCTGGCTTTCTTATCAAACAAGACCTTTACTTTCTGTTGGTGAGAAGATATCCTATCAATGACTTCAATCTGTCCTCATTCATTTGTGAAGATACATGATTCTCTTATCGAAGAATCATTGAAACTGGTATCTTGATGGCCTTCATTAGATCTGCAGGGGTAGCTCCATTATTCTTGTGCAATTGAGCTTCTACTCCATATACTACCTGAAAAGGAGACATTCCAATGGCTCTCTTAGGTGTGATCCTATCTGCCCAAAGAGCATCATAGAGTTTCTTGTGCCAGTTCCTCTGGGATTCATTGACTAATTTCCTTATTATGGCCACCAGATTTTTATTTGTGGATTCTGCTTGTCCATTTCCCTGAGGATAGTAATCTGAGGAGTGAGCCAAGGAGATGCCATATCCATAGCAAAAATCCATCATCTCGGTTGAAGAAAAATTTGAAGCATTATCTGTCACAATCTTGTTTGGCACACCATACCTTACCAAGATGTTTTCTTTGATAAAGCTACATACTACTTCTGAAGTAGTACTCTTTACTGGAATGGCTTCTACCCATTTGGTGAAATAATCTGTGGCGGTTAATACATGGGTATGACCAGCACTAGAAGAGGGATTAAGTGTTCCAATGAAATCTAAACCCCATTGTTGAAAAGGTTCTTCGATCACAACTGGTTTAAGGGGCAAGGAGGCCAACTTGGGTCTACCTACGAAAGTCTGACATGCTTCACATTTATCAACCCACTTTGATGCATCTCTGAACAAGGTAGGCCAGTAATATCCTCCACGAAGTATTTTATGAGTAGTGACAGTTGATGAGTAATGCCCTCCACATGCCTGATCATGAAAAGCTGAGAGTAGCTTTTTCTGTTGTTCCTTGTCCACACATTTCAAAAACCTTCCATCTAACCCACGTTTAAACAAGGCGTTTTCCCACAACACATATTGGGTTGACCTTAGTTTAACGGCCCTCTTTTCTTTGGTAGACAAATGAGAGGGGCATTCCCCATAGGTGAGAAAATGAGTGATATCAGCATACCATTCATCAAGCCAGAGCTAAGAAAGCAGAAGGTAGGAAGACCAACTTTATCCTCCAGTAACTCATGTCTAGCTCCTTCAGCGATGAGTTCACACAGGCCTTTTCCACGGATGAGCTTGGTTGGTTTGATGTCAATATCATATTCTTGAACCTTGGCCACCCAGTTCCCTCTCTTGGATCCAAATTCTGCTTGTGTGAGAATTGACTTGATAGTTGTATCGGTACCACACCGTGGGTGAGAGTTAAGAATGTAAAAATGAAAGCTGCTTGTGACTTTAACCACTGCAAAAGCATGTTTTTCCATTATGGTGTATTTTAACTCATGATCTTTTAGAATATAGCTCATAAATGCAATTGGGAGTTCGTGCTCATTAGAATCTTCCTGAGTCAAAACAGCAACCAAGGTGTTATCTGTGGCGTAGCAATAGATAATGAAATCTTTGCTGAAATCTGGACATGCTAAAACAGGAGTTTTAGCAATGGCCCTTTTAATACCTTCAAAGGCTTCTTTCCCTTCAGGAGACCAACCAAACGTTTGTTTTCCTTTCATCATTTGGGAGATATTCAAAGTTAGCTCTACAAAATCAGGGATGAACCTTCTCAAAAAGTTGATCTTACCAAAGAAAGAGTGCACTCCCTTTTTGCTGGTTGGAAGAGGAATTTGCTGAATAGCTTGAACTCGCTCAGGATCGATTTTTATACCATCTTTGGAGACAACGTGCCCCAATAATTTCCCCTCCATGACACAAAAAAATAGATTTCTTAGGATTCAAAGAGATCCCATGTTCTCTACATCTTAGCAAAACTGTTTCTAGATGCTGAAAATGATCGGCCCTTGTTTTAGAAAACACAGTCAAGTCATCAAGGTATACTAACAATACACTTCCCTTTCAAACTTCCAAAGGCTAAGTCCATAGCTCTCTGAAAAGTAGCACCGGCATTAATGAGCCCAAAAGGCATCCTTTTGTAAGCAAAGGTACCCCGAGGGTAGTGAAAGCCGTTTTGTGTTGATGCTGTGGTATTAACTTCTACTGGTTATATCCACGAGAATCCATCAAGCATAGACAACATTTCGGATCCGTTCTGCTTGCAGACCTGATCCATCATAGGTAAGGGATAATTATCTTTCAAGGAAGCTTGATTTAGATTCCTGAAGTCAACACAGATACGAATCTCACCATTTTTCTTTCTAACAGGCACAATATTGGCAATCCATGTTGAATGATGGATAGGAAAAATGATTTTAGCCTTCAATAACTTCTGTATTTCCTGAAAAATGGTGTCAGCTATTTTAGGATTGTATTGCCTCTACTTTTGTTTAAAAGGCTTAATCCCAGGTTTGAGAGGAATAAAATGTTGCATCTCCTTTGGTTGGAAAGCTTTTAAATCTTCATAGGAATAAGCAAGAACATCCTTATACTTCTTTAAAAGATCAATTACCTTCTTCCTCTCATCTGGTGTGCAACATTTTCCAATGTTCACGAGTTTAGGATCAGTAGAACTCCCAATATTAATTTTTCATATTCAGCTGATTGTTGAGGTCCAGTAGAAGCTCTAAACTTTACATACCTGTCGTGTTTATCAAACAGTTTCTCTAAACTCACCAATCCTTTTGGAATCTTGTTTCCTTTGAGTTTGATACATCCATCCTGATCCACTTCTTCTTCTTGGGTGGCTTCTTTGTCAAAGGGCACACTTTCACGAGGCAAATTATCACTTCCTTCAAAGTACAAGCTGTTCAAAATTATCCTTGAGTTCTAAGAAAGAAAGCAAGTGTTGATCATCATTGAAAACTTGCCAGTTACTTGTATTATCAGGTACACTAGGTCGATGGATCATCTCAATGGTGAACTTATCTTGAGAAAAGTCAGGATGAGGTATGAGCAGTGACCCTGAGACTGCTAGTGAATCAGCCCTAGTATTCTTCTCCCTAGGTATTGCTTCGATGGAGAAAGCATCAAGAAATTCAATGGAGTCCCAAACTTGATTCTGTAATGTTTTAACCTTCCATTCTTTACCTGGAAGAGGTTTCTAACTTGCTTGACAATCAATTCCGCATCCCCACGAGCTAGAAGATTCTTCACACCTTGTTCTTTTGCCACATGGAGTCCAAGAATGAGAGCTTCATACTCTGTTGTATTATTGGTATTTTCAAATTGCAACTTGAATGAGAAAGGATGAATGCTTCCTTCAGGCGACACCAATATGACACCAGCTCCAGAACCAGCTGAAGAACAACTTCCATCAAACTCTAATATCCAAACACCATTAGGATCTTTAGGTGACACTTTGGGGAGTTGGATTTCTTAGAGACATAATCATGTAGTTGCCATGCCCCATATCCTCATAGAGTATTTGTGCTTTGGGATCATCAGTTTTTTGTACAATATACTCAGACTGCTTCTCAGGCAGCAACTTCTTCATTTTCCCATTAACAGGTATGAGGGCATGTGACCAATCCATTTGAATTTCTCCACCCACATCCTTACAAAAGTTTCTTGCTTAGCAACATCCCATATGAAGGAGGAATATCTGCTACTAAGATAGTAGCCAAAACTTTCTTCTCAGGAAAAGTAGCAAAAGCCACTTGTGCATCCTTAATTCTTCCGACCAAGGGGCACTTCCTTACTCTCCATGGAATAACAAGATCCGTAAGTGCGTGTGAGAGTCAAGCCTAAGGCATGAGCTACTTTGCGGGCATCACATTGTCGATGCTCCCAGTCTATGGCGTAATTACTGAGCCTATGGCCAGCTATAAGGAGTGTTACATAGAATGGTTTGATTTTGTCATTGGGTGAGGTGACAGCGGCTACCAGATTAGGCTGTGGTGCAGAAGAAGGAGTGGGTAAAAGGCCTTTAGAGGTAGTTTTAGAATGGGAATTGACAAAGTGAATCATTTTAGCAAAAGCCTTGGGATGGGTTTGATAATATTCAGCCTCTGAGATTTGAACCTTAGTCTTTTTTAGGTGATCAATAATATCAAAAGACCCAGAAGTGGACGGGTTATCATCACTTGAGATCCTAGGTTTATCAATTTTAGGGGAAAAAGAAGTAACTTTAGTAGCAGAATTGATAGGACTCACCTTTGGTGTAGATGAAATGGGGATCGGAGATCCTCTTTTTGCAATTACGAGGGATAGTTGTCGGCTGCTCCTTAGATTTCTTGGTGGGCTGCATCACTTTCTCCCTCTGATTTGTCTGCTCTCGAGTCATGACAGCGTATGATTCACTATTCATGTCTGCTACTACTTCGTCATAATCATCCCCTTCATCAATGCCTTCAGTGGTGAAGAAATTAACTCGAGATCCCTCAAGTTCATCTGTTTCATCATCAACCTCTTCAACAAATTCCTCACAATCTTCATTAACCTCCTCATCCTCTGGTTCCTCAACTTCACAGGTTGCATTGACAGGAACTTTAATAGGAGGTCCTTCAAGCGCTAGCCTTGTTTGAGAAGCAGGAAAATGATTTCTGGGCTGAAAATTCCTCCTTGGAACATCTGCATAGGGAGTATGTTGAGCCAATTGTTTCTTAATGGCGATGAGATCATTTGCAAGTTTTTGTACCAATGGATCAGTATTAGGTCCGAGGAGTGGAAGAGGAGGAAGAAGCGGACTTAGATTTAGAAGGGTCTCTCCTCAACTTCCACGACATGATTAAATCATCTTGACACTAACAACAAGAGTTTGATCCTCGGCCATGTTGCGAGATTAGCCCTTCTCAGTGCATAACTAACTTCAGGCAATTGGGCGTTTAGGAAGAAGCATTTTTGAATTTGATCTACAAGTTGAGTATTTGGTGGAATTTTGTTAATCAACTTGTTGAATCGAGCCACAAATTCTCTCATGGGCTCTTGTGAATCCTTCTTTATTTGAGAAATTTGGGCTAGCAAGGCATGCACGTCTTCCACCGGTTTGAAACGGTTTTCAAACCTAGTTCTCATTGTGTCCCAGCTAGTGATAGCTCCGGCCGGAAGGTGATAGAACCAATCAGCAACATTATCTTGTAAAGTCTCAACAAAAGTCTTACGGAGACGTCTTCATGTTCAACTCCCAGAACTCCGCATGCAACTATGAAGGCTGCGATGTGTTCATCAGGATGTACTTTACCATCACCTTTGAATTTAGGAAAGTTCTTACGGTTACCTCTGGGTAACTCATGCAAAGGCTGAGGAAGGGCAAGAGGCCCACACGATGACCCCAGGGCAATGGTACCACCATTCTTGGAAAAATGGCTTGAAGAGGAACTGAAACACCAGCAAGAATCAAAGCTCGAAGATTAGGACTGATTTGCTCTGAAGGAATACCACCCGTAGGGATTCTATCTTGGACAGGTGGAGTGCTTGTTGAACGAGCCTTTCTATTTCTTCTTGTTGAAGGGAAAGGAAAACCTGTTGTTCCAAAAGTTGAAACGAGAATCTTGAATACCAGGGCCCTTCTCCCTCGAGTAAAATGTGGAGTCACGGATCAAAGATGATCAATAAATGATTATAGAAGCTGGAATATGATTCCCAGTGAGTCACCAAAAGCTGTTGGTCATCAAAAGGACTTCAAAGAGCAGTCGGGGGACAAGAAGTCCCTCCTCTTTAATGGGAGAGGTTCCCTTATTCGAAAATGAACCTATTTACACATATACAAAAGCATGATTTTCTTGTGGAACTTGGATATTATGAAAGTGTTTTCTATAAGGATCATCAATCACAAAGAAAAGGACTGAGGAATGAAAATGCGAGAAATGAGCGAAAGGCACCATTCGAAATTATAGATGACGAGTAATTCCTTATGCATGCGAGGGTACAATGAATTGGAACAAGATCATTTGTATCATATTAATAAGATGAAATTTGAAAAGACACAAAGTTCTGTAAATAACATCTGCGAGAATACAAAGCTTCTCAGCATAATACAGACAAATGATCTAACAAGATTAAATGAATAGCTTAGGAATAAAGGAAACCAGATAGACAAAGAATGAAAAGTCCTTCTGTATTGATTTCTTTAAGATTTATTTACACTTTCAGAAATAAGCCAAGTTCTTCCTCCTTTAAAATGGCGAGGAGAGGCCATTATATAGTTTACAAATCAGTTACTCTCGGTAACTACTTCTTTTAACTAAAGATTAGTTAAAGGGTTGCTAAATCAATAATACCCCAACTAATTACAAAAATCCGAGAGAAAGAAGGGGAAGAAGAAGAAGAATTAGGAGAAGAAGACAGGTGCTTATGATTGGGAGGGACCCACCAACTTTAAGATCCATTGTCTGAATCTCTTCAACGCCTCTGCTATGTCTCTGCCACGTGGGACTGATGTGTTGGCGGTAGACTGAGTCCAAAATCCGAGGCACTTCTCCATTTCCTTATCGAACTCGACATGAGTATGATAATCTTTATTCGCTTCTTCTATGGCGATTGAAGAGAGCAGATCTCCTTCATTTTTCTTTGGAAATGGAGCTTTCCTTGAATAGATCCCCTTTGACAAAAGCTCTGAATTGAGCTTTGATTTCTTGTAAGGAGAGAGGCACACCAGAAGTCTCATCACGAAGATGGCAATGTATATCTTTGAAAGCGAGATATAACTAGTGTTTTGAAGGCCTCACCCCCTTACCGGCTATTCCTTAATTCTCCCAAAGCCTCCTCCAGGACCTTGATCTTCCATTCCATGCTGTAGACCCAGGACTTTGACAAATTATCCTTTGTATCCTCGAAGACTTTGCTTGCCATCAAAATATTTTCATCTGTTTGTCCCATGAGGCGGAGGTCTACTATCTGTTGCTCCAAAGTTTAAGTTCTTTATCAATGCTCCCAATAGTGGAGGAGAGCTTTTGTTGCAAATTACTCACCTTCCCATGGAGTTTGAAGGCTTCATCAATGAAGTTTAATCCTGCAACCAACATATCATCCACCATGGCCTCCATAGCTCTTCCATATACGAATACTTGTGCATATCTTTGATACTCTGCACTTCATCTTGGCTCAAAATTACAGGTGGTGGAAGAGTAGTCAATGGGGTAGGATCCAAAACTTTGTCCTTGGACAAAAGAGATTTGATGAAACTTGTAAGAATCTGGGCTTGTTCTTCCAACTGTTCTATGGTTTGCTGCCCTTTCTCTACCCTCCCAATGACTCTGGTAACTGTTTCCTGAAGATTGTGGATCTCACCTTCAGGGGTAGACTCTCCCATGGGAATTCTTGAGAGCTCAAGATCGGATGCTTGCAAATCTTGCTCTGGCTTATCTACCTTAGGCTTGGCTATCTCTAGGAATTGCTGGCCCTGA
Organism: Taxus wallichiana var. yunnanensis; assembly: GCA_018340775.1. Lineage (NCBI taxonomy): Eukaryota > Viridiplantae > Streptophyta > Pinopsida > Cupressales > Taxaceae > Taxus > Taxus wallichiana. The sequence goes on along the minus strand of CM031243.1, from coordinate 363,976,709 downwards.
GCGTCAGACACTATCCTGGAGGTAATTCTAGATTTTTTGGCGCGAGAAGGAGGAGTAGTGCCTATGACAAGGCTGCCCATCAAAAATTTGGTCTGAGATCAGGGAGGAAGACTTTCTCTTCCTCTTTGTCAATGAGAGAGGTTGCACCCATGCAAAGAGGAGGAGGAAGGAAGAAGGTGGGGCAAGAGGACCAAGAGACAGAGAACTCATGGCACCCAGGTTTGTCTTTGCTTGTTGCCTCGAGTTGAGATATGAGTGGAGCGCTTGGGGCTCCTGGTGCAGAGGAATCAACAGTGCTTGGAAGTTCAGTGCTCTGGACTTCTTTATCCTTATCCATTGGGGCTTCAGGGGCTTGCAGGAGTTGGCACTTCACTTTCTTCACTTTCACTGAGAACAATAATGTTCTCTGGTCCTGAAGGCAATTCTGCATGCTTCCTCAGGGGGTCTTTTTCCACAGGCTCCTTCTTAACTTCTTTGAATTTCTTCTGATACACCTGGGTGGATGAGGAAGGAGTAGAGACTGCAGGTCCTTGAGTTGATGAGGCAGGAGGGGTTTGCACAGGTGCTTCTGATCTAGGTGTCGATGCTTCCCTCCTTGGTGTTGAAGCATCCTTGGAGGAGGATTCCCCTGAGTGCCTCCTAAGCTCACGAACTTTCCTATCAAACCAGATCTTGGTCCTGACTAAGACCGGGGCTAGGATTTCAGCCAAATCATCCTTCTCCTTTTTAAACCAATCCAAGTCCTCCAAGGGAGTGTGTTTGACCACATTGTCATACTCATATGAGTACAGGTCAGAATTGTCATCTTGAAGCCCTTCAGGAACTTGGTACAAATTAAGTTCTTGAATTAACTGGAAGGAAAACCTGCCATAATGCCTCCTTCTGGCTTCAAAATCATCAGCACAGTCAGCCCAATAGTCCTCTGTGTCTACCCTATGATGATAGGTTATCTTGATGTTACTACTCAATAAACTTTTCAAGTCAAAACAAGTTAAGGCTTGAAGAAATGGACAGTAATGGGAGCTAGGGCCCTTTCTATATTTTGTGCATCCGGGTTGTTTTGCGGTGTAATTTCCCAAAGAGATGGGGAAGTGCAAACCAGTAATTTTCTTGTCTCTGCAGGTTCTATGCAATTTGTCCAATTACCTGCACACTTCTATCAAGGCCATTTTGTCATTGCAGAACATAGGAAGCTTGAGAGGAGTGCTCTCATAGCCAGCAAGCCTGATATAGGAAAATTTTTGAATTGGATAAAATAAGCACCGTAGTGCGATATCAGACTCATGGCTTCATCAGAAAATCTTCTCATTGTGTCACTCTCAAGAAGCTTGACCAATGTACATGGTGAAAGCATCATTCACCCTTCAAAATTGTGATTGCTGGTTTCTAGGGTGAACTGCGGGCAGTAGGCATACATGGGGTCATCCTTGTGAGCATCGATGTATGAAAAACCAAACCATTGCCTCGATGCTGCTAGAGTATACATCAGGTATGAAGTCATATAGAATTTCTTTGTTTGTTGTACATTAGACAGCTCACTAGGTTCATACTAATGATCTCTGCCCAGTTGATATTCTGAGTTCCCTCGCACACCATATTGATAAGCGGGCACATCCAAGAAATGGAACTCATTAGTAGAGGTAAGCCCATAACCCGAGCTAGTAGGATTATGAAATCTGATAGTTCTTCATTGAAATCCGCATGGAAAAGAGTCTTGGACAGACGAGATGCCCCCTTCTTAGGGTTTTTAGCCAGGACTTCGCCACCGCGCCTTATAATTATCAACATGTCTTGATTGAAAAGGGCACTGTGCTTGATTACGGGAGATAACTATAGCATTGTCCATTTTTGGAATCCTTAGTGCAGTGCTAATGGCGGTAGCGTCAAGTTTGGCGATGAGCTCCCGTGCACGTTTGTCAACTCACTCGAATCAGGGTTGAAATGAGCCCCACGCATGAGAAACCTTGTGTCTGCGCATTGCACTGAGATAGGGAAACCACCAGTGAAAGCCAGACCACTGTCATGAATCATCTGTGCCATCGGTGAAGGGTTCGCATCTGTCATCCTTGTCCAAAAATCCCCAAAGTCAAGGTGGCGAACTTCACTGTCCCCGATATCGGGAACGGCGGACTCGAGTGGTGAAATTTGTTCCTGCCCCTGGAATTTGATCTTCATGTTGATAGTAACTCGGAGAGCAAAGCTGCAAGCTAGACTTGGGATGGAATTGCAGGGGGAATGGATACGCACGCAGGAATTTTGGTTGCAAGGTTCGAAGCAATAGATAGCATGAAAGCAGTGTGCAAAAATGCATAGGGGCAGTTTCATTATATAGCCATTTAGGAGAGAGAAAGGTAATAAATGCACATTAAATACATATCTACCAAATTGAAAAGCAAGATATTCGGGTAGAGCGGGAAAAATTAGCACGAATGGCACTTGGTTCATTTGGGACACGAGGGACGCGAAAGCGCGAAGTACGCGGTTCGGCCGATTCGGGCGATGGGACATTCGGGAAAAAAAGACGCAATGAAAACCGCTTTTTTGGGACATGCGGGACGAAAGTACGTGGAATACGTGAATCGGCGCCCAATCGGACAAAAGGAACAACGGGTCAGGTGAACTTGGGACATTTGGGACAAAAAGTTAACCTCAAAATTTTAGCCTTCTTAAAAGAACAGACTTTTGAGGGAAACCGTGAAGTAGAAGATCGGGGAAGTGGAGAGCCCATGGTGAATGAACTTGGGGCACATGGGAAGGGAGGTTTAAGAAAATGTCAAATGATGAGGCATGACAAGAAAAACACACAAAATGACCCAAAATTACGTAGATTTTCCAATTTCTTGACTTTTCACATTAGGACCTAGGGACAAGTGGCAAAAAGACACTTAACCTCAAAAACCCTCATATCAGCATCTCGAGTCTTAACAAAATCCTACAAACATATCCAAAACCCCATCACTCTCTATGCAATAACAAGGAGTTCCCAATCCTTAGTTTTTGACATTTCCACCAAATTTTCCCTAGTGACACTAGTCACCCAACCGACATCGATCTACCTCCATAGGCACCTGGTCACCTCACGATGTCAATATTTAAGACTAGAAATTTTCCATAAACCAACAAGCTCATAAACTTTCCAAAACCCTTCTTAGCCTTACCTAGACCTCAATTATAACCTTTTACGACTCGTAGACCCAAAACAACCAATTAACTATCCGATTTAATCATAACATTTCTGTTAAGTTAAATTCCCTTATTGTATGGTGTAGGAGACACCTAAATCTTATCAACTACAATAATAATCATTGGTTTATCATTTTTTCTTGCATTAAGTTGTATTAAACAAAGGATTGACAGTCATTTAAGGAAGCATCACGCTTCCCGAGATCTAGCCTTGCTAGGCGGTCCTCGACTCTTTCTCGGATCTCTCCATATTTGGTTTAAACACCGCCAACAATGCAGCCAATGCCTTCTTCCATCTACATAACATAGGTATTCATCCTTGGCCTTTAACCTTATCTATTTTGCCGCATTATTTTGAGATGAAACAGGACCAATGATGATCATAATATAAATATCTCGTAAGAGAATCCAAATCAAGAGGAGGACCTTATGCTACTACCTCTTAAATAATGGATCCCATCAGTTCATATTCCACCATTAATTATATTCCATAATACACACCACATCATCCACATCGTATATGTCTATCTCCTCATCTCTTCTATCATATCTATCAAAAGCTTTTTATGCTAGGTGTTAAATTACCTTCTAACCATCGAGAACATCTACATGAGTACTCTTCTATGTAACTTGTTATGGGAGCACATTTTGTATCACACCAAACTAGTTTTTCACTCACTCGTATTAAAAAAAATCATTATAATATGGAAGTTACCCCAATAACCACCTACTCATGCACAAATGATGCTATTGTATGTCATCCTCAACCCAACCTCCATTATCTTGATACGTCATATATATAATATCTTGTTAGAGTTTAACATTTATTTGGGTATATTAAATATCCCAATATTATGTATTATAATTACATAGTGGATTATTAATTCACATAATCTAGATAATGTGAGGTGATCTATAGCTTTCACCTCTTTTATCTTATTATAGAGAATTTTTATTATAAGGAATATTGGAGTCGTATTTCAAATGTATCTCCTTTTCCACTTTGCACCCACTTCTCTTCACTTTATGGGAAATAGTGACACTAGGCACACACTTGGAATGTTATCCAATGAAATGATTGGAGCTATTTTGTAACTCATTATCTCTCTACTCTATTCCAAGAGTGTTTAGGTCTCTTCCTTAACACTTACTCATTTGTTCCATCTCTCATGTTAAAGAGTTTCTTGAGGATTGTTTGTCTTTCATGCTTTATTTTCTCTCTCTCAATTTTATTATTTATCAAAAAAAATTATGCACATTGTGTTATCTTATAAATGCTTTGAGCCATCTTTCAATAATATGTGGGGTTTTCTTCCAATTTCCCCACTTGGCAGATATTTTCTCAAAAAAATTATGGTAAGCTTAATACTTTCGTTAATTTCATTGCATTTTATTTACTTATGATTCAATATTTTAGTAGTTGATCTTCAAATTATTTCTTACATGGTACTAGAGCTATACTACTAAATCTTGTTTCTAAGTGTGCAGATTTTTGGTGGAGAAGCAAGAAAATTTATTGGTTTATTTGACACATTTTTTTGCAAGGGCTCATACCCTTGCAAATATTTTTGTATTTTTATAACCATTATTATTCTTGTTATCTTTTTTCTTGCAATATAACATTTTGAAGGATTCTCCACATTATACAAGCTTGCTAGAAGCTCTTTCAAATCAAATCCAAATCCGTTATTTTATGGTATTTTAAATTTATTATTAAGTTTATTTGAAAAAATACATAAATAATTTTAATTCATTAGCCTTTTTTATTAATATTTTAATATCCTTAGATCTCTTTTTTTTATTATTTATATTCATTTATTTTCTTTTGTAAAAAAAAGGATGAAGAAACATTTTGTTTGGGCTCATTTTTACTCGAGTTTTTTTTATAAATTCCATATGAAAAACATGTCATAAATTTTGACCGACATTATGGATCTCTTAAAAATTTAATGGGTGTTTTCCTTTCTATGTTAGGAACATGTTTAAGTTGTATCCGAACCCAATTTACGGTTTAAGAGATAAATGTAAATTAGTAAACTGATTTAAATAGTTTATACGTAGATTTTCTAAAAACTTTTGTCTAGAAAATAGATTATATATTTTAATTTTCAATCTAGACCTTTTATTTTATTTTATTGGGTTTCCTCTATATTTTGGAAAAAAAATGTCAAATTTATAGCCTAACCCAAATTATGGTTTATGAGAGAAAAACTCTTAAAAATCATTAAAAATATATTTTATTCATGCTTTTAATGTAATGTTTTTAATAACTTCATTATCTTAAAAAAATTATTTGGTTTTTTTTGGCCCAATATCCTTGTAATGGATTTTTGGAAATGTGCATTTTAAAACTTTTTCCAATAAGTGTTATTTTTTGAAATTATTTACTTAATGCTCAATCTTTTTATATATTTTATTACTTTGTGGTTTTTAAATTGGCATTAGTTTTAACTTTTAAAAACATAAAGAAACAAATTTTATCTCGAGATAATGAAATTATTGCTCTTAAATGTCAAATTCAATGTCAAAATAAGACTATTAATGCATTGCAAAACTCTTTTGATATGAAATTAGTGGACATGCATAATTTTGTTGACACACTAACTATTAAGATTACATCTTTAGAAAAACATGTTTCTAATGTTGATATTGATAGCAATATTTCTTCTCCTTCAAATAATGAATGTTTATCTATGCAAAATCATATTTCTAACCCTAGTTTAAAAATAATGAAATTGATGGGTTACAATGGAGGTGGTCTTGGTAAAGATGAAAATGGAATTGTTGAGCCTCTTTCTTTTAAACCTACTTCTAACTTAAAGGGTTTGGTTTTAATGAACCTAACATTAATATGGAGTTTCATTTCCCTACTCATTTTAGGAATTTATAATTTGATTCTTCTAGATCTAAAATTTAATATAAGATTTCTTTTGATATTACCTTGGTTAAAAATGTTGAAAATTGTAAAGATTATGGTAGAGATGAGCATGATATTGTTAAATGTTGGAAATTACATCCTTGTAAAACTTGTGGTAGAACAAATCATGACTCATTTCATTGTTGAAAAACAACTAAACCTACTAAACTATACGTTAGAAAAATATGGATCCCCAAAGTTTTTATATCTTCAAAGGTAATGGTGTTCCTTTTTGTTCTAAGTATTCAAGTGAAATACATAAGGTCCGTATTTCAAGAAACGCCAAACACCTTATTTGTATAATTTCATTGGTTAACATATGTATTAGGTATAAACCTAATTTTTAACTTTTCTTTTTCAATACATGTTACTAACAATTTCCTTTGTGTAGATAATGGTCAGTGATCCATCTATTTCTAGAGTGTGTGCCTTAAAGGGCTGCAAACGGATAATGGTTATTCACGTAACCATTATAGGTTAGTGATAGTACATAGAGATAGGTTCAATATTTGGTTTTGGATTTAGTTTTCCTTTCACTAGTTATCCTTAATCTCTTAGGCCTCATGCACATCACACTTACAACTTCTTTCTTTCATCTCACCACTTTGCACTTTGTTTATCCACATCCATGATCTACGACACACCATTTTTACTTTTTAAACATGTTACCTCTTTTCAACACCTATGGTCGACACCATCGCCAATAGGAAATGATGTCGGTGTCACATATTCTCATGGCCAATGCTATCACCTCTAGGTTATGGTGTCATATGTATCCCCTCACCTCATTTTCCATTCATAAGAAAAAGAAGCCAGATCATCCAGATTGCCATTTTCTCTACTCTTTTACACAATCTTCACATCTTATTTCCTATATCTTGGTTCATCTTACATATTTCTTGGATTAGATTGGATAATCTTCTTCTTGGATGGTTTCTTGCACTATTAGGTCACATATAGTGAGTTGAGGACATGAATGGTGTTTCCCTTCTCCACCTAATAACAAGTCTCTCTAGGTGTGTTGTTTCTCTAGAGATATAAATGCATAAGTGACCACCCTGTAGGTATAAGGTGATTTTTGTAACCATCTCTTGTAATTTTTCATAGATAAGTTTTTTTCCTTCTTTATTGTGCTATGTTAGCTTAGTATTATACATGTTTGGATGCTAGTTAACATAGTACTCTTATCCATTATCAGTTCCTTAGTTATCATCACTTTCATTTTAGTTTCATTTATTGTTGATCTATACTTCTCCACACCCAACTACCAATATATACGTAGATTTCCTTCCTCTATCTTGAACGCGGCCATGGAAACCCTAGTTTGATCTAGTGTATGGATTATTATCCTATGGATATGTGACCCTAGTGCTCACTTTGTAACACCTTTAAGTATACCCCTTTGTATTATGGTACATGTGTGTTTCCTACTCATTGCCTTGATACCCTTGTGGAACGGATGATATAGGAGTGCAAGATATTAAGACACATTCTTGGCCGCATACATTCTCTAGTGAACCCAACATGAATCTTATAGACCTTTTAATCAAGCATAGCTTTCTAAAATCACCCACTTCCAAATTTGACCTCGCCTAAATACCTAGAGACCCAAAAAACCTCAAAAACCCATATTTTTAGAAACCATCACACTTAGGAGATCAGGTATATCTTTGTTCACTCACATCTAAATTCCTTTGGCCCCTATGAAGACCTATTTCCAGATGCCTTCAAACCATATGTATTTTTTTGCATACATATGATTGTTTTTGTAGCCTTAATTTCCAGACCTTTTCTCATCTAGATTATCACTTCACCATGGAGTATATGGGATTGAGGTCCTATGACTTTGTTGTGTAGATTTTCCCTAAGATATATCATTTTGAATTTGCGTTTCCCTTTTTTATTGACTATTGGGTTGTTGGAGCACCTAGAAATAATCCTTCTACCCACAACAATGGCCCGTATGAGGATGAGGAAGAAGTAAACCTAAATGATGATACTTTTTACCATCCTCCTGAGATTCAAAAATTTCTATCTCAGTTTCCTCAATACAAGGGAGAATCAAAAGAAACACTTGAAAACTACCTTCTCAAACTTATCTCTGAATAACTTGACCATATGGTAAAAAGGGGAAATCCACTTAAATAGGTTCATTTAAAAATGCCTCCACTTATGACCCTACCAACCTCATTCTTCAACTCATTGACAAAATGATCCAACAAAAATCTTCTACGACAACTCAATTTATCCAAATGCAAGCCAACATGGCTCAGTTAATCAACCACCCTCCAATGGGATCTTGAGGAACCATGCTCCCTCATTTTCTAAATGGGTCTAATGGGGTGCCCATCACTCAACCCCCATTCAAAATAAATTCTTCCAAGTAGTCCAACAAGTTATTTTAGCACCCTATATTTCTAGTATGGATATTGGTGGAATTTTTTCATTTATCTCTTATGTCGGGTCTATTGATCCAAACCTTCATAGCAAATACTTTGGTACTCTTTACAAATAATGGATTAGGACCAATTCATATATTGCCACCCAAAAACTAGTAAAGACACTTACAAGAGATATTTTAGATTGGTACCATAATTTACCTCCTAATTATATAGTTGAGCTAGAGTCCCTAGTGACAACCCTAGTAAATGAATTCAAATATCATGATCTACTGGGAAAAAGCATCAACATTTTCATCATTTTTTAACAATATAATAGCAAATCAACACAAGCCTTCATCAAGCATTGGAAAACCTCATCCATGTAGGAAAAGCATAACTTGCCCAATGATAGTCTCTTTCAACTTTTTTATGAGCCCTTGATCCTTGCCTTCAATACAAGGTGAGATTCTTATCTCCTACTTCCCTGGAAGAGGCCTTTGAACAAGCCAAAATAAAAGACTACTTCATGAGGGAATTTAATAAGTCTCCTTCCAAGACACAAACTAACAAACAAGTCCAAATCCTTCAATGTTCTAAAAATAAGAACACGATGGATAAAGGAATCTTAGATACTCTTCCTCTTGGCACTTCTTCAAATAGGATTCAAATAGGAATATTTTCAATATTGACCAAAACCTAACAACCAAACTTAGCCTAACTATAATCAACCACTGAGTAAGAAATAATTTAAGTGTTGGTTTCATAAGCCATTTACCACGATCCTAAATCCTTCTTGATCTATTCTTCATTGGCATGATGGGAACAAGTGTTTTTGGCATGTTAATTGGGGTCACTCACATGAAAATTATCATGCACTCTGAATGGCTTCCATCAATTTATTCTTAGGACCCAACTTTTATTATGATGTCATCATTCATGAGCGTTTGGTGAAGTGGTCTAAGCTTGTGACACAAATCAAAAGAAGGATCATCATGAAGCCATCAACTAGGCTAATGAAAAGATAAATATCTTATCTAATCTTATTCCTAATCATGGTTTCATTGAAAGTTATAAGATTCAAGAGAATGCTAATGTATACATGTAAAATGTCGACATGATTATTTAACGAAGAATAAGGATACCCTTTTTCTCCAATTATATCATATGGGGGAAAATTACTTCTAATTACAATCATGACCAACTCCATTATGTTCTCCCATATGAAAATGATGACATTGAACAAATACAACCTTCCACACACCAACCAAATCCAAATCATCGTCACGTTGTACATAGACAAGAGGTCGGAGAACAACACCCATATATACAAAGAAGTCGTATTGTCTCAATTACAACAAATGAGTAATCAAATCACCCAATTAGCCTCTCAAATAAAACCAAAACCATCCAATGATCATGGATCTCTTCATTCCTAACCCAATTTCAATCTGTCTCCTTTTAATCATCCGTAACCAACCTTGGAGCAAGAAGTGAAGTCTCGTGAAGGAAACGCTTCAAGAGTTGTAACTTAGCACTCAAGGACGTCAATATAAATTCAAAGAACTTTGTCCTGATCCTTTTGACCATGACATATTTTTTTATTAATTGAAAATAGTTTTGAAGGGACTATACCATCTTACAAAAGAGGATCAATAGCCAGATAAACATGAAAAAGTAGAAAAAGGATCAGAATCCAGATATTACAATAAGACCAACAATAGTCAAAAGAGAAGCTACTAAGAAAAAGCAAGACATGGATAAAATTGTAACTAAACAACATAAAAATAGAATACTATCAATAACAAAACAACAACTTCAGCACTTCCACTTGCCCATAAGGTGTTATTTCTTTGAAGCCCTATCAATTCTTGTTTTGATCGTCTGTAGGGAGGTAAAAAGTGCCAGAGTGGTGACATGTGTGGGGTCATTTACATTCAGCTATGAGATGACCTGGTTTCTTTCCTTTTTGTACCCCAAATGTCCTCAGGGACTCCACTTAGCATAGTGATGCTTCTGACCTATTGATCAAGAAAATCACATATGGCTTTGAAGATGGCCATATTGTGATCATGTCTATCCTTAGATTTCCCAAGTCTATTATCCAGGGAGTTCAATTTCTTGTATATTTCATCAATCTGATCTGTCCCAATACCAACATCCTCATTCATATTTCTTTTCCCCTTTTGCTTATTTAACTAATGCAGATCTTTTTAATACTTTCCACCTCATTTTCCAACATTTCCATTCTAAGGAGAATATTTTCCCTCTCTTGTTGAGTATCATTATCCTGTCCTGCATTACTGATGTGTAGAAGATTGTGAGCAATTTCCAAATCCTTTTGCTCCTAAGGACATGGCCAGGGGGATAAGGGCCACTTTAGAGAATGAAGGGTTCTTAGTCTTGACATTTCTAAGACTAGGAGTGGTGGTCGTGTAACAGTGGGCATATTGTGCATGGGATTGGGCGGGGCATTGGGGGTAGCAAGAATCATAGGAAAATTTATGAGGCAATGCCTATGAAGGAGGAAGATGATCCCTGGTGGAGAGGAATGGCCCTAGTATGCTTTTGACCATGACATATTACAAGTCCATTTTCCACCATATTTCGAACCACCTAAATTTGAAAAATACAAAGGAAAAGGAGATCCCCATGAACATGTTAAGGAGTTCTATATGCTTTGACAAGAAGACACCTACGATGACTCATATTTAATAAGGCTCTTCTCTAGAATTCTAAGTGGTCTAGCTTTAGAAATGTTCCTTCAGTTGTCCAAAGGTTCTATTACAATGTTCACTGACTTATCAAAAAATATTGTAAAACACTTTTCCTACAATGTAGAACATGATGTCATGATGATGTATTTGTGCAATACTAAACAAAGAAATGGTGAAAGTTTCTCATCATTCCTATAAAGATGGAAATCCCTTGTTATCCATATCCCATGGCCCATACCTAAGAATCAATTAGTTACCATCTTCGTTTCCAACCTTAATAAGGAATTGGCATTCTATCTCGCAATTCCATTATGTAAACACATTTGATGACATCATTGAAAAGGGAATGTAAATCTAGATAGTCCTTGTAAAAGGACTTATTAAGATATATTACCATGACAATCACAACCAATCCAATCAACCCTCTACATCTTAAATTCCTAAGTACTTTAATAATAATAAAAATGTTGTCGGCGACGGAGTAATAAACACCAAAAATGTCCAACACATCCATACCACAACCTTTATATCTCTCCCTAAAGTACAACTACGATCCACTCAATATGTAAGGTGAAAAACATATACCCCCTTAGTGAATCTATGGAATCAATCCTTGATAAATTAATTGCTGCTAATATGGTTATTTTTCCTCAAACTCAACCCATCAATGAGTCCCGACCCAAACCTTCATGGTTCAAAGAAAATGAATATTGTAAATTCCATAAAATCAAGGGTCACGCCACACATCGGTGTATGAAATTGAAGAACTATATTCAATACCTTATTAACCAAGGTAAGATCAAAATAGAGGATAATGCTTCCACTTCTTCCCAAAATTAGAAACTTGGGATATATCAAAATCCCCTCCCTAATCATGGTCAAAACCATGCTTCTAACCAAGGACAACAAAATTCTGGAAGTAAACCTGAATCCTCCACTCATCACTCCAACCATATTAATTACCATCATGTACCCTCCTTATACATCACTTGTTGGAAATATTCACCTTTCTCCCCATCAAGTAGATACCATTAAAATAAAATTCCCTTCACGTAACCCTTAGTGTGTTGTCACTACTTGTTGGAACCATGTGGTGGTTCAAGGAGCCATTCCATCATCTTCTAATCCAACACCACAAGCCTAATATAATATCATTGAACAACTTGAGAAGAATCCTACGTAAATCTCCATCATGGACCTTCTCAAGACCTCATCCATCCACAAATAAATTTTATATCATTCCCTCTAAGAGAGGTGTTTCCACCGATATTGATCATACACAATTTTAAGCACTCGTTGCCAATATCTATCCATCTCCAATGATCCCACTCACCTTCACTTAACAATACTTTTTGCCACACGTAGTTACCCACAATCTTCCTCTTTACATAGAAGTCCTTATCGATAGCATTAATGTTAAAAGATTGCTAATAGACAATGGATCGACACTTAATCTTTGTACCCTAAATCTCATTCATCGACTAGGGTACAATAACTTGGATCTAAAACAAGATATAGTTACTATTAAACCATATGACAACATGGAGCATAAATAAGTGGGAATATCTATATACCTATCAATGTCGGCCTAGCATACTTCCCACTCTTATCCCTATGATGATATCCGGTTCCCTACATAACCTCTTGCTTGGTCGACCACTCGAGTCACGAGATGAATGCTATACCATCTACACTCCATCAATGTCTTAAATTTAAACATCTTGGTATGAAAATTACTATTCATGGTGACCTTCAACCTTTATAATATTTTTAAGCATTGGAAGATGAAAATTATCGGGAACCTTATTGTCCTATCACCAAACCTATGCCAGCAACATCACCTTCATCATCCACAACTTCATATGTCTCACTTGATAGTCTCCCATCTCCATCTCACTACTCCTCATCATCCACACCTCTTTTACCTACTCCACCCATATCTACTCCCCTTCTACCCACACCACCACTCAAGCTAAAATCAATAGGGTGTGGATAATACCAAACATTTAGCATCGACCATCTACCACCATCACCCAAATGACTTAGAAGGCCCAACATTTGTTTAAACAAATGGAAAATATATGTATTAGGCTCATCCACCTTTCTTTATTTCCAGCATCTTGTTGATTAGTACCTTGAGCCATCTCGAATCCTTATGGCTTATTAATGACTCTGTACCTTCTTGTTTTTCAAATGATAAGTATCTAATTCCTTGGATAATAATGACCCATATGGGATACTCTAGAAAAGGACTAGTTCACTATGGGAAAGGCATTCCTGAACCTCCTCTCATGTTATCCCCAACCTTTATGGATGTGGATTAGAATACCACCCACTTGGTGAAAGCATCGGTGAATACTTGAGTGATACTTCAAGTACCATTGAGGAGTTCATTGACAATATTGATGTAAGTTTCATCTACACGGTCAATACGAATACCTCGCTAACACTAACCTCTTCCTAGACACCATTGTTCACCATTGACATCACCCTTACCTATCCATAACTCATTGAATGGGACCAATGATCGAAACATCATCCCTTGAATCATTTAAACATGATTAATAAATTCTTTATTTCATGGGAACTCACGCTAATATACCTCCTGGGGACCATAAAAAGGGTTTCCAAGTATGTCTAAACATTGATGCCTACTTTATAGCACAAGAGCATCCCCTTTCCTTTCCATCCCAATCTAATATCCCTCATACCACCTCCTCTTATCACCTCTATGAGGAAGATGCCCTCACCGAATTATTCCAAGCATCCCCAAATCCCGAAGATGACCCAATCATCGAGCTAATTATCCCAGCTCCCCGAATTTCTACAAGATGGCTTAACATCTGTAATTGAGGATACCATCAACATCAACACCGGTACATAAGAAGAACCCAATATTCTCAAACCGGGGCATCTTTGTCTACATAATAATAGGACATATTTACCATACTCCTCAAATAATTTTTAGATATATTCACATGGTCCTACGTGGATATTCCCAGCTTTGATCTTTCTCTTGTGGTCCATAATCTTGTAGTTCGTAAAAATGCAAATCTAGTCAAATAGAAGCTTCGTAAAATGAATCCAAAAGTTACATTGTTGGTCAAAGAGGAACTACAGATGTTGATCGAATTTATTTTCATCCGACGTATTGATTATTATGAATGTGTCTCCAATATCATTCCAGTAGGAAAAAATATTGGGGGAATTCGTATTTGTACTTATTTTTGCGACATCAATAAAGCTTTCCCTAAAGATGATTTTCTGCTACCAAATATTGATATGATCATCAAATCTACAGCTGGGCATGAGATGTTATCCCTCATGGATGGCTTCTCTGGTTATAATCAGATCAAAATCACCAAAGAAGATCAACATAAAACAAATTTTACTACACCTTGGGGCACATATTGTTATCGAGTCATGCCCTTTAGACTCAAGAATGCTGGAGCCACCTATCAACATGCCATGACTGTCATTTTTCATGATATGATGCATGATATAGTTGAAGAATACGTCAATGAAATTCTAGGAAAATCTAAATACCATATGAAACATCATGCAGATCCTACGCCGAATCTTTGAATAGATTTGAGAATATAAAGTACGTCTAAATCCTAAGAAATGTGTTTTCAGTGTCACATCCAAAAGCTCCTAGGTTTCATTGTCTCCAGACGTGGAATTGAAATTGATCCAGATAAAGTTAAATCTGTAATTGAAATGCCTCCACCTAAAAATCTCAAGTAGTTACGAAGCCTATAGGGAAATATTCAAGCTATCAAGAGATTCATATCACAGCTGGCCGAAAAATGTCATCCATTCCATCATCTACTTAAAAAGGGAACAAAATTTCACTGGAACGAAGAATGTCAAGCCTCTTTTGATAAGATTAAGGAATATTTGATGCATCCTCTTGTTTTGGTACCTCCTACTCTAGGAATACCTTTTCTACTTTATATATCCTCTACACAACACGCTTTGGGAACCCTCCTAGCACAACATGATAATCAAGGAAAGGAACATGCCATCTATTGTCTAAGTTGAACACTAATTGCATATGATCTCAACTATACCCCTATGGAAAAGGCATGCCTTGTTGTGGTCTTTTCCTCTCAAAAGCTATGACATTACATTCTCAATAATACTACTAAGCTCATAGCCAAAGTTGATCCACTTAAATATTTACTCTCCAAATCGGCTCTCACAGGATGAATGGATAAATGGATCATGCTTCTAAGTGAATTTGACATTGAATATGTTAATAAAAAATATATCAAAGGACGAGGTAATAGCTGACCAATTGGTCAAAGCTCCGATTTTGATACTACAACACTCGTTACATGGTTCCTGGATGAATCCATATACATAGTCACGAGAATCGCACATATGGAAATTATACTTTGATGGCTCATTTACACATCATGGTTCAAGAGAAGGTATCCTATTTATTATCACTCAAGGTGACTTAACTCCCAAAACTTTCTCGGTTTTCTTTTCCTTGTATCAACAATATTTCGAATATGAAGCACTTCTTGCTAGTTTAAAATGGCCTATCTAGTGGAATATTAAACATCTCAATATATTTGGTGATTCATAACTAATCATTAAATAGGTTAATGATGAATATGCCACCAAGGATGATAAATTGATTCCTTATAAAAGAATGGTTGATAGTTTCAAGGACTACATCTAGCATATTCAGTTTGAACAAATCCCTTGCACACGTAAAAAATCAGCGGATGTTATGGCTACCATCCCTTCACTACTAGATATGCCTCCAAAAACATAAAATTCAAAGTTTTTGATTGATCATTTAATAATTCATGCTTATGATGCTCCCGAGTCGAGAGATGGTTTGTGAGATTGTTGGTCCTAATTCCCCCTAGTACCATGAAATCTACACATACTTACATGACCATACCCTTCTACCTAATCTCCCTCATATCCATCAAAATTCATTCATCCAATGAGCCTCCTACTTCACCATCCTCAAAGATACCCTCTATCATAGAAGCTTTGAGGAAACACTAATACATTTCTAAAATTCCCAACGGGATGAATTAGCACTCCAGAAGTTCACATAGTGACTTGCGGTGCCCACACTAGTGACCCGATCCTTTCTAAAAAAATTATACACACTAGATATTATTAGCCAAACATGGAAAAATATGCACACTCCTATGTCTATAAATGTGTCCCCTATCAAAATTATGCTAACCTCATCCATGCACCCTCACAAGCCTTACAACCCATCACAACTCCATGGCCCTTTCTACTTGGGGTATAGATCTCATGGGAAAATTAAATCCCAATTCATTTGATGGACACAAATTCATTATCACACTAAAAATACTTCATGAAGTGGGTCAAAGCCATGTCGCATTTATGTCAAAGCAAAAAAATATCCGATTCATCCTTAACCATATCATCTGCTTGCTACGGAGTTCCATTCACACTAATCATGGACAATGAAAATCCTTCAAAAATCAAGACGTCCATGAACTCTATGAAAAATCCAAATCAATCTTAATTTTTCCACCCCTTATTATCTCAGGGAAATGGCCAATCTGAAGCATCCAATAAGAAACTCAAGCGCATCCTGGGAAAAATAGTCAACCAAGCAAGATGCGATTGGCATACATAGATATATACATCATTATAGGCTTACTTTGCACATCCATCCACACTCCCACCGATGCCATGCCATATTCTCTTGTCTTTGGCACCAAAGCAATTTTTCCCGTTGAGATTGAAATCCCATCCCTACACGTTTCCCTCCAACACCTCATCAATGATGAAGATTACTCGCATGCATCGTGTGCACAAACTTGAGCTCCTTGATGAGAAATGACTCCAAGCCTTTGACCATCTCAAATCCTATCAAAAATTCCTTCACCTTCATTATATAAAGTGTGCTAAAAACTATGAATTTGAAGTTGGAGACCTAGTCCTTAAGGAAAATCAATCCAATGCCAATTATGACCATGAAAAGAATAGAAATTTGAAACCAAATTGGCTTAGATCATATGTCATCATCACTAAATTCAGATCGTGAATATAATCTTACTACTTCGGACAAAGATGAGTTGGATGAGCCCATGAATATCATATACACATCATGAACACATCATTACTATCATCTCATCACCATTAAAATAATAACATCATTAACATAAAAAAATTAAAATATACACCATCACCATCATACACCATCCATAATAAAGTACATCAACACATCATAGACCATCATAATAATCAATCACACATTAAACATTCTTAACATCATAATACAATGACATCATCATCATACATCATCAAAAATTACATCATTTCATCATATAAACCCATACACATCACTAATCTAGTCACAAAATTAAACATCATCATCATCAAATAACATAAATACATACTCACATATATCATTAAACATAAAAAAATCACATTCTAACCATCTAGAAATCATAATACACACACCATCTACAACCATAATCCATCATCTAAACCATTATCATAATCTAACATATACAAAATAAATATCATCAAACTACATCATCAACATAATAAACCATATACTAGTGTCCATATCATATCCATCATCAAGATACCATATAAACTATCGTACTCATATATACATCAAAATATATGATCATAACTAACCATCAAAATGATCGATCATTTGTACATATATCAAAACTATGACCATACAAGGTCATCATCAAAAAATGGTTAAAATACATGTGATATACAACTATACTCACACTATGTTGAGCTATATGTATCCTCTCCTCTTTGGAGGAGATTGTCATATACTAGCGAAGATCCCAAAAGCTATGGATCAACCCGACCTCCGATTTTATCCCTAACTCCGTCCGTTTTCCAGCTATATAATCCACATAGCACACATAATCCGGCCTATCATGCATCACCATATCCTCATAATACCATGCCTCTGCTATCACTTCACGATACTTCATTATAATGATATTGTCCCAGAGGCCCCATATGTCCCGATCTACATGAGGTGTTAGGCACTACAACTATTTCCCCACCTATGAACCACGCTCTGCACCACTCCCCACTACTCCCCCATCCAATGGGACATGCCTCCTCCTATATGTGTCCTTCTCCACATAGTATATGTCACAAAGATGGAATGGCATGATCCCGATCCTTCTCCAATCAAAGCTATCTCTAAATCAAACCATACAATATCTCTCTCTCTGACCCACCACTACTATAAATCCATGAAGGTCTCTCATCCTCATGGCATCTCGTGCTCATAGGCCAATTATATCTTTTGCTCAAGCCTCCGTACCTCTCTCTCCAACATCTCTATCCACATTTTTAAATACTCACCCTCTCCATCTCCTCCTCCTACTCTATCACCTTCGTCATCTCCTCCCACCCCTAATCAACTAGCACTCAAGGAAATGTCATATCTTCCTGCGTAGGAAGCATTGTATGTAGTGGCACTATCATATCATCCACCTCCATCACATCTATATTTGTCCTCTCTGTGCTCTCGTCCTGTGGATCGTACTACTAGCCGATGTCCTACTAGGCCACCTAATATAATCACCGGGTGGTGCCCTATGTGGATCCTCCTATACATGTGGTTATGGCTGGTGCATAATGAATTCCTTACCTCGGGGCAATCCTCTATAAACATTTCTTTTCCCATGAAAAAACCTCATCCCTCCTCTCAATCATGTCAATTGTGTTGGCCTAATCCCCGCCCACCACTCAGCATACCCTAGGATACTCCTCCATCCTTAACTACTAGTATTGGTGCCCATACATAAATACCTATATCTCATCCAAACTCGGCTCTAGCTACCACCTCTAAAATCATGCCACCCCAAACCTCTATCTCCTGTGTCATCCAAGAAAACAAGTGGCGACCTGCTGGTATACCCTATACAATCCCAAACTGTCATAATACCATGTTTGGTCGATACTGAATTATTGTATACAGATGACCTCCAACTATATAAAATGGTGATCAAATCCTCCCGGATGGCGGTGATCTCTCTCCATACCTCATACTTCCGGTATGGATTCTATGTGATATCCCCATGTTGTGCCTCATCAAACTAGCACCGGTACCAAATGAACACATTGTTGCATCATCCATACGCGCCAAACTAGCTATTTTTCACTTCCTTAAAAATGCGCTACTTTATGCCTTATATGCGCTAATTCACAATATACGTGCAATTTAGCTACCTCACCCCAAACGTGCCATTTCATGTCCTAATCACCTCTACGGCCATACGTGCCACTATTTAAGACACACGCACCATTTTATGACTGTATGCACTAAACAATGCACTTGAGGTGGATTTTCACCCTAAAATCATCCAAAAATCTCAAAAAATGTAAAAATAATAATACACGAAATAAATTATAAAATCACTCGCCGCTATCTTGCCTCTCTTATCGGTTGATGATACTCCCTCATGAGGTCCTTTATGTGCTCTGTAATGCTATCGTATTCCATCTTCTCCTCTCTCAGGCTCTCATTTTCAAACTCGACGTGGTGAAAATGACCCACCCACCGTCTCCAAAACCCTTTTATACTCGTTGCGATAACCCCTAACCTTCCGAGAGCATATTCTCTCAACCTCGTGACTCGTTTTCCTCCCATTTCTTCCTCCATTCACAAAATTTCCTCCCCTATAACCGAAATCTAATTTAAAAAAAAAAATCTAAAAAAATCAATTTTTTTAAAAATCCAAAAAATAAAAAAATCCAAATATAACTATAATATGTGTGTTTTGTTTTGTTATTTGTATTTTAGCCAATGATATGAGGCCACTTGTTATTTATTTCAACATGGCAGATGATTCAAAGTTTCTTTCATTGGTCCTATGATGTAGGGACCTCTATCCGATGATATGAGGACAAAGGGCATTTAGCATTTAAAATATCATAGTACTTATATCCTAATGCATCTTGTGTTATGCCACAACAATTAAAACTACTAATGATGATCTAATGGACACATATAACAACACATCTCCCCTATTATATCATGATATCTCATCAACATCCACAACCCTTCATCCTCTACTCACCCATGTAATATATCCTTGATCTGCAAAGATTCATCTTCACAATCCACATCTAAAATCCAAAATTCTCATCCCACAATGGGGCATCTATGAAACTACATCCAAAATCCAATTCCTCTACCCCTACTTCTTCCCTTCCTTTCTAATTTATTCCCTTCTTCTAATCTACATTCCCTTTCTCTAACTCTCTACTTCTTCTTCACTTCCTCCACTTATTTGACTTTCCTTTCCTCTCACCGTCTACCTCCCTAATATTCTCTCATCTCCTTTGCCTTTCCACTATCCTCCCATCTTCATCTCTAAATATCCTCTAATATTCCATAACTCCTTCATCCACTCACCTAAGACTCTTCTCTTTTCGATTCATTATCTAGCCCATTTCTCCCTACATAACCCTCTCGAGGGGGCATCATATCACCATCTACACATCTTTTCTTCTTGTTTGAACTGTCATTTCTACACAATAACACTTCAAAGAGGGGGAAAATGTAAGCATGTAAAATGTCAACATGAATATTTAACAAATAAATTTATCCATTCCACAATAACCATTAACCTTATAATAACTAATTATTATACCACCCACACACACACACACACACACAATACTCCAATATATTCCACATGCATAGAATCCCATTCATACCCTTAGAAATATTAATACATTATTATTATTTCATTCATTACACTAAATAAGCTTCATTAACCATTTTCCATCAATTTAAAAATAACCACTCACCTACCACCTAACCGATACCTATGTTATGCCTAGCCTCTCCATCTAATAAATCCACTAAGTGCAATTAATCTCACCTAATCACCACTTAATGAGCCCCCAAACCTAGAGACTTCTAATTCTAGAAGTCTCTCCATCTTTTCCTCCTTTTATTCAAATATTCAAATTAAAAATACTATTCTATTGAATTTTAATTCAATAGAGGCTTTCAAATGAAATCTAGAATTTTCAACACCCTCCCTCTCATAAATTTTTGACCATTGATCTAATCCACCATGGAAATATCTCAACCATCCATTTCTACTCCTCGAGCTATAAATAGAGGTGTCACCCTCCTTGACAAGCACCTTAGAAATTTGCAAGTATATGTTGCCCAATTTTCTAGCAATCCAAGACATATTTTTAGCAATCTATTGAGCTCAATTAAGCCATTGATCAAGGGGAGGTGCTTGCAAGATTCTTCCAAGAAACGGAATCATCCATTGAATTTATCCAAGCAAGAAAAATCAAAGGATAAAATCCAAAGCAATAAAGGAGGATAATTTTTCTTATAGGTAAGTACATGTAAATTGTCTTCCCTTCATTTTATCATGCTCAATCGAGGTAGTGGATTAGTTGTGTTATATTTTGTGTTGGTTTGATTTCATAATCATATCATGTTTACACACTAACATAAATTTTCCTTTATAGCTACAACCTTGAGTCTAGTTGACATGGATTACCCTTCAAAGTACGATTGTAGTTAATGATGTAAAACATGTCATAGCTTATGTAGAGAAAAATATCCTATAACATTTCAACCTCAAACTCAAAAGGTCATATATCCTTCTTTACCTAAGAATAAAGATCCTAAAAGTAAAGACTTTTCAATTATGTCTGATCTCATCTCTGCTTCTGCACACCATCCACCTTTGTGCACATCAAATTTACAAGGCCGATGGCATAGAAACTAAGAAAACATCAATTTCGAAGTCTTTCTAATTACCCTTTCTTCCTTTGGATATGTTTCTAAGGACTCCCAACACTCTCATCCTATTACACATTCCAGTCATGATGAGTGGGATTCTCTCAAGAAATTTCCCAAATGCGAGTCCGGTTCCTTCTTGGAACTTATGTGTATGTCACCTCACCATCGTGAGAGTCTCATGACTGCACTATTTGACATGAACATCCCTTTTGATCCATTTCCCTATCACTTCTATGATTCCGGATGAGCTCTTGGTTTGTGTAGAAAATCCCCCACTTCTCATTTTAGTTCGATTGGCCACACTTTGATTAAGCATGCTCTCATTGATGAGGAGGATGCCCATGTGTGTGGCATCATGTTATATTTTATCAAGGCTATTGGTTATTCTATTGATAACTTAAAATCCACATTAACCACATGTCAAGGATACGATTACCAATAGATGCCTCCAACGAAAGGTGTATTTGGTTACCCATCACTAGTCCACCTAGGTCTATCTGCTTCAAAGTTATGGTATTCAATTTCCCCTATCTTATAACATTATTTTAGGGCATCCTTGGACTCATTGTATGCACATTATTTCTTCTTTCACATGTCAATGTGTGAAGTTCACTCACCAAGGAGCTATTTATAATATTCAAGGGACACTAACCCTTGGAATTATGATATGCTTCATAAAAGGGGACATATAAGCTCCCCACACTTTATGAATTGTCACCTATCCCATTTTGGGAATATCAAAATTTTAAATACCCTATAGATACTCTTCATGGAAATTTTGGTCATCCTGAATTGGTCAGAACATGCCTCTCAATCTCTTGGAGTCGGATGAGGAAGAACCAGATGAAGTCACACTCAAAATCAATACTTTGGATCTTCCTAAACTCATCATATCTCAGCTACCTCCTTCCTTGTAACATCATAAGAAGGAGCCTTTGATTCCAACAGTTATCTCAGTGCGCAGTGAACCCCACGGGAGCATGAGGTCCAACAAGAGACCATAGTCTACTCTTGTGTGGTGGAGACTTCTATATCAGATTATGATGATTATTATACATTAGATGATACCCATATAACTAGCTACACTCATATTATTGATCAAGAAGTATTACGCTACCAAGAAACCCTACACCAAAATTACTCACGACTTAAATGTCATCCTAGTACAAGATGAGCCTTTGAGTACAGATGATTATTCTTCCCCACCGGTACTTGAGCCTCATAATTATCTACTAGTTACACTCTTACATACCAACATCAACTTAGATAACCCATTTTACTTTTTAAAATTGGATGACTGAGTTACCATTTTTCAATATGAAGTCGATGATCTCATGAGTGATGATCTTATCTACTCTTAGATAAGAGAAATTTACATAGACAAATGTTATTCTTATTAATCGATTGCTATAATTTTACAATATGTAGAGGGCTATTATATAGTCATAGATATAACAAAACCAACTTCCCAATTAATAATAAGTACAAACAAATGACCGGTTAATAGTAATACACGTCTTAACCAAATAACCATGGAATATATTGTTATCATAGCAATATATTCTACTAATAAATAACTTACTAACAAATTACTAATTCACTAATTACCATAGTAATAATATAATCACCTTATAGTAAAACACATGTGAACATTATATCCTAAACATTCCCCCTTAGTGTGAACATGGGAAAACATCTCATCTCAATAATAGAAAAATACAATTGTATGCCTCTGGATGTAATATCCCTTATGGGATACTACTTAAAAATGCACAAAATATTGAAAATTTGCAGCCAAATAAAATACTAATTTTTGTAGATTTTTACAATAAGGACAACGACTAAAGAAAATTAAAATCTCCCAAAATATCCACTCGAATTACATGAAAATTTAAAGAGAGCTTGATATTATTATAAAGGACATAATAACATTGTTTTTAGAGTTTTACAGAAATTAAAATGCTTCCAGAAAAAGCACAACGTGCCCCAGACATCTGGAAAACTTCAGAGGTTCGTAACTCTCCAAATACAAGAGCAAAAATTAAGGGTCTTTGGAAATAACATTAACAGGTATAGGAAATGACATTTCAACCTTTAGATCTGAAGGGGACCAACTGGAAAACCCTCCAAATAAAGGCTGCAAGTCACCTAGCTGGGAAAAGGGTTGGAAATTGATGAAGATGCCTTCAATGTGCTGCCACGCCCTGCCCAAATGGCTGTCGTGAATCTGATCTAAAATCCCTCTGTTATCTTCCCCAAATGCCCCCAAAAATCCTCAAACCCTTCCTCTAAACCCTCTGTTATTATCTCTATGACACAACCCTGAAAACAGCTCCAAAAATGATAGACTAGGGTAGATCTCTCACTACCAAAGAATGCCTTGCTAGCTAGGGATGAGTCTCTCACCATCGAAGCTAGGGTCCCTGTGGGATTTGACTCCACAATCTATAGATGCAAAACAGTAGTTGCACATGAAGGAGGTTAAAATGTATGTGATAAAAAAGGTCCTTTTCCTTTCTCTCCCAGCTCCTTATATACTTCTCCACGGAAAAGAGCCCCAATAACCCTAGACGCATTTCATTCCATGGAGGGGCCAATAAAATAAAAGTAACTAAAGTTACTTTTTCCCTTTTAAGTCACCATGGTCCAAAAGTGACCCCCAAACGCAAAATGTGGATATTAGAACCACATGGCCCCTTCCCAATAGCTCCTAGCGTCCACAACCCCTTGGGTATGACCACGGTTTGGACTTGACCTAGCCCTTAGGCCTTGGGCGTTGGAAAAGGGGACATTACAATCCTCCCTTCCCAAGAAATGCTTGACCCCAAGCATTATCCTGTCATGATACAGAAGCAAAACCACACATTGTAAGTTTCTCCATCTCCCTATCATCAACCAAGGATCGGTGTAATCCAAAGTAACCAGAAACCCCATGTAGTCATCACGACCTCCATATTGTATCGAGAGAAATGTTGTCCATGAAGTAGAATGATACCCAAACCGACTCTCCACTGGTACCCACATCGAGGATTGCCAATCTATCCAATCCCTGCCACTCTGATGCCCACATCTTGGGACTCGTCACTATCTCTCCGATCAACTCCTGGGTACGAAAGTCCACTCTGAATCCTGTAGAATTCCTTGATCAACCTATGAAATAACCTGTATACACACAAAGTGTGCCAACTCTCCCACATGACCCACATTGGTGTGAGAGTACAACTCCTCATAATGTATCTCAATGTGTCTCGTGGGGGAAAAATCCCAAGATTCCAGTACATGGTCAACCGACAATGTCAACTCCACATAGTTCACCTCCTGTGATGAGTGATAACCTACTAAATAACCAGGTAACTAAGTCAACTCCATCCCTCCATTGACTAGCACATGGGTGAAATGCCCACCATGCCTAGAAGCAGTAAAATACATAGGAGTGTTATCCCATGTTGACTCAAAACATGATGAACTTGTAAGCTCTGATTTTTTATAACGATAAACCATACATCCTTGTATGAAGTTGGGGATATCCTCCCTCAACCCATGCCATCTGAACCTCTCTGATATGAGCCTGTAGGTCTCATCGAAGCTTAGGTTTCGGTCACGAAAGAACAATGCACATGTCACAATATCTCCATCCTCAACCCTGAGTCTGACACAAGGTATAATCTGCCATGATAGAATATCATCTCATCCTCCAATCTATAGGTGTCATCCTGTATGTGACCATCTAGAATCTCACAAGTGTGTCGGTTCTTGGAGTACTCAACAAGAAAATGAGATCTCCAGCTTACCGACCCCTTAGATAACCAACATAATGATAAACTTAGATGATCTGAACCTATAACCCCAATCTCTGTAACTGTCTCATGTGCAACATTGTTGGTCACATCCACATCCATCATACTACTGCACTCGATCTGCAATAATAAAACTCCTCACCATGTTGGAATGTCCTCTCCATCCCCTCGGCTGTAACCACCCTAGGTGCTCCATGATAATCCCCTCAAAATCACATTCCTACCCTCGGATTTAAACTTTAGCTCCATCATCTGAAAGTTAGTCTAAAACTCACCAAGAGAGTGAAGCCATTGCACTCCCAGCACTATGTTGGTCACTCCCATACCAACGATGTGGAAATCATCGGTAATTGTATAGTTACCCATCGTGATGCTCACTTGGGGAACCCACCGTGTGCACCTCATAGACTCTCCATTGGCTACAACCCCATTGAGGCCCTCAAAATCCTCTATCTATAATCCTCACCTCTCAACCAATGAGGCATCAATATAGTTGTGGGTTTCCCCACTATCAATGAGTACCCCAACTCGTTGACCCTACATAACTCCTCTAATCCTAAATGCCTTGTACATCAGAGTACTAGATAATGTGGCTATAATCTCCCGAGGAAAAGTCTCCTCCTCCTGCCCCGCATCAGCACTATCCAACGCAACCCCATCTCCATCATCCATCTCACGAGTCTCTAACTCCTCACCTCTGTCACCCTCACTCTCCTCAAAGACCTCAATGAATTGGGCCTTCCCTCTACCTCTGCAATCATGTCCTGAACCCAAGGTGTGTGGCAATTAAAACATAGTTTCTTTCACCTCAACTCATCTCTATCCTCTCGGGAAATGATTGGCTTCTTAGCCACCTCCTGCCTCGGTGGAGGCTCCCTCTCTGAAGTTTGTATGATCCAGATGGAGGTTCCCTTTGTTGAATGTGAGGTGGAACCCTCGACTTTGGAGTGGATAACTCCAAGTCCCGAGCTCTCCTAACAGCCTCGTGTAAAGAAGAAGGTTCAAATGCCTTCACAAACCCAACGAGAGCATCTATCAAACCTGCTATGAATAGTGAAATCAACCTCATCTCCGTGACATCAAGTACCATGACTGATAATCTCTAAAAATCTGTGATGTACTAATCCAGGGGACTGGTTTGTCTCAAATGAGTCCACTCCCTAAAATACCTGTCAGGGTCCCTCCTATCAAATCTATCTCACTAGCCTTTGTGAACTCTACATAAGTAGTAATGTGTATGTGTCCTTGTGTAATCAACCCATGATGCCACCAATCATGAGCGTCTCCCTTAAGATGTAAGATTGTAAAATTAATTGCATCTTCCTCATGCATAGGATTCAAGTCGGAGTATGTCTTCAACTTCTGAACCCAAGACAATGTAGTACACTTCTTAGACCCATCAAAGTGTGGAATGGAAATCTATCTCAATCTCCTCTTGTAACTTTGGTACCTATATCTGATGATCTCTCTTGGGTCTACTGCCAATCTTCATTTTGCAATATTCTTGGAATGGCATGTTGTTACAAAATCCCTCTCTCAAGGTCTGGTACCTCTCCCAACAAGACTCCTCATCCAAAATATCTACTGGATTTTGTACCTGTGAAACTTTCTAGATCCTTCAAGAGAAGAAGGTTCATAAAGCCTCAAGGTTCTGGTAGAAGAATGGGGAGGCCACTGCCCTAAATGTCCACTCTCACCTCTTTGACCATGTTGTCCCATATTGCTATTTTCTCCTCTCATTATGACTATTGTTATACACAGTCCAATAGGCTGAAGATGATTAAAAAATATTCTCTTACCCTTTTAATAAATCATAAAACCAATGCTAGTACCTTGAGAGGTACTCTCCCTTATTACACTAGAGTCTCTAATGAATAAATCATGCTTTCCAACACTTGTAATCCCACAAGACACATTTGAATTCCTTCTTTGCTTATGAAATCAGTCACAAAGTTTTTAAAATCAGAATTGATAGTTTTGGATGATTGCCACATATTACCAAGATCTCATACCTTATATTGCCCATGAGCCCTTGTATCTGTTAAGTGAGCTAAAACTTGCCACCATATATCATCCACAAGATGCTTGTATACACATAGTTGGAGCAATGGTTCAACAAACTCCATAATGAAGACTTCATCATCTACCATACCATGCATCTCATGATGGAAATAAATTGGAATAGGCAACAATAAATAAGACACATTAGTGTGCTCTTCACACCTTTCAATGCCATCAATGTCCTCTGTGTGTTCAAGATAGACATGTGTTGAGTTTCCCCCAACATTGTTGCCTGAGTGCCCATTGTAAGTATCTAAAAGCTGATCAAAAGTTGTTGGTTTGGAAATTACAGTAGGCTGCAATTTCACAGAAGTGTCCATGTGAGGCTCCTCCTCATGTGCAAGTTTCTCTATAAAGACTTTTTTCATGATTGTAGACTTCCTTACATCATTTGCCCACATCTTTTCCTTGAACTCTTGTAAGTGTTGTCTTGCTTGAGCGGCTGTCAATCTAGCAGCTCTAGCTCTGCTATTCCATTCCTCACACCATTTTAGAGTTTCCATTACATCCTCTTTGCTTGCATATACAAATTTCTTTTCCTGAGCTAGAATAATTTCTCTAACAAGCAAAGTTTCACTAATGCAATTATTTTTCTCAATGGAAATCATACCTTTTTCTCTAGAAGCTTATTCTTCTTCAAATGAGTTCTTTTGTAATTCAGGTACTAGCATATGATGATCTCACTTGGGCTTGCTACCAATCTTCATCATGCAATAATCTGGAAATGACATATTATCTCTGAAACCCCTACTCAAATATTGGTATTTCCTCCAACAAGAATCCTCATCAATCACCTCTATTGGCTGCCCTTTATCACCGTTCTCACCATGTTCCTTATTGTCCCTAGATCTGCTTTGATTCACATTCTGAGTGAGCTGGCTCAAATAAAGGTTAGTGGCTTCTGTTGTTTCACCATGTTGGTGAACATTTCCTTCATAAAACCCACATTGAGATCTTTCCAAACTACCATATTTAACCCACATAGGCTGGAGGAACAACAACTCTGATACCATTGTAATATCCCTTATGGGATACTACTTAAAAATGCACAAAATATTGAAAATTGCAGCCAAATAAAATACTGATTTTTGCAGATTTTTACAATAAGGACAGCAGACTAAAGAAAATTAAAATCTCCCAAAATATCCACTTGAATTACATGAAAATTTAAAGAGAGCTTGATATTATTATAAAGGACATAATAACACTATTTTTGGAGTTTTACAGAAATTAAAAATGCTGCTTAGAAAAAAATACAGGCGTGCCCTGACAAATGAAAACTTCGAGAGGTTCGTAACTCTCCAAATACAAGAGAAAAAATTAAGGGTATTTGGAAATAACATTAACAGGTATAGGAAATGACATTTCAACCTTTAGATCTGAAGGGGACTAACTAGAAAACCCTCCAAATAAAGGTTAAGTCACCTAGCTGGGAAAATGGGTTGAAATTGATAAAGATGCCTTCAATTGGCTGCCATGAATCTGATCTGAAATCCCTTTGTTATCTTCCCCACATGCCCCCAAAAATCCTCAAACCCTTCCTCTGAACCCTCTATTATTATCTCTGTGACATAGCCCTGAAAATGACTCAAAAAATGACAAACTAGGGTAGATCTCTCACTACTAAAGAATGCCCTGCTAGCTAGGGATGGGTCTCTCACCACCAAAGCTAGGGTCCCTGTGGGATTTGACTCCACAAGCTGTAGATGCACAACAACAACTACACGTGATGGAGGCTAAAATGTATGCAACAAAAAGGTTATTTTCCTTTCTCTCCTAGCTCCTTATATACTTCTCCACGGAAAAAGAGCCCCAATAACCATATACGCATTTCATTCCATGGAGGGGCCAATAAAATAAAAGTAACTAAAGTTAATTTTTCCCTTTTAAGTCGTCATGGTCCAAAAGTGACCCCCAAACGCAAAACATGGATATTAAAACCATGTGGCCCCTTCCCAATAGCTCCCAACATCCACAACCCCTTGGGTATGACCACGGTTTGGACTCAACCTAACCCCAGGCCTTGGGCATTGGAAAAGGGGACATTACACGCATACTTTTAGGTCTCGCATACTATTGGCTTGGATCTTATTGCACATGACCACCCTGCTTCACCACAGTGAATTCCATACCAGATGATTACACTTTCATTGATTCACCTACATACACGAACTCAACAATTCCCGCTTTCATTTCCAGTGAATGCTCTTTCACCAGCTGATCAATGTTAGAAGTATGACAGTCAAAGAATCTCAGTAGTCAAATGATCACTTTAGTTTATTTTCCATCATATACAACCGTTCTTAGATTTTGAATGCACATTCTCCTCGTTTCAATCACAATATGGGAAGGAAACCACACACCATTTTATTTTGCACACACCACACAAATGAAATAATATATAAAAAGGTGTCACTAGTGTTGTATGTGACCCCATCGTTGGTGACTAACGAGAGGTGTTGATCACCCTCCATCCTTTGTTACCTTTGATTTCTAGTAACATGCTACTAGCTCAACTAGATGTGACTTGGACGATCAATAGTTTCCACATTATCATTATTCTCTCCTCCCCACGATGTGAAATATTTTATTTTTTCTGATGTCGAGTAACACCAAAAATGCATTCAAAAGGATTTTTTTCTTTTTTAGACTTTTACAATGATAATGACTCATAATGACATATTTACACAAAAATGATGGCTTGGATTCTTGACATTAATTTTGACAACTAGACAAAACTTGACTCTTGACAATATGATAATTTGTCAACTCTTGAGTCTTAAAGACAACATACAAAGATAGAATTGACTTAAGAAGACAATAAAAAGCTATGAACATTTAAATATGTAATGACGCAATATGTTTAACAATATTTAAACAATCCTAGGACTTAATACACATACTTATAAATTATTCATACTATCTACAAAAATAAACACAAATAATCATGAGAATGAACTAAAGTAATATATAATTACTTTTATCTTAAAAACTATAAACTATTAAACAATAAAAATGACCGACTACTATAAGAAATAAACTAATACTAAGAAAATATAAATTGTATGCCTTTACTTACAACATCAAAACAATAAGTATATGATAATACCAAATCCTTGAGTTAATAAGTTTTTGCACAGAGCATGACAAAGAATTTATGTGGGCTCGCTTATATTATATAATGACATATCAATTTGATATTGAACCTTTCTTGGTGATGTTGGAGGAGAATGAGCTTGATTCCATTTGTTGAATGCAATAGTGTCGACGCAAATACCATGCATGCATAGAAAATTGTAATAAGATATACAAATCTTGAATTAAACAACAATTGGTCCCATCGCCAGAGATAAAATAGTGTCCAACAAATCAAAATTACACACTTATCTTCAAGATAACACGTCTATTCAAAGTTTCTTAACTCCAACCACACTTGAACATCAAGATTTCACTTTTCCCTTTTCTTGCAGAATAATCATGTCATAATATTTTTACGCACAAATCAACAATCTGAACAACAAAATGTTACTTTTCTATTTTTTGTAGAATAAGCATGTCATAATAGTTTTAAAGATTTTTCTTAAAGTATGAACTTGGTTTTTGTAAATTTTTGAAAGAATGGTTCTAGACTACAAATAAACAAACCCAAAAAAAATTGTAATATTTTGAATCTAGGTTTTTTAGAGACAATCAATTTACCATTCATTTTTATCGAGAATAATTTATGTAGTACGTTACTTTCGAGATGTCTTCTTCTCAAAAACTAACACTCCATTGTAATGAACCTTCTCTGAACATACCTACTTTGATACAAAATCTTAGGTAAGAGAAGTTTACAAAGAAAAATTTTCTTCGTATTAATCAACTGCTGCAATTTTACAATATGTGGAGGGCTATTATATAGCCATAGATATAACAAACCAACTTCCTAATTAATAGGAAGTACAAACAAATGACCCGTTAATAGTGATACGGGTATAACCAATAACCACGAGAATATATTGTTATTATAACAATATATTCTACTAACAAATAACTTACTAACAAACTACTAATTCACTAATTACCATAGTAATAATATAATCACCTTATGGTAAAACACGTGTGAACACTATATTCCTAACCTATACTATGCTTGGATGATTGGGTGACACAATGATCCATCAATGTCACTTCACCCATTACATTGGTTTCACTATCGATACTCTCACTATACCTCCACAAATTTAAGAAACCTCTCCGCGACCCCTTGCCCTTATAGCTCCTTAGTCTTCTACAATTAAGTCATATTACACATGAAACGAAGCTATGAGAAATGATATTTCTGATTGTAGAGCCTATCAATGCCACATGAATAATCTTGAAGCGAAGGTAAAACATTACCAAACCACAAAGGCTACAAGGCCTTCTCCTTTAGCTCCTTATTTTTCTCCCATCACGGTATTAAGCACATACCGACACTAAATTTTTGGGTTTTGCATAACAACCATCTCATTCGTGAAACTTCCTCTAACAATCAAAATCATGGAGTTGATTCCTCTAGAACTAACCACCTTCCCTCGACCAACTAGACCACAACCTACCTATGGACCACCACCTTACTATAATCCTCCTCCCAATATGAATGTTATTCGACGTGATGTTCTCACTCGACTCAAGAATCGAGATAGATGACACCTTATTTTTCATATGGTATAAAGTTAATGGGTAGGTCGTTATTACACAACATGCTATCAAGGGCCTCATGACCCATGTCGGAAGTGACATTCTAAATCAAAGTAATGACATTATCATTGACACGTTGTGATCTTTTCCCCTCGTAACTAGTTACCTATAAATACCATGACTACATATTATTTTACTATTTTGGCCCAATCCATCATGTCTAATTGGGCTCTTGAACTCCCACTTGGGTTTCACAAAACACCTTTTCCCCTCACTTGGAGTCTCAATCCCCTTGGGTTTATCACATAATATCAAATATCTCATTGCATCCTTTCTCAAGTTGTTTTCTCCAATTTGATTCATCACCATTCATTCCTTGATTACATGTACCGTTAGAGTACATTGGATCTGACTCTGCCTATTTTGGCTCCAATTTGCTCGGTTTTCCTATTGGATCACCGTAGTGCTCTATGCATCCTTTTTAGGTCTATGGATTTTCTTGGATTTATATACCCCAATCGTGCCCTAACATCCTATTGTTGAATGTTTTTTCCCTGCTTTGCCTCTTGGCTTCTTCAATCGCATGACTCGGGCTATCTTACCGATCCCCTTCTTTTCATTTGTACCTATTTATTGCATTATCGATATTCCTAAGTACCATGGTATTATCACATACATACATTCAAAACGAAATAAAATGATAAGTAAATCATCACATACGCATCACTAAATACCCAAATTCCATGAAAACCATATATATATATATATTATATATATATATATTGAATTAATTTTAAAAATCTCATACCTAGTTTCTCGGGTCTCTCCATGATGGTCTCACCATCTCGCCTCATCATCATGATGAGGTATGGATCCTACATATTGTGCCCACATCTCTTAAGGCACTAGGATCATATCTCCTCTCCACCGTAGTTTGAGTTGTTATCTCAAATGCATGACCATATATACCCCAATCGACATAATAAATCCTCCTTTTGGCCTTCACATCTTATGTTATTTAACCCAAGGTACTCGTTGTCCATCTACCCTCTCCTATGGTATTGGTACCTACTCTATAATGTGGCGATGTATATGTGGATCCTCTATCGGATCTCTCCTTTGAAACACTAACTATTATGATCTCGTGGTGGGCCCTAAACATCCACATCATGTCTCTACTACCATCGACCAAGTGCGCACACTACTCATATCATATGAGGTTGAAGTGCTAGTACCACTGACCTATTCTTTTATAGCCTCTCTAGCATGATGACGCTGGTAGGTAGAAATGGTGGTATCACCATTAGTGTTGGTCACCCAAACTGTCTCTCTAGGGAACCTTCTAAATGTGTCATTCTCCACCCAATAAACATAATACCCTGTCACATATATCATGGTATTCAAAAATTCTACCTTTGGCTAGTTGGGCCACTGATATGCATTCCTGTGTAGGGCTTCCATACCACATCACCTGGACCCACATGTGCTAGTGGTCGGTATACCCAAAGTGCTCTCACTGTCGGTCCATGTTCCCACCGAAGTACTCTTAGGGAATTTTCTACTAATACATGTTGTGTCCCTATCACCTATACATCGGGAACCTCTCATAAATCTAGGTTGTCAATATTATAATCGGGTCTCATGACCCTCTAGCTTTGAAACCACACTCTGTATAAATCATGCACTAATTATACACATATAGTGGTTCCTAGCTAACAAAACCCCATGATCCACCAAATCTCTGCATATTGCAAAAATAACAACAAGATGGATCCATCTACCTTGTAGGACAATATATGTACCACCACAATCCCCATAACCACCTTCTAGATATCTAGAATTCATACTTCTTACACCGCACCAAGTCAAACACGCAACATACTATTGTCATATGTAATGTTCCCCATATCCCATATGGCCAATGACGTCCACTTTGTAGCATCGGATGTCAAGTCACAATACATATGGGTGTATATGTACATCCTTCAATGTCAATTCCATCTCCATATAATTTCCTCTCCTCCACTACAAGGTGTTGGACTTAGTATCCCATGTAACCAAAAGCATCTATAATAAGTCCATCTCTAATGGTATCTTGGGCATCCGAATGATGAACTCAAATCCCCAACCCTATAACTCAAGTTAACCTTTTCTTGTGATAGGCTTGTAATCATCACACTAATCCATGCCACATCCATGCTCTGCCAAAGGTAGATTGAGTGTTCTACCTATATCCACAAAATAATGATAAAAAAACATTAGAACTCTGAAAAAAAAATTAGAATTAACAATCAAAGCATAAAACCTTTTATTTCAAAATCCCTTTTCCATCAGCCCTTAGCTAAAACCATAGGCCCCTAGAAAATTTTCCCCTATGTCATCATCCCCTAAAACTCCCCCATCTTGATGCCATCGACCCTCTTGTTCCAAACTTTTAAGACATTAGAACAAGGTAAAAATACTAAACTACACCTAATCTACTAAACAAAATCAAATATTACTATATATACGCTCCTTCTTGTAATTCTAAATTATGTAATTCTAGAACACATTTTAAGACATTAGACCAAGTTTTAATAATTGTTCTCTATCCAATTAATGTAATTTAGAACACACAATACTTTTAAAACCAATGTTCTCTGTTCACATATTTATAATATGGAACACACATTCAATGCCATTCAATCATATAACAGATACCATATGTTGCTGTAATGACTCGAAGAACTACCGATCTCCCATTTCATGGCTCGGAGTTTCATCGATCTCTCATCTCATGACTCGGCTACTTACCGATCCTTCATGTTAATCCATGCATTGTATACTAAGTATACTTGGTTCTCTTTACCGTTTTTGGTTATTGAAGTGTTCCATTTAAGAGGCCTATCTGAATATCTTTGATACCGATATTCATCTGAAATCCTGCTTCTTAAACCAGGTGATTAGGACAACGCAACCAGCAACTTGCGATACTTTGGCCAAAGATTTTCACAT
Source organism: Taxus wallichiana var. yunnanensis (assembly GCA_018340775.1). NCBI lineage: Eukaryota > Viridiplantae > Streptophyta > Pinopsida > Cupressales > Taxaceae > Taxus > Taxus wallichiana. The sequence continues at coordinate 363,941,220 of CM031243.1, read as the reverse complement.
GCTTAGCATGATCATATTCCTAGATGTTATACACATCAATGGAATACGTCCTTCACCTCACTTCATCATTATCTAGAATGGTCTTTTCTGACTTCTGTCAGTCCTCTTGTCCAAAGTTAAACTTTAACCCAAGATAGCAATATGAAAGAGTATAGAGAGGCACTCGTGATGACTAAAGATACGTAGACATACCTTGTCGACCCTAGTCAAACACGTATGTCTGGTTACCTTTATTCCTCATGAGTTGCTTCTGTATACGAAGTCATACTCCTAGCTCGGCCCGAAGTAAAACTAAGGCCAAGGTCCAAGCTTATGTAAACCTTGATGATTCAATTCGGAAGGGTGTTGCAACATGTCAGCTACAACATTGTGTTGTCATGAAGGCCCAGCCTCATGAAGACACCATATTGTAGCTGGCGTGTGCCAACATCCCACGGAATCCTCCCATCGAGGATTACACATCCAGCAAAAAGTTGATTAGATTCTTATCTTAAATATTTAAGAACAAATTTCAGCATTCTTGCTGATCCTCTAACCTCATAGATCATTACAGTTGCCTAATCTCGAAATGACTTGAATTGTCTCATGATTTAATATACTTTTGCTTCTCCATACCGAAGGATTGTATATTTCCATCTTAGTTCTTTAATTAAAGCTTCAGACTTACAGTCCACTACAGCTTAACAAAGTAAGATCAACTTACTAAGCTTAACAAGTTTTATTCGCAACTGATTTTAAATTCAGGATTCCATTTCATTAGACGTCATTTGAATGAGGCCTATTCCCAATTGAATGTATTCATTTATTCACTATAACCTTACTTCAGTTAAGGTTTGTTATGAGGAGATATGATTCCTCATACCGAATATCCTTTTGACAAGACATCCCAAAGAATATTAACGAAATCAGAATACAGAATTCAATTGTCCCTTTATTAATATTCATTAGTTTATAATCTAATTCCGAATATTATTTATTCAAGAGTTCATATTTATTTTACTCTTTACTAAAGTCGATTTAAATTCCATATTGACCTAAGTATTAAATAATTGTACGTTCCAACTTAAAAGTTGTATTTAAGTAAAGAATAGACATTATGTCCCTTTAAATCTAACAACCATCATTTGAATAAGTACAAATTCAACGAATAAAATTATATTCTCAATCATATTCAAATAGTTCCAAGGTGGTACAACCATTAAAATAACACACCTTCCCCTTTTACTCATTCCTCAAGATTAAAATTTATACATTTTACAAGTCCACACAACCGGACTTCATTCATGCCAATCAGCATTAACAACTCGAAAAGAAAGAAGAATACAACTTTTTCTTTTTCCATTTCCCAGAGAAGAATAATAAAATCTCAAAAAAGATCCATCCCTTAGTTAATCAGAAGAAGCATCATAAAACAACATGTCTTCATTTTTACTCACGGAATCCATCTGCAAAATTTACTTGCATGGGTCAGTTCATCGAACTGAGCATATTAAGCACTTATCATTAAAATGAGGTGCTCTTGATTAATTGTCTCAATAAAAGAACTCTGCTTTTATGAAACGTCTCATAATTGAGATAGACATCACGTAAAAGTTAAGCACCAATAAGGTTGAACAATTTTAACAACCCAATTTCAATAATTAGCATCTCGTTAAACAATACTAATAAATATCAACACACCAATTTCTATAATGGCTAACATATAATGAAGTATATATCACCATTCTCATAGCTATTTTCAAAAAAGAAAAGAGTTCATTCCAAATCCAGGTAATACTAAAAAGAGTATTTTCTCTAAACAATCACATATTAGAACATCTATATGAACTGATTTATAGATTGTTGCTCGAATGCACGCATTGTCCAACCCATTTCATCATTATAAATGAATTTCATATAATGAATCGATTTTTAAATTAAGATAGAACTTTCTTACCTTCTGGTTACTCACTTGGACTTCAACCAAATCAAATGCAAAAGTGAAAAGAAATCATACGTCACAACAACAACATATTTAACTTTCCAGAATTTGACGGCAGCGTAGTACTCATCTATTTCAGAGAGAAAGAAAGACAGAACGTAAAATGCATTTGCATTCTCCTGAGGCCAGTCACATGTGACTTCAATACCTTTTTATCAAAATTTAAATAGGATACTAAGGAAAGGAAAAATACTATTTCCAATTACCTAATCCTTAATCTCTTTATATATATATATATATATATATATATATATCAATATTGATTGATTTTGTGAAAAAGGAGCCAATAACCAGTGATAGCAGTCAAGAGAGAAATATTCAGAAGTCAAAACTGAATGAAAGGGAGTGGATTCACGTTACCTATAGTTAATTCATGGCCACATATCGGCCCATGACGTACAGGCCTGTTATCCCAAGGATAATTCTTTCCAATCCAAACTGTTACAGTCTTAATAGTTTACTAACTACTATTCGAGGAAAGTAATCAAGAATTCATTTTGCATCTGAACCGCAAGTACTCAGAATAACAAACTTTCAATTGCAATTATTCCATTAGTTTCATTCATTGCAACAAACACATCTTCCAGGTATGAAATAAGTAAGAGTGTACAACAAGACAACTAAATCACGATTTCACCGTAATAATTAAAGGAATCATTTTTCAAACACCAGAGTAAGAAATCCACTCAGATTCAGTTTTAATGAAAACAATGAAGAAGTTTAGACTGCAGTTCATATATATATATATATATATATATATATATAATTCAAAGAAGAAATAAAATGGTAATTGAATTCAAAGAAGAAATAAAATGCTCTATTCCATCCATCAAATAACCAGGTTACTCTGTTCCAGGTTTAAATAAATTATTTCCCAACAATCATTCATGGGTTTCAAAACCAAATAAGGAGACATTGTATCATTTTACATCAGCAAGAGTAAGGACGATACAATAAATCCGATGTCCCTAAAAGAATTCACATCCCATACACTGTAATACGATAAGAGAAATAGTTCACACAAATAGTTCTATCTAAGCATTCTCACGGTTTTTCAAAACCATTACGCACACAAAACTTAGAAAACAATTTACACATCACTGTTGCCTTCATCAAATCAAACCCATAATGGGTGATAAAACCGAATACCCATTACTTTCAAAATTCAAACAACAGAGAGAGATGGAGTTCGTTTCATTTACCATTTCAACAAGAAAACACCCATTTTCTCTAGTATGCATCAAAAAATACCCAAATCGCATTTGATTTCAAACGACAACTCAAACAAAAGATCACATCTAACATATCAACATTTTATTTTTACAAAACACACAGTTATAAGAGCGAGTTCTTTTAATGAAGACGCTTAACAAAGAGCAAAATGGTTTAAAGAAAAGAGCCTAACATGCCTGTATATTTTCTAGTTAGCTCGTAGAAGATCACAGCCGAGCTTCTCCCAAATTTCTTCCCTCCAACAAGTTATTAAACCAGGTCTCTTAACTTCTTCCACGTTTCCACAGACCCAGAAACCACTCGGAGGTGGTCGAACCGACAATGGCCGGAAGCAAACTTGCAGGCTCGAAAGAGCAACAAAAGAAATGCAGAGCAAAAACTCAAAACCCGAATGAACAACAATAACCCACAAAATTCCTCTTTCTTTTTCCAAGGTGGGCGGGTGTCAAAACCAAGATCAATAAATGCATTGAATGCATTACTTTTTCCTCTTTCCCCACGCCACCACCGACTCAGGTTTGGTGGGCCTTTTTCTCACAATTTTGCTTGTAATTTGAATTTAGTAGCATGGTTAATTAGGAGCCTCCAACTTCTCTTGCTCCCCACCAAACTTGGCGTTTAAAACTTCAAGGACAACATTTAATGTTCTTCATTAAGTTTAAACCTTCCCTCCTTATCCTTTCATTGACATGTATCCATAGGCCCCTCTTAGGGCTAACAATAGTTTAGGTTACATTGTCCATAGTTAGATTTCCATCTAGGTCACAAATCATTAGGATTTGTAATAATTTACATCCTTTTTAATTTAAAATCCACATAGGATAGTTATTAGGTCATAGGTTAAAACGTAACCCATAGTATTTTAATTAATAGGTTCCAAGTAAGTTTTACCAACTTACGTTCATAACTAAGATATAATTACGCAGATGTTCCGTCCAATGCTTAACATATACCTTGCTAACTTTATATCAAACCCCTTTCTATCTTACGCTTTCCAGGAGTTACAACTCGTATGTATTCAGGAAATCAAACCTTACCATTGGCTACATGGTGCCTAGTAAGTATACTTGTAACTCGATTCTTTAAAATTTACAACAATTTCCAGCTCGGTTCCAGACTTCATTTTATTGGGAAGTCAATCGAAACAAGACGATAATAAAGAAGGTTGAAGCATACCTTGGATCAATGGAATTGATTCAAGGTGTGTTGTCATAATTATGAGTTCATCAAGTACAAAAGTAATTCTGTTAGTTCACAACTTTGCAAACACAAGTTATAATGACCTCAGTCCCAAGTAAACAAAGTTACAGTAAGCAAGGGTTCAGATCAGTAACACATTTTTTTTTAAGATTAAAAGATATATCTTAACATAATAATCCTCATTTCCACAGTTGCAACATCACGAAAAGAGGTTATCGTAGTAGCTTCTAAACAATTTCGATCAAACAAGTATGGAAAAGTAGATCTCATTTCTTTGAGATTCTCCCAAGTTGCACTTTTTTGCTAAACTGGTCCCACTGGACCTTACATTGATTCACTTCACGATTTCTTAAGTACAACTGGTGAGTTCCTAGCACTCGAATGGGCTTAACCACGATTATTCTTGGGTCTTGGACCTGCAAGGAATTCCAATTCAGCACATGTGATAAATCTGATACATATTTCTTAAGCAAAGAAATATGGAAAACATCATGCATTTGTGATAAAGCAGGAGGTAAAGCTAAACGATAAGCTACAGGGTTGATTATTTCAACAATTTCAAAAGGTCCCACATAACGAGGTGATAACTTGGCAGCCTTGCCAAAAGTTATAGAACTCTTTTTGGCTTGACCCAAAGAAAGACCTTCTCACCAAGTTTATAATTCCTATCAACCCACTTTAAGTCTACATAACTCTTTTGCCTATTGGCAGCCTCCTTTAAACATTCATGAATCATTTTAATTTGTTGTTCCATTTCCATAAGGATTTCTGGCCCAATTACCTCTCTATCCTCTACACTATCCTAGCTAACAGGGGTTCTGCATTTTCTTCCATACAATGCTTCAAAAGGTGCCATCTTTAAAGAGGTGTGGTATGTATTATTATAGGAAAATTCAACCAGCTGGAAGGTATTCCTCCCATTTATACTGTTGGTCCATGTAATACATTCTTAACATATCCTCTAAAACTTGATTGACTCTTTCAGTCTGTCCATCCGTTTCTAGATGATATGCAGAACTGAAATTTAGTTTAGTTCCCAAGGCCGCATTAAGCATTTGCCAAAATCTTGATGTCATTCTCAGATCTCTATCCGATATGATCAATTCGGGTATTCCATGCAATCTAAAATTTCATGTACAAACCTTCTTGCTAACACTGGTGCATCGTCTTTTAAATTACCAGCAATGAAGTGTGCCACTTTGGTTAGTTTGTCAACAACAACCAGGATGATATCATGTTTATTCCTAGACATAGGTAATCCTTGAATGAAATCCATAGTTATCACTTGCCATTTGTTTGTGCTGGGAATGTTGTGGGGTACAAGAATCTGCGAGATGCATATGTTCTCGCCTTAACACGTTGACATTCCAAGTAGTGTGTCACAAATTCCATCACATCCTTTTTCATTCCCTTCCAGAAATATTGTTGCTTGAGATCAGCAAGCATTTTCGTAATGCCAGGGTGTCTAGAAAAAGGTGAATTATGAAATTCAGCTAATAATTTCTTTCTTAAATCATTTTCCAAGGGTATATATACCCTGTTTTCAAACCTCAAAATTCCTTCATTATCAAAATGAAATCCTTTATACTTCACGTCTTTTGATCTACAGAAAGTGTTGTTTTAACTTGCTGAAAATAAGAGTCAGATTCCATGACATCTTTCACCTCATCTTTAAACTGAGTTCTTAATGTTATAAGAGCATAAATGTGCTTCCTACAACTCAGAGCATCTGCTACCCTATTTTCCTTTCCTTTAATGTAGCTTATATCAAAATCATACTGAGATAGAAATTCTAACTATCTTCGTTGTCTTCGCATTCGAGTGTTTGGTTGAGTAAAAATATACTTCAACCCTAGATTGTCGGGCTTTTAGTTCAAAAGGCTTACCAAGAAGGTAATGCCTCCACATTTGAAGTGCATGAATGATGGCAGCGAGCTCTAGGTCATGTGGAGCATAATTATGTTCATGTAACTTGAGTTTTCTACTTTCATATGCTATAACATGGTCATTTTGTAATAGAATGCCTCCGAGACCCTCTCCAGATGCATCCGTTACAACCATAAAATATCCATTTAGGTCGTGGTACAAATCGTAATAGGTGTTGTAGTTAACTGATCCTTTAAAATTTTAAAGGCAAATTCACATTTTTCATTCCAAACAAATTTCTTATCTTTCTTTTGTAATGAAGTGATTGGTGCAGCAATTTTAGAAAAGTCCTTAACGAACTTTCTATAGTATCCTGCTAGGCCCATGAAGCTTCTTACTTCATGCACGTTCTTAGGTGCATGCCACTCAGTTATAGCTGTGATATTTGAAGGGTCTATAGCTATCCCATTCTTGCTTATAACATGTCCCAAATAATGCACTTCTGCATCATAAAAGGAACATTTAGATAATTTACCATACAACCTTCTCTTCCTCAAAATTTCCAGTACTACCTTTAAATGCTCTTGATGCTCTTCGACATTTTTGGAGTATATAAGAATGTCATCCAAGAATACAAGCACAAACTTTTCCAAGTATTCTTGAAAAATATTGTTCATCAAATTCATGAAGGCGGCAGGTGCATTCGTCAACCCAAAAGGCAACACTGTGAATTCATAATGTCTGTATCTTGTTCTAAAAGTTGTTTTATGAATATAACGGTCTCCTCGCAAGGTGTTCGGGATCCAAAAAGCCCTCGGGTATGCGTTAACATCCCGCATGCCCCGCTTTAGCCCCGCGCCCTTTGTTTTCTCCAATTTTATTCTTTCCTTGGCCTTTTGATCTTCAAAGGACGAAACCGCCGCCCTACGGGGTGGAAGTCTTGTGACCGCTGCCCCGCTCGAGTGGCGGTCCTGCAAGTGCAACGTTTTCAAACGTTCTTTTGACGCTTAATCGCATGAAATATCACGATTCACCAGCCTTTCTTTGCCAGCTTGAGCATGCATTTATGTTTTTGGTCCCTGAATAGTGTTTTTCCTTTGTTTATTGTTTAGGAGTTCAATTTGGTTTTGATTTTTGGGTGATTGAATTCCTATAAATGCATGGTTTGTGCACAAGCAAATGGTCTGAAGTTTAGCCTGGATTTGGAAGACTGATCTTTGCTCTCATCTCCTCATTTTAGTATTTTAGTTTGTTATCTTGTTTAAGAAGCCATAGTTTCCTTTCACTTGCATCTTTAGTTAGATTACTCAGCTGTTGGTAAGCCACATACCCATCTTGTGCAGGCAGTGCTGTCATTTCATCCAATCCGGTCTGAAGCTTGCCTCTGAATTTTCTCTTTGCTGTAGATTTAATTTTCATTGTTGCTTAGAGTTCTTAGTTCAGTTCATTATATGCCTGGTTAGCTTTATTCAGCTGTTGGTAAGCCACATATCCAGCTTGTGCAAACAGTGTCGTTATTTTATCCAATCCATTTTTTCAGAATAATTTAGGAAGCCATTAAAGTTACGGTTTTGCTCTTCGAATAAGATAGTTACAGGTTCTGGTCGCTTCATGTTGCATGACTCGTAGTAAAATCCCGCTAGGAATCGCATAAGCCAAGCTCTGTACTCTTGCGCTGTCCCTCTCCTACTCACATTTTCGGTCTGCATTCTGAGTTGTCCTTGTCCTAAAATCTACTCCTATCGGTGCTAGCATTACACGCTTTTCTGGATCCACGTGAACACGAAAGAACGAGGAGATCACACTGAGGGGACAAGATCACACACACCATCGGATTCACCACTGTTCTGCGGAATCCAGGTTTTAACTTTCAAAGTTCTAGTTAGAATCATATCAAATAAAGTAGATAAATTGCTTCATTTCAGTAAATTCTATTCTCGGTATTGCCAGGGAAGCTGTGAGGATTGATAGTTTCTGAGAAACTATGATTCACTCCTCACTTCTGAGGTAGGATCGAGAATCTTGCAGATAAATTAGACGAGCTATTTTATTTATTTAGAATAATTCTACAAATCGCACAGGAAAATAACTATACTCGGTTATCTTGTCTGTTTTAAAATATTGTTTGGTTATTATTCCTAGATACGTTTAAAATAGTTTTCTTTCCTTAAAATTGTTAAAAGATTTCTTAGAAGAATAAAAGTTATATATATGTTAGATTTAGTCCACGTAGTTAAAATTTGCTTCATTACAGTTAGATTTACATTTCGTTTCGTATGACAATCACGGGACCTCAGGAGCCCAGGGAATATATATTTGAGCCAATCGTGCCTCAACCAAACCTCGTCACAAAGAATAGTTGACATAGACAATCTCGAATACAAGTATTCCAAACAACCACAGATTTACAACTGATCAGTTCTCAATTAAGAGGGTTAAACATAGAAGACGACCAAGCACACATGTTTTGGTCGAACCAACCAAACTATAGATTGACCTAGGTAAAGCACTCACATGACTCATGAGAAGGGTTCGAAAGAGAACAAACCTTTGGTTGTGATCCTTGGTCCCACAAAATACCCGGTGCAGGAGACACTCTCACAGACATAGACACCGGTTTGAGGATCCAAGTTGCGCAAACGCCTGTGAGATATTCTGAGAAAATCACATAGTTATTGGTCCTAAACATAGAAGCTGAGAAAGCATACGATTACTGGATACTAGGGATTAGAACTTGATTTCACGTATGACCATAACAGGACCGCAACAACCAAGAGTCTATGGTTGTGATCCACAGATCCCATAGCCCAACGAGTCCACAAGTCAATCAGATATAGACACTACCCTACGCACCTTGGTATTTAGATCCACTCCACTTCCACCCATCATCATCGAACAATTGTCCTTATTAGATATAGCAGCTAACGAAGCTAGAGAATTCTGGACTAGGCCAGAGAATCGTCTGTAGAGTCAATTATATTCACCATCCACTATATGACCTTATCAGGAGACATACACAAAACTATCCCAGGTCATTTTCCACGTATTCCACAACCTATAGATCGAATCACGCTAGAGCTCAATATTGATTGGAGCCTTCGAGTAGTCATCCTTGCCGATCGATCTATCACACCAGTCCAAGTTAGAAGGGCCTTCTTTGCCTTAGATTCACAAATTCCACTAGTGTGTGTCAAGACATTAGACTGTCTAACTAGTTTTTCATTTATCCCACGCATATTCTACCCCACCGGCTGTCTCGGCATGACCTCGAGAGGTCGGGTACGCGGAAGAGTCACTTGTAGATTCTCACGCTCACCTATTGCTTTTCCCGTACAAGAACTCCTCCGAAATACATCATCAAATTTCTTAACAACGGGTATTTTTCCATAAAATCATTATCTTCCTTGGCAATTTCCGTCATTCTTACGGCATACAAAGTGCAGCCTCTATTTTTAGCCCTTTTTAATTACATATCTATTAGTTTCCTAACTCGCAACCTCAAGCGCTTTACACCCTGAATGATCATTTTTTCGCAGATCATCAAAATAGAAATTTTTTTCATAACAGTCGACCTTCGCCTTATGTTCCACCAACCAATTAACACCTATAATTATATCATATGACCCTAAAGGAGTAACATATAGGTCAACTTCTGTGGAGAAACTAGGTAGGTCAAGGATTGCCCCAAAAAGACACATATCTACTGTATGGACAACATTATTTCCATAATGCATTGTCCATGTCTTATCCATTCGTTCAGCTTTCCTTTTTAATTTCATTGCTAACTTAGTAGATATAAAACATTCAGTAGCTCTAGTATCAAAAAGTATGACTACAGGTGTACCGAATAACTTACCTAGAACTTCTATGGGTGTGACTTACTTTTCAGCTTGTTTGTTAGCCACCGCAGCATGTATCATGTGTTGTTGATCATGATCGTCCTTCTTCAAAGGACAGTGACTCATGTAATGGTCCTTTCCATAGTTGAAACAGCCTCCGACGGGCCCCTTCCTAGGCTCAAATTTATTTCTAGCCTTGAAGTTATCATTCTGGCTTCCATAGGACTTTTGTCCATTACCACTAATTTTTGCAAAGCCACTCTGCATACTAGTAATAGGTTTGTTCATTACTATTTTCTTATTGTTATCCACAACAATTTTGTTTTTCATACCAAACCTCTTCCAGGGTCCCTTTTTAGGTGTGAGAGATGAAGAAGAGTTGGGAATCTTCTTCCTAATCTCCTCCCTATGAGCAGAGATTGCTCTCAATTTCTATTCTTGTCTTATTACCTTTTCGACAACTCCTTCCATAGTGGTCGGACCATGGACATCCACCTCACCACCAATGATGGGATTCAGTCCCATTATGAACTTTCATATCCTGAACTTCTCGTCAGCTTGGTACTGTGGTACATACTTAAGGAGTTTAGTAAACCCTTCCCAGTATTCTGTCACCGTCAGCCTTCCTTGAGACAAGTTCTGAAATTTAGTCATTTTCTAATCAAAAAAGAGTTGAGGCAACCATCATTGCCTAAAGTAACTTTTAAATTGATCCCAAGTTATGTCTGTTTTGACAATGTTCAACTCAACCTTACGGTTGTCCCACCATGATGATGCTTCATGAGAAAGCTGATATGCTCCCCATATCGCTTTGGTCTCCTCGGAGAAGTTTCTTATTGCAAAGTACTTCTCCATTTCACTGAGCCAATTTTCAGCCCCGTCCCCAAGTGTAGTTCCATCAAACTTTGGAGGACTTATTCTCTTTATATTGTTTGTAAGTTCAGCTGCTAATCTTGCCCTTTTATTTTCAGGTTGAATAGGAACATTCATGTTACTATTATCAACACCCAGATTTCCTCCATTAGTGTTGTCCACAGGAGGTGGCTGATCATTAATATCAGCATCTTCTTCCTCCTCCTCATTGCCCATTGCCTGCTGTTCCAAAACAACAAACGATCCTCATATCTAGCAGGGCAGCAAGGATTTCATCTAGTTTTTGGGCAGTAGCTGCTTCTCCACCCGATAACGGGTTGTTTGCAACATTCCCTCTTGTTCTAACCATTTTCTGTTCAACAAGAAAATGTAAACCTTATTAAATTATGGACTCATTAGGTCCAAGAGCTGCAACCTTCAACTCTGATACCAAGATGTAACATTCCCATTTTAAGACATTAGAACAAGGGAAAAATTTTTTTTTTGTATAACGTTCTCTGTTCTAAATTATGTAATTCGAACACACGACCAAGTTTTAATAATTGTTCTCTGTCCAATTAATGTAATTTAGAACACATAATACTTTTAAAACCAATGTTCTCTGTTCACATATTTATAATATGGAACACACATTCAATTCCATTCAATCATATAACAGATACCATATGATGTTGTAATGACTCGAAGAACTACCGATCTCCCATTTCACGGCTCGAGTTTCATCGATCTCTCATCTCATGACTCGGCTACTTACCGATCCTTCATGTTAATCCATGCATTGTATACTAAGTATACTTGATTCTCTTTACCGTTTTCGGTTATTGAAGTGTTCCATTTAAGAGGCCTATCTCGAATATCTTTACCGATACTCATCTAAATCCCGCTTCTTAAACCAGTGATTAGGATAACGCAACCAAAGACTTGTGATACTTTGGCCAAAGATTTTCACATGCTTAGCATGATCATATTCCTAGACATTATACACATCAATGGAATACGCGCTTTACCGCACTTCGTCTGTTATGTAGAATGGTCTTTTCGACTTCTTCTCAATCCACTTGTCCAAAGTTGAACTTAAACCCAGGTAGCAATATGAAGGAGTATAGAGAGGCACTCGTGATTACTAAAGATCTGTAGACATACCTTGTCAACCCTAGTCAAACACATATGTTTGGTTACCTTTAGTCCTTGTGAGTTTCTCAGTATATGAAGTCATACTCCTAGCTCACCAAAGTAAAACGAGGCCAAGTCTAAGCTTATGTAAACCTTGATGATTCAATTGGAAGGGTGTTGCAATAAGTCAGCTACATTGTGTCATCATGAAGGCCTAGCCTTCACAAGACGGCGATTGCAGCTGGCGTGTACTAACATCCCATGGAATCCTCCCATCGAGGATTACACATCCATATAAAAGTTGATTAGATTCTTATCTTAAATATTTAAGAACAAATTTCAGCATTCTTGTTGATCCTCTAACCTCATAGATCATTACAGTTGCATACGATCTCAAACGACTTGAATTGTCTCATGATTTAATATACTTTCACTTCTTTATACCAAAGGATTGTATATTTCCATCTTAGTTCTTTAATTAAAGCTTCGGACATACAGTCCACTACAACTTAATGAAGTAAGACCAACTTACTAAGCTTAACAAAGTTTTATTCGCAATCGATTTTAAATTTAGGATTCCATTTCATTAGAATTCATTTGAATGAGGCCTATCCCAATTGAATGTATTCATTTATTCACTATAACCTTACTTTAATTAAGGTTTGTTATGAGAAGATGTGATTCCTCATACCGAATATCCTTTAGACAAGACATCCCAAAGAATATTAACGAAATCAGAATATAGAATTCAATTGTCCCTTTATTAATATTCATTAGTTTATAATCTAATTCGAATATTATTTATTCAAGAGTTCATATTTATTTTACTCTTTACTAAAGTCGATTCAAATTCCATATTGACCTAAGTATTAAATAATTGTACTTTCCAACTTAAAAGTGGTATTAATTAAAGAATAGACATTATGTTCCTTTAAATCTAACAACCATCATTTGAGTAAGTACAAATTCAACAAATAAAATTATATTCTCAATCATATTCAAACAGTTCCAAGGTGGTACAACCATTAAAATAACACACCTTCCCCTTTTTCTCATTCCTCAAGATTAAAATTTATACATTTTACAAGTCCACACAACCGGACTTCATTCATGCCAATTAGCATTAACAACTCGAAAAGAAAGAAGAATACAAATTTTTCTTTTTCCATTTCCCCAGAGAAGAATAATAAAATCTCGAGAAAAGATCCATCCCTCGCTTAATCGAAGAAGCATCATAAAACAACATGTATTCATTTTTACTCACGAATCCATCTGCAAAATTTACTTGCATGGGTCAGTTCATCAAACTGAGCATATTAAGCACTTATCATTAAAATGAGGTGCTCTTGATTAACTGTCTCAATAAAAGAACTTTGCTTTTATGAAACATCTCATAATTGAAATAGACATCACGTAAAATTTAAGCACTAATAAGGTTGATGATTTTAACAACCCAATTTCAATAATTAGCATCTCGTTAAACAATACTAATAAATATTAACACTCCAATTTCTATAATGGCTAACATATAATGAAATATATATCACCATTCTCTTAGCTTTGTTTAAAAAAAAAAAAAAGATTTCATTCCAAATCCAGTAATACTAAAAGAGTATTTTCTCTAAACAATCTCATATTAGAGCATCTGTATGAACTGATTTATATATTATTGTTCGAATGCACTCATTGTCAACCCATTTCATCATTATAAATGAATTTCATATAATGAATTGATTTTTAAATTAAGATAAAACTTTCTTACCTTCCTTTACTCACCGGACTTTAACCAAATCAAATGCAAAAGTGAAAAGAAATCATATGTCACAAAGAACAACATATTTAACTTTCCAAAATTTGACTGGCGGCAAGCAGTAGTACTCATCTATTTCAGAGAGAAAGAGAGACAGAACGTAAAATGCATTTGCATTCTCCTGAGGGCAGTCATATGTGACTTCAATACCTTTTTAACAAAATTTGGATAGGATACTAAGGAAAGGAAAATACTATTTCCAATTACCTAATCCATAATCTCTTATATATATATATATATATATATATATATATATATATATATATATATATATTTACAATCAAATTGATTGATTTTGTGAAAAAGGAGCCAATAACCAGTGATAGCAGTCAAGAGAGAAATATTCAGAAGTCAAACCGAATGAAAGGGAGTGGATTCATGTTACCTATAGTTAATTCACGGCTGCATATCAGCCCATGACATACATGCTGTTATCCTAAGGATAATTCTTTCCAATCCAGAGCATCATTACAGCCTTTTAACAGCTTTACTAACTACTATTCGAGGAAAGTAATCAAGAATTCATTTTGCATCTGAACCGCAAGTACTCAGAATAACAAACTTTCAATTGCAATTATTCCGTTAGTTTCATTCATTGCAACAAACACATCTTCCATGTATGAAATAAGTAAGAGTGTACAGCAAGACAACTAAATCATGATTTCACCGCAATAATTAAAGGAATCATTTTTCAAACACCATAGTAAGAAATCCACTCGATTCAGCTTTTAATGAAAGCAATGAAGAATTTTAGATCAGAGTTCATATATATATATATATATATATATATATATATATATTCACCATTGAATTCAAAGAAGAAATAAAATGGTACGCTCTATTCCATCCATCAAATAACTAGGTTACTGCTTTCTGTGTTTAAATAAATTATTTCCCAACAATCATTCATGGGTTTCAAAACGAAATAAGGATACATTGTATCATTTTACATCAGCAAGAGTAAGGATGATACAATAAATCTGATGTCCCTAAAAGAATTTGCATTCCATACACTATAATACGATAAGAGAAACAATTCACACAAATAGTTCTATCTAAGCATTCTCATGGTTTTTCAAAACCATTGTGCACACAAAACTTAGAAAACAATTTACACATTACTGTTGCCTTCATACAATCAAACCCATAATGGGCGATAAAACCCAATTACCCATTACTTTAAGAATTCAAAACAGCAGAGAGGAAACTCGTTTCATTTACCATTTCAACAAGAAAACACTTGTTATGTTTGTGGAGCCTATGTTCATGTTAGAGTGTGGTACACCTTCTATGTGTTACACTGCGGTATTTTTACTTGGCGGTCCCGCTTGCCAAGGTGAGTGGGCCGTTAGGGGGTTCGGGGCAAAGCCCCAAGAAAATTTTCATGGGTGGTTTACTAACCCATGGGTAATGGGTATCCATTATGGGCTATTTTTGGGCCCATGGTTTTCGGTACCCATTGTTACTCAGAAACCGCCTCTTCTGGCTACCCATAGGTTTATGGGACGGTTTTGTTTTTGCATGTTGTTTGATACCCACGGTTTTGTAAAATTGCTTAAGTAGTTGTCTATTTATATGGTCTTATGCATATGATAGATAGACAAGCAAATGTATTACGATGTGCTTTGAATTTGGGTGTGAATTCGTAAAGTTTGTTGAGCATAGCTCAAACGGATTTGAGTATTGTATTGAGAGAGTGGAGGCTTGTAATAAAATCTAAGCAATTGATTCTTGGTGGATGTAGCCCAAATTAGGTGAACCACGTTAAATCTTGTCTCTCATGTTGTGTTATTTATTCTACACTTTTATTTGAGATCTATTAATATTTTCGCATATTAGTTTCTATTGTTGCGATTCTGTAAGGGATTATGCCGCATATTTTATCTCTTATTTCCTAACAACACCCATTTTCTCCAAAGATGCATCCAAAATTACCCAAATCACATTTGATTTCAAATGACAACTCAAGTAAAAGATCACGTCTAACATATCAACATCTTATTCTTACAAAAACACATAGTTATAAGAGCAGAGTTCTTTTAATGAAGACGCTTAACAAAGAGCAAAATGGTTTAAGAAAAGAGCCTAACATGCCTGTATATTTTTGGTTAGCTCGTAGATGATGATAGCTGAGCTTCTTCCAAATTTCCCTCCAACAAGTTATTAAACCAGGTCTCTTAACTTCTTCCATGTTTCCATTGCACCCGAAACCACTCGAAGGTGGTTGAATGCAGGAC
Source organism: Taxus wallichiana var. yunnanensis (assembly GCA_018340775.1). Lineage (NCBI taxonomy): Eukaryota > Viridiplantae > Streptophyta > Pinopsida > Cupressales > Taxaceae > Taxus > Taxus wallichiana. The sequence continues at coordinate 363,925,068 of CM031243.1, read as the reverse complement.
AATGGCCTAAGCAAACTTGCGCAGCTCGAAAGGGCAACAAAAAGAAATGCAGAGCAAAAACTCAAAACTCGAATGAACAATAATAACCCACAAAAATTCCTTTTTCTCTTTCCAAGGCGGGCGGTTTACCAAAACCAAGGCCATTAATGCATTGAATGCATTACTTTTTCCTCTTTCCCCACGCCACCACCGACTCAGGTTTGGCGGGCCTTTTTCTCACAATTTTGCTTGTAATTCGAATTTAGTAGCATGGTTAATTAGGAGCCTCCATCTTCTCGATCCCACCAAACTTGGCATTTAAAACTTCAAGGACATCATTTAATGTTTTCATTAAAGTTTAAAACCTTCCCTTCTTATCCTTTCATTGACATGTATCCATAGGCCCCCTTTTAGGGCTAACAATAGTTTAGGTTACATTGTCCATAGTTAGGTTTCCATCTAGGTCGCAAATCATTAGGATTTGCAATAATTTCCATCCTCTTAATTTATAAAATCCTCATAGGATAATTTTTAGGTCATAGGTTAAAACATAACCCATAGTTTTTAATTAATAGGTTCCAAGTAAGTTTTACCAACTTACGTTCATAACCAGTATAATGCAGGACGTTCCGTCCAATGCTTAACATATACCTTGCCAACTTTATATCGAACCCCTTTCTATCTTACACTTTCCAGCGTCGTAACTCGTATGCATTCAAGAATCAAACCTTACCGTTGGCTACATGGTGCCTAGTAAGCATACTCGTAACTTGATTCTTTTAAAATTTGCAACAATTTCCAGTTCGGTTCCAGACTTCATTTTATCTGGGAAGTCAATCGACAAGACGATAATAAAGAAGGCTGAAGCATACCTTGGATCAATGGAATTGATTCAAGGTGTGTTGTCTCATAATTATGAGTTCAACAAGTACAAAAGTAATTCTGTTAGTTCACAACTTTGCAAACACAAGTTATAATGACCTCAGTCCCAAGTAAACAAAGTTACAGTAAGCAAGGGTTCGATCAGTAACACATTTTTTTAAGATTAAAAGATATATCTTAACATAATAATCCTCATTTCCACAAATTGCATATCATGAAAAGAGGTTATCATAGTAGCTTCTAAAAATCAAGACGTTACAAAACCAATATCACTATATAAAAATCAAATTCCTTTTCAAAATAGGTCATGATCAACCTAGCTCTTCCAATGACCATCAATTTAACTTCCAATATCCACAACACACACCATTGGTTGCATTATGATCATAATCTCATGCCATTTTTTCCAACATATTACACAACTACTTTCGATGATCTTAAGTTTTAACCAATTTTTATGACACTATACTTCCACATCATCACAATATCACAACATCTCATGGGCCCCTATCTAGGTTATTTATGTCTTAATTTACTTGGTGATCTTCTATTTTTCCTTTCGCTTTGCTTCTCGGGTTTCTTGAAACATTACACCCACACATGGCGTAATGAGAGACACTATCGTGTATGCATTAGTGTGCACATTTCATTTCATGTTTTTCTATCGTGACACTCGGGCTTATTAATGCTTATGGCATATGTATACACCTAAATTTTCAATTTTCTTCTTTCATACATGTTACTAACAATTTACTTTGTGCATATAAGGGTCACTGATGCATCTATTTCTAGAGAAAGTTCCTTAAGGGGCCTGTTAGGAATGGGGAATGGTTATTCACATAACCATTATGAGTTAGAGACAATACATAGAGAGAGTGTCACTATTTGGTATTGGTATTAGTTTTCCTTGCACTAGTTATCCTTTTCCTCCTAGGTCTCATGCACATCACATTCAAAACTTCTTGCTTGCATCTCACCACTTTGCACCTTGTTTATCTACATCCATGATCTACGAGAGATTATTTTTATTGTTTACTTACACATTACCTCTTTTCATAAACTATGGATGTTTCCATCACCCGTGGGTCATGGTATCGTGTCATATCTTCTCATGGCCGATGTCATTTACTACGTGTGATAATGTCCTATATATTCTCACCTCATTTGACACTCATAAGAAAAGGAAGCTAGATCATTCAAACTATCATTTAATATTCTCTTTTGTGCCATATTCACATCTACTCACCTAGCTCTTGGTTCATCTTTCATATTTCTTGGATTGAAATGGATAATCATCTTCGTGGATGGTTTAGACCACTATTAGGTCACCTATAATGAGTCTAGGACATGAACGATGTTCCCCTTCTCCACCTAATAGTGACTCTCTCTCAGCGTGCTACTTCTCTAGAGATATAGATGCATCAGTGACCACCCTATAGGTATAAGGTGAGTGCTCTAACCATCTCTTTTCATTTTTCATAGATAATTTTGTTTCCTTCTTCATTGTGTTATGTTAACTTAGTATTATACATGTTTGGATGCTAGTTAACATAGTACTCTTAGCCATTATCAACTCCTTGGTTATCATCACTTTCATTTTAGTTTCATTTATCACTGATCTATACTTCTCCACACCCAACTATTGATATCTCAATTCAATTTCTTTCCTCTATCTTGACCACACAAGTAATTAGAAACCTTAGGTTGACCTAGTGTATGGATTACTACCCTCTCGATATGCAACCATAGGTCTCACCGTAACCCCTTTAATTCTACCCCTTTGTATGTTGGTACATGTGTGTTTCCTACTTGATTCCTCAATATCCTTATGGAACGGATGATTTAGGAGTGTAAGATACCGAGACACAATCTTGGACCGCATACACATTATATTTTAAATATTTTTCAAAGATAACATTTATTATGTTTTTAAATATATCTATGTTATTTGATAAAATTCTTGTTCCTTAATAATTTGGATATTTTGATACATAACTTGAAAATAATTTTATCATTTCTTTTGTACTTACCTTTAACATAAGTTGTCAAGTAAAATTATTATTTTTGGAGAAAATTTATTAAGGAAAATATTTTTTGATAATCTTGTATTACCTTTAACCCTTTGTGGTGATTTATAAATCTTTTCAAGGTAGAATTTGCATATAGCCTCTCTTTATTTTAGACAAATTCTTAACCATGCACTATTATAATAGGATTAACACTTTATTTTGGAAGTTTCCTTTTTCTCCCTATATATATTGTTATATCAACTTTTAGTACTTAAAAAGTGTAGATCTTACTTTTTATAAATATAAATATATATATTGAACTAAACATTGGTGTAAGGTTTTTGTGTTTTATAGGTTAGGTGGATTTTTTCTCACCATCTTCCTTTTGTTGGTCATTATTTTATAGAATCTTTGGGATTCTCATATGAAGAGTTATATTATTGGGATATTTTTGATAATCTCACCTCCAACTTTGAAAGTTCCTTATGGAAATCTACATTATTCTTTCCCTTTATCCAATCAAATCATTAAAATGTTGTAATTGTTTTTCTCTTGAAGGAAGTTGTCATCATGGGTGAATGTCATGTAATGACACCTCCCTTATATGTTCAAGTTGTTCTCCTTTTTGTAACCCCCAAATAAATCTTAAGGGGAGTGTTAGAGTTTAATATTTATTTGTGGTATATTAAATATCCCAATATTGTGTATTATTATTATAATGTGAATTATTAATTCACATAATCTAGATAATGTGAGGTGACATGTAGCTTTCACCTCTTTTATCTTATTAGAGATATTTCTCATTATAAGGAATATTGAAGTTATATTTCAAATGTAACTCCTTTGCCACTTTGCACCCACTTCCCTTCATTTCATGGGAAATAGTGACACTAGGCACACACTTAGAAGGTTGGCTAATGCAATGATTGGAGTTACTTTGTAACTCCTTATTCTCTCTTCACTCTATTTCAAGAGTGTTTGGGTCTCTTCCTTAACACTTCTTCATTTGTTCAATCTCTTCTTTTAAAGAGTTTCTTAATGTTTATTTAGTATTTATAGAGAATTTTTTTGGTTTATTTTTTTCCTTCTTATAAGAAATTCTATGCACATTGTGCAATCTTGTAAATGTTTTCATCGTATTTCAATAATACGCGGGTTTTCTTCTAGTCTACCAGCTTTCTCCACTTAACAAATATTGTCTCCACTCTTTTATTGTATGTTTTATGTTTCCATTAATTTCATTGCATTTTATTTACTTATGATTCAATATTTTAGTAGTTAATCTTCAAATTATTTATTACCTATCTATAAATCCTTACTCATCCAATAATATCTAGCACTAAGTAGATCTCCCTCTAGTAATTCCGGAGGGGGCACTATTCATCACTCATCATAAGATAGATCCATTGTCTAATATACTTGTGGCACCATCATTCTTACTACCATGATATTTTTATAAGCCTATAAATGTAATAAGGTCATAGTTTTGAGACCTTTTCATGGTCCTCTCTACAAAACTAGAATAAAAATATTTATAAATGGGCTAAGATGATACAATCCCATTAAAACTATGTACTTCCCTCCCCAATCTTGTATATTATAGGAAGTATCTATTAGGATATGATGACACCAATAATATATGCTACTATGGATACACAAAATAATACACTAATAAACTTTTAAAATCATGGAACCCATGAGAAAACAATGTTTCCCAACAAAATTGAGTACTCTTGCTACCTATACCAGCTATCTAAGTCTACAACAATAGAGTATATTTTGGCTAACCCCCAATCCTCGCTTTATCATTAACATCTTGGCTGACCATGTTAAGTAAGATAGCCACCATGGTCGACATGTGTCATCCATCTCAAAAATATTTAGAATGCACATACTCCTGTAAAACCATAACATAAATTAAACGATATGTCTAAAGTCATAATACTCTAATGAAATCCACGTACAACACATGTACACACTAGAATACATAGCATAATGAAAATAAGACACTTCCTAAACATGAATTTGATAGAAAAACTATCTCAGGATAGGGTCAACACTATCCAAATCAAGATGAAATTTTAGACATCAAAAATGCACCTTTTGCATGAGGTCTCTTAAACTAAAAAAACAATATAAAACCAAAATAATCCCTAAAAATAAAATATTCCAAAAACACTTTATACACACATACGCACGCACGCACGCACTCACACACACACACAAGGTTGATTTAAAACATTTCACACTTTCAACTATCCTCAATCAATTTCAAATTTATCATATCCCTTTATACATTTAATAAAACAACCTACCCACTTACATCTCTAATGTGTATTGGACTCTTATCATCTCAATTCTTTATGTACTTTTTCCTCATATCCATCAAAATCTTCTATACATTCAAAAACTATAAAATATCCCTTACCCTACTCATTTCACCCCCATAGCTTTTGTAGAACATTTTCTATTACTTTTATATTCATTGTTTGCAAATGTTTTTAAAGGAGAAAGAATTACATTTTGAAACTACAAATCTCACAGAAATTTCATATTTTATAATTTATGACACAAGGTCTTAATTGCGCTTGCAACTAGGCTGCAACCTCCACATGATTTATCATAATTTTGGATTGTATCTCAAAACAAATTCCAATATGATGATAAATTATCAACAATCTACAGTCATCCAAAAATAAACCATGCACCATGGTTTGGTCCCCTTAGCCTCCCCCAAAAGCGGATGTCTTTTCATTTATTTTCACCGATCAATCACATGTATTAGATGTTATTATTATCAACCTCTAAAATTCTAGGTATATTAATGAAGTAGATCACCTAACCACAAAAGCAAACATAAACTATAGTGTTGTTGTAATGCAAGAAAATATTAGATGAAAGTTAGAAACTAAAAACAAACCAATTGATTCCTAAATCTAGTCTTCTTAAATAAAAACTCTGATAAAGCAATGGATGGAAAGAAGGAGAGAACTCAATACATGTACTTACCTACAATTTTCAAAATCCTCATTTATGTGTTGGATTTTATATTGATTTATGTTGGATGCTTAAGATTTTGATGGAGACACACAAGAAACACCTCCCCTTGATTGCCTTGAATTACTAGATGCTTGATGAATGATTAATTGATTGAGCGGATCGAAGATGGATTGTGTAAACACAAAATTATGAACTTTACATATAATTTAGCTTGATCTTATACTACTATTTAGAAGGTTCTCAAGTGGTTAAAGTACTAATTAATCCCACCTTTTTGCCATCTTTATTTTATATTTTGTTTCGTACTTCCCGTGTATTTTCCAGCACATACCCACCCATTTCGCAACTGCCCCATCATTCTAGCCCAAATTTAAGGCGCTCCACTGTATTGGGCACCCCGATCTATGCACATCCTTTTCCCCGCTTTCAGGGTATTTTTAGATGTTTTTGTCTTTATATTTTCCTCAGTCGGCCTTGTTGGGATTAATTATGAAATTAAACTTGAGAGCCCTATAAATATAAAGCTTATAAGACCATAATGAGGGTCCTAGCATCACACATTACTATCACTCCATCTAGAGTTACATCACTTACATCCATTAGTGTCATGCATCAAGGTTAGGATATATACATCACACACATTGCATAGGGGGATGGATTATATTATATTCCATGCACACATTCTACTTACATTTTCTATAGTTATTATTGCTCACTAATTCAAAAAGTGTGACTAGCATGAGAGCACCTAGGGCACAACATGCATGCACGCATGCGCAAGCACGCGCACACACACACACACACACACACACACACACACACACACACACACACACACACACACACACACACACACACACACACACACACACACACACACACACACACACACACACACACACACACACACACACACACACACCAGAACTACATCTGGGTCAAATGTAGTGCAGCGCTCAATGATAAGACCACTAGTTTGGCGGCCGAGGTTAGTCTCGACCCATTCATTTGCATATTTTATTTTTCTATGGTTTGATACTTCTCTTTGCATTGCAGGTCCCTTCCTTCAGCTCATCCAACCGATCCAGTGTGAAATATAGGAAAGGTTTCATCCCAAGTTTCGACACTTTTGAACTCGGGTTTTGAGATTTTACAATGTTTAATTCACCTAGATTATAGACCAAGGCGCCTTAGTATACTCCGAATAATCTTAGACATCTTAGATACATCGATCTTCCCTTTATAGGGTCCCTAAGTGTTCATCTACACTTCCAAATTCACCGCTTTATACCTATGACAACCTATGATAGTCTTCTCCTATCAGCTAAGCTATTTCTCTCTCCTCTCTTGCATATTAGGGTTTCATTTATGTTAGATTTAATTATGCAATAACTTTATATTACTTTTTTCATTTACTACACCATGTTAGTCCTACTATTTATATTAGCATTAATACCCTAATATCTCATTTAGGTTAGTTAGGCCCCATTTTTGTTAATTATTTTGGTGAGCTTGACATCTCCTTTTACACGCCTTCTAGGGTTTTGTGTTTACACCTTTTTCCCACCATATCATCTCCTTCTCAAGTCATGCCCCAGTCTTCGTATCCTACCTTTACACCTATAAAGGTCACCAATATAGTTATTACTACCACCGACTTCATGTGTGTATGTACTCAACACCCCCTCACTTTGTCACGCCTTCGTCTAACTCATCCATCAATATAGTTACTACTCGCCGCACTCACATTACACCACACGTTTCTCCACCCATTTGTCTTCCACCACCATTCATACACCGCCACTCCATTAGCTACTTCCAAAGGCTATGATATCATTGACCAACTCAAGAATACACCCACTAAAATATCACTCTATGACTTAGTACGCAATTTTCCGTTGTCACAAGCACTCTTAAGACCACCCTTCATGTTATCCATGTTGAGTGCCACCATTATACTAAAGATTTTTCCCATATCATTTAGTATCTTTGTAGCTTACCTCGTTATATTTCTTTTACAAACAACAACATGTCACCCACTACTAAAAATAATCCTTGTGCACCATTACTCATTACCACTGTCGTTAGTACTACTTATATCAAGCGTGTCCTCATTGATAATGGGTTCATCCTTAACCTTTATGCCCATTATCACTTACAACAATTAGGTATCAATCATATTATCATTTCACATAACTCCACTCTCATCAAATGGTTACGATTCTTCCACTCACACTTTCCTTGGTATTATATCCCTCCATATTCACATCACACCTAAAACCATTCTTACTGAATTCTATGTCCTCGATGCTTCTTTTCAATTTAATCTCCTCCTAGGTAGACATTAGATACACACCATACAAGCCATGCCCTCCACTATACATCAATGTGTCAAATTCCTTCATGATGGTTATGAACATATTGTTCTCTCTAATCCAAAACCATTCACATATTGTCACATCCTATCACTTCTATGCCTGTCCCACCCCCTCAGCCCATTCCCTATGCTAACTTGGATAAATATGATGTTGGCCAATCTAGTGTACCCACCTCCACTATTCTTGTCATTCCTTTTCCCCGATATATCCACTCATACTTCAGCTATTCTTTCACCTATTGTATTTTTCCCTACTAGTACACCTACCTCCACTATCCCTCACATCATTTCTCCCGTCACATCCACTCACACTTAGGCTATTATTTCACCCACTGTATTTGTCCTCTGCTAGAACTCCACCTACATAACCCCGTACTCCTAATCCACCTATGAATCTCCTTGATAAGGCTACCCAAATTGATGACACACATACCGATTCCAACGAAATTGATTATGACATCGATGTTGTCAAACTCACTAATGAGTCATTGTAAAAACTAGATTTCACCCTTCTCAGTGGCCAATTTTTATTTCAAAGAAACATTTTTTTGTTGATGGCCCAAGTGAATATAGGTTCAAAATCCCTCCGCCCACTCGATGCCATTATAGTATATAAAGGATTTGTTAATAGTGTTGATGTCGTTTCATCTTCTTCTCCACCAGAGGTAGTTTCACGACCCCCTTTCACCTGCACCTTATATATCAATCAAACATTTTGGGAACACATTCCTCTTGATCTCACTAACTCCGATATTATATATACCCATGATTGCTTACCTAGGTTTGACATGATACTTAATGACATATTGCCACCACTCCATTCACCACACCTTTACAACGGTTATTTCCACATTATAGAAACTTATGGATTACGGGTTTTTCATCTCATTGTATTTTTACATGCACTTCCCTTGCTTTCACGCTTACACTGAGACAATCTTGGCTTGATTATATTGGTGGCACACTTGATCCACTTCATTCTTCGCTCTCATTCCCCATGAATTTTGGCACTATCTCCATTGCTAATGATTTTTCTCCTACATATGTACCTAACATTTCACGTTGGTGTGCTCATGGCTTCCCACTAATTGATTTTACTGGATGAAGAATATGCAATGAATTCTTATCTCCTTCATCATAATGCATCTTTATATGATCCACCTCATTCTATCACCTACCAATTTTCCAATGCACCACTGTCAATTTTGAATAAGAGAACAATGATTTTCTTAATGGAGCCTTTTAGTCACCTTCGGCACCCTTTCACTCACTGGGAATAGCCACTACACACTCCCTCGTACTCATTATAGCATAACTACACTTCTCCACTTTACATTCTTCTTCACGTATATGTATACTTCTTACACATTTTAGCACCGTCGTTACCCAATGATGCACTCTTTGGCATTAGTTCACATTGTACTGTTGAGGGATTACCATTGCACTACACCCCACACACCACATATCCTACATTATCCTATACATACCCCATCTACTATTTATATCTACATCATTTATTTCATATACACTACACTACACTAGTCATCATCATATATGAGTCTAGTTTTACATTACATCCACACATTCCATATTTACACTAGGTCACATTATCCATGGGTCTATCTTTTTCTATCACCACTGCATATTCTATCTACACATATAATCACGCTTTCTACATTTTCCCACACATCTACACATCCCATTCACCATGTGGTCACCTAATACATTTTTTACGCACTACACCGACCACCCTATGACGTACTCTAGTTCCTCGGTCCATACTTTGCTTCTTTGAGGGTTTCCCAATCAAAAGGACCTTATCTATATATGATATGTCATCATACCATGTTCATCGGACTTGTGACCAATTCTCTAGGCTATATTGTCACCCACACCCATCATCACATACCATAGTGGTATACACCTTAGGTTAAGTCGCCACTCTTTCATCAATTCCTCATCATCATATTACATCCTCTCATCACATATTATAGTATCATGTTATAAGTCATTCTATTACATCATCATCTATTCTACTAATCACTTAGTGGTACACACTTTAGGATAAATCACCACCCTCGCCTTATTCCTCACATAGTGGTATACACATTAGGATAAATCACAACCCTCACCTTGTTCATCACATAGTGGTATATGATTTAGGCTAAATCACCACCATCCACTATCCACCGCATACTCATATATGCTTCATACACCCTCATCACCCATATCTTGTAGTGACATATGCTATAGGCTAAATCATCACCTTCTTCTTTCATCATGTAGTGATATACACTTAGGTATAAATCATCACTCATCCATTCAACACGTCATGGTATACGCTTAGGCTATAGGGTCCACGCTTATCTTTCCATATGTCTCCTCACCATACACTTCTTCCATAGTGATATACGCTTAGGGCTAAATCATCACTCATCTATTCAACAAAGTCATGGTATATGCTTATGTTATAGGGTCCACACACATCTTCTCCCCATATTGCATTTCATCACCATCACATACACACACTCATCACAATACACTACACACAAACAACACTACTTAACCATTTCCCAATGATGCCTCTCATTTGTGGTTCATTCTTGACTACTGGGGGGAGGAAATGAGCCTCACCGCATATAACTCCATAAACTTCGGGGCACGCTGTTCTTATCATTACATTTTTCATTCCATTCCATCCATCCACAACATGTTGCATTGTCTTAGGGGCATTTACTTTTTATTACTAGTGTTTTACATGATCACTTTACTACACATGTTATCTTGATTTCTCATATGTCATTATCATACACACATGCACACTCATGCCTTTGTCTGCGGTTTGATCGTAGATACAAGAATCTATATGTGGCATAGATGTTTGCCTTCTACCCTTACTAGACTAATTACTTTGGGAATCCACATTCGTCTCATACATGTGCTATTTTTTCATCTTGTACTTAGAACCTTCCTTTACTTGTTCATACATGTCTTTGACATATTGGTTATCACTCTAACATGCTAACGGGTGTTCCATGTGTAACACTTTTACCGCAAGATTACAAATTTCCATGACTACTTGTTTGTTTTTACTTGTCTACTCTATTTACTATTGTATGTGGGATTTTCCATTTGGTTGTGTGCACACTTGTCTAATGTTTGTGACCATGATGGGATTGAGTGTCTCTGCAACATCGTATATGATGTCCCTTTTTTTATAACCCTCTTTTTGTGGTATTCTTGTTGTTTCTTTGGTGTTTACACTACTTTCCTTGTAGTTTTTCTATACTGTTTGCATTTTTACACCGATTACATGCATTTTCTTGTAGAATAACACTTGTTTTTTCTAGCCATCCTCTTTTGTACGTGCTTTGTTATCCACCAAGAGATTTCCCTTTCCCCTACAGGTTGAGTTGGTTACATGTCGAGTGTGTTTGTTCCTCTTTTGGTGCCACATTCTCCTTCCATTTTCATTGCATGCACCCCCAAAGAGGGGGACATTATTGTGGGTTTTCTAATGACACAACGTATTTACACCGGTTCGACCACAACGAGTGAGTTCAGACTAGTCTCTGAGCTCCATACACAGTGGATATAACAGGACATGGTGTCTTTCAAAAAAATTTGGAGCAGAAATAGGCTTGGGGGTTACAAGGGTGTGCCTCTCTACACTTCTCCATTTGGTAGTGTCATCACCCAAAAACCAAGCACGATATAGAGATCTCTTCAACAAATTTCAGCAGAAGTGGTTAGAGTTGGAGGACATAGAGCATTTCCTCCCCACAGCTTCTTCATTCAAGGTGGCGTGAGATCACTTGCGATAGTATAGGATATCCTTCTACACCATGATTCTCTCAACATGGATCAAGTGCACATGTTCTATTTACACTTTTTCTCACATATTTTACATTTGTACACTTTATATTTCTATATTTTACACAACGTTTTTACATACATACATATTTGACTACTTGATCATTTTATCCTTATAGGTCCACCATATGAGAAAAAGTAGTAAAACTAGGGGCAACAACAACAACAACATCAACAATGACAATGACAACACGCCGTTATAGGAATTTACCTTTACTAACCATGTAGGTACACTACACATAGTAAAGCAGATATACATGTTTTTTCTGCCCTAGGTTCACTCTCATCAGTTTTTATGTGCATTTTCCATCTTTAGAATCCACACTCCTCCACCTTTTTCTTTTTTTCATTCCATGCTTGAGTCTAGTCCATTAGAACATCTTCTTCTAAACTCTACATGGATATCAGGTACACATCTCTATCTACTTTATATTACCGAGCTTTCCGCTCACCAAAACAAAGTGGGGGAAAATTTAGACACAAAATTATGCACTTTACACATAATTTAGCTCGGTCTTATACAACTATTTAAAAGGTTCTCAAGTGGTTAAAGTACTAATTAATCCCACCTTTTGGCCATCTTTATTTTATATTTTTTTCGTATTGTGCGTGTATTTTCTAAGCACATACCCACCCATCTCGCAACTTCCTCATCCTTCTAGCCTAAATTTTGGGTGCCCCATCCTATACTTGGGCACTCAGGGGTGCCCTAGTCACACTTCTAGGTGCCTCGATCTATGCACATCCTTTTCCACTTTCTTTTGGGGATTTTCTATCTATTTTTTGTCTTTATATTTTCTCCATTCTGGTCTTATTAGGATTAATTATGAAATTAAACTTGAGATCCCTATAAATATAAAGCTTATAAGACCATAATGAGGGTCCTAACATCACACATTACTATCACTCCATCTAGAGTTGCATCCATTGCATCACTTGCATCCATTAGTGCCATGCATCAAGGCTAGGAGATTTATATCCATTGCATCACTTGCATCCATTAGTGTCATGCATCAAGGCTAGGAGATCTACATCACACACACTACATAGGGGGAGGGATTCTATTATATTCCATGCACACATTCTACTTACATTTTCTATAGTTACTATTTCTTGCTACTTCACAAAGTGTGACTAGCATGAGAGCACCTAGGGAACGACATGCACACACACACCATAACTACATCCGGTCTAAAATATAGTGCAACGCTCAGTGATAAGACCACCGGTTTGGTGGATGAGGTTAGTCTGACCCATTCATTTGCATATTTTATTTTTTTAGGTGTGTGGAAGGTTCACATGATGGTGAGATCCAAGTTTTAGGTCCAGGTGTTGAAAATTTTGTAAGATATGACACTTTTACCAAAACTAGGTTTCCAAAAGTGAGTTTTTAATTAAAATTTGACTTTCTAATGTTCATTCAAGAGTGTGTACTTTTCATGGGGACCCAAGATCCTAGGGTTTATTGAATAGGTTAGTTATGAATATTTTCCAAGTGGAATAAAGTTGTTTCATTGTTAATTTTCTATGAACAATCATTATGAAGCCAAACAACTTATTAACCATCATAAAACCCGCACTCTATAACGACTTGGGAGAAAATGGTTGTATAAGCCCATAATGGATTGGTTTTGAAAATTTTATGAGTGTATGTTATATATGAGTCTTCCATATTTCCATTTATGTATTTTAGATCTTGTGATAGTATGTGGGCCCCACTTAAAAAGGAAAGTTTCAGGTTTGTGGAAAAATTATCCATTGAACCTAATGACTAAATTACCATTTATTGAATCATGGTAGTTTTAATACATTTCCATGATAATTTCAGATCATGTTTGAGGCCATAGGATGCAAAGTGTGACCTATTTATGAGGACTAGTTTTTAGGCAATTTTGGGGTAGTTTGGAGAAGTCTCGGGAACATATCGCTTTAGAGGTTCTACATATGGTTTCATGACTTGGTTTGACTTTTTTATGATCCCAACTTCAGTATATTTATAATGGTATATCATAATTTATATTTTATTGATATTTGAGTTATTTATGACATGTTTTTTTGATGGTTAATTTTGAGGTTTCTTAGTTGTGCAGAGGGAAAAGTGTGACCTAGAGGGAAGAGAATGTATACACCTAAATTTTTACGCTTTCTATTTTCATACCTATTACTAACAATTCTCTTTTCAAGTTAGAGGTCACTGATGCATCTATCTCTAGAATGGGTTCCTTAAGGGGCTCTTTTAGGATAGGGGTATGGTTATTCACGTAACCATTGGGTTAGGGATCATACATGGAGAGAGAGAAGCTTTCAATCCCATTTATGTATTTATTTTTCTCATATTCCTCTTATTTTTCCTCTTATCTTCTTGTTTTCCTCCTCATTCTTCCAACATATTTCTTTCTCGTTACCCCATTTCTTTCATTTTCATTATCATTTCTCCTCAATTCTCTTTGCACATCTCCTTTGATTTTTCCTCCTTTGTCGATGCCATCTCCTGTGGGAAATTGTGTCAATGAAAATTAAAATTCCCTACCGATGCCTTCATGCACAAGTGATGGCATTGGTATAAATACCCTAACTCTCATTTTGATAGCATAATATTTTACAATTGTAAAATGAGTCATCGTTATCTTTTCTCTCTTGCACCAACTTGCATTTTCTTACTCAACTTCTCGGATTTATCGCATGTTGACTCTTGATTGGATTGGTTTACTTACACTTTTGGGTCAACTATAGTGAGGTACCCGACCGGATATTTTCCCTTTTATCTACCTGAAATTTGTTCTCTCTTGGTGTATGGTTATTTGGGAGATAAATGCATCGGTGACCACCCCTAACAACTAAGTTCTCTAACTCACATTTGATACATATTCTATGTTAGCTTTGTATTTTATGGATATGCTAGGTTAGTGTACGGCATTTTATTTCTATATTTCATATTACATGTTTTCCTTAGGTTAGCATAATATTTGTATGCTTTATTCATTTATCTTTATCCCCCACAAGTGTTGATACTAATGAGGCTAAAATATGCCTCATCAATGTGCAATGAATACTCTAATTTTACTATCCTTTTTAATCAAGTTTGTTTTCATTTCATAACTTTTGTTTGATCTAAATATAAGTTTAGGATGTAATTTTCCATCTTTTGTTTGATTTATTTCAAATGTCTAAAAACTCTATAATTCCTAACAAATTGTGTGGAAATTCAGTTTTTGGAATATACAGGTCATATTTGCTCAAGATAAGCGAATTGTGAAGTAACCAACATTTTTTCGAGGAAGTTGGATAAAATGTGGCTTAGCTCCTAACTCCAAAACTTATCTCCATAACTTTAGTAGTTAGTTCCTAAGGTTTCCCTTTGTTCCGAACTTCTCCAAAGTTCTATAACCAATGGGGGTCTTCTTACTCTATCAAACATGGTTATGGAGAAAAGAACGGGCCTTCCAATAAAAAATAGACCAACAATTTTCCAGTTCTTCACACTCCAAATATATATATGTAAGACCAACAACTGTATATCCAACTAATTTTCTAAATTTCATATCTACTCTAGGAACTATTTGGTTTAACTAGAATATGTAGGTGGAAGGATAGCTATGGAACACTCATGATTGAAAAGGCATCTTCGGATGGAAAAATATATATATAGAACTAAAGATAGATGTAGAAAAAATCCACCAGCTTAGTTTTGTAAGACCGAATAATTCGATAATAAGAATAGCCATTTAGTTTTGAGAGAAACATATTGTAATAATTCCCGATTCAAGGTGGAGTAAGGGCCCACTCCTCCAAGAAAAGGATTTTCTCTTTCATTGGTAATTATATTCTCAAGTAATTCATATAATTATGTAATTTGGCAATTGTGTAGTATTTTGATTCATCAATTAAATTATGTTACGTGGAGTTATCTATTGTCCCGCATGTGTTATATTTTAAATTCTTATTTCCTTAAATGCATTTTAAAAACATTTTCAAAGTATGTTCAATTCTGTAAAGTTTTTTTATTTATTTTAAGCGGTGTTTAATTAGGCAAAGTTTGTTTATTTTAGCAATGTGTGTTTATTTCAATAGGTTTCTAGCAATTTAACCTCAATAAGGCTTTGGCCAATAAGATCTTAAGATACTACAAAACCCCTAAAAGAAAAATAAAAATAATAGTAACTACAATCAATTACTAGTTCACTTGAGACTTCACTTGTTGCATATAGCTTCAAACACACCCCTAGTTTAATATGACATTAACCATAAGTTGATCAAATGAAGGGAATAACAACACCCATCATTTTTAGCACCATTTCTAGGGAAAACAATTGACATCTTGAGGTTAAATTCCCTTTGGTGAAGGAAAAATGCTCATCCCCCGAGGAACTCCCAAAGAAAAGAAGAAAATAACAATGAGCGGCTCTGTTTCTTGTCTGCCGTAACTTATAATTAGGGAGAAATATGAGGAATTGAAATTCCTCAAACACAAATTGAGCATAGAGAAATTCTTATAGAACAATTCAAAACTCAGCTAACATATAAGAATGAAGAATTAGCATTAGTAAAACAACAAATGGCTGAAAATGAAAAAGAATTGCAATTGCTCTTTTGAATAGGGTACTATGACAAAATTATATTTAGTGAATCAAATTGTACAAATAGAATTGTCTTACTTTCCACTCAAAAATCATGGGATGATACCTGCAGGAAGATGAATGAGTTACAATTATCAAATCAAGAACTAAAAAGTCAAACGGAAAAAGATAAAAAGGCAAGGGAAGAATGGGAAGAAAAATTCTATAATAGTGAGGAAGAATAATTTAAGTGTTTGGCAAAAATGCGGATGGTCCAGTATGATGAGTGAAAAATTACTAACATATATAAGACCTTCTTCCACATACGGTGTCTTCCTAAAATAATAATTTATCTGTTGGCAATTATTGAGGATTTCATGTGGCCTTCCACAAGAATTGAAGGATGAAGCAGAATTCATGGTAGCATATTCTTTAGCCAATCCAGAGCAGAAGAATCTTCTTTGTGAATTTTATCTCTACAACTTTATGTTAGAAAAGAACACATGCTTTATGATTAATCTATATGTGGGGGAAAGCCAACTTCATGCATTTGTTTCTATGCTCCAGAATTAGATAGCCTAGAAAGAAATAAATATTGAACACTTGATAAAGGCTAGTTCATCTGGCCTATGTATGAGATCTCATTACGGAAAACCATTTTCATTGACACCCAATTTAAAGAACATTACATTTCCAGCCTACAAAGGAGTATTGATGCATTCACCTCATATGAAGAGGAAAATTTTGAGGAAATTTATGATGGATGCCTAAAGATATGGGAATTCCTTACTGTAGCATTAAGAAGAAGAGAAGTTATCTCTCCCACAAATCTAATATGGAGTCTGGAAAGGGCTAGAACTTTATGTACACTCATTCCTCAAATTTGTGAAAAACACAAAGGTATGTGGATAGGTATGAGAACAAGTCCTCCTCTCCTTCTTACACCCATGTCTCCATGGAAGAATAGAGAACCTTAGGATCCCACTCATTTTGAGAATTGGCAGAAAAAGCTAGAGGAAGGATCAAGATACAACAATTCTGATTAGAAGCAATGGGACATTCAATTTCAACCATTTGACCTTAGCAGTCAATTGGAATGTAAAATTCATGATCCCAGTTTTGGAGAATAGAGTTTGTAAGAGGAATTATAAACAAGTAAGTGTGGGGGAGATGATGAGGCTAAAATATGCCTCATCAATGTGCAATGAATACTCTCATTTTACTACCCTTTTAATCAAATTTGTCTACATTTCATAACTTTTGTTTGATCTAAATATAAGTTTTAGGATGTAATTGTCCATCTTTTGTTTGATTTAGTTCAAATGTCGAAAAATTCTATAATTCCTAATAAATTGTGTGGAAATTCAATTTTTGGAATAAACAAGTCATATTTGGTTAGGATACGCAAATTGTGAAGTAACCTTAGCATCTTTTTGAGGAAGTTGGTTAAAATGTGGCTAGCTCTAGAACTCCGAACTTAGCTCTGTAACTTTAGCAGCTAGTTCGAAGGTTTCCCTTTGGTTCCGGAACTTCTCCAAAGTTCCAAAACCAATGGGGATCTTCTTACTCTATCAAAATACAGTTATGGAGCAAAGAATGGGCCTTCCAATAAAAAATAGACCAACAATTTTTCAGTTCTTCACACTCCAAATATATATATTTAAGACCAACAATTATATATCTAGATAGTTTTCTAAATTTCATATCTACTTTGGGCACTATTCGGTTTAACTAGAATCTGTAGGTGGAAGGATAGCTATGAAACACTCATGATTGAAAAGCCATCTTTGGATGGAAAAATATATAGAGAATCAAGATAGATGTAGAAAAAAATCCACCAGCTTAGTTTTGTGAGACTAAATAATTGATAATAAGAATAGCCATTTAATTTTGAGATAAACATATTGTGTTAACTCCTTATTCAAGGTGGAGCAAGGGACCACTTCTCCAAGAAAAAGGATCTTCTCTTTCATTGGTATTTATATTTTCAAGTAATTCATATAATTTTGTATTTTGGCAATTATGTATTAATTTTTATTCATCAATTAAATTCTATTATGTGGAGTTATCTATTGTCCCGGGTGTTATAGTTTACATTATTTCCTTAAAGGCATTTTAAAAACATTTTGAAAGTGTGTTCAATTCTGTAAAGTTTGTTTATTTCAAGCAATGTGTTTAATTCTTGCAAAGTTTGTTTATTTCAGCAATGTGTGTTTATTTCAGTAAGTTTCTTGTAGTTTAACCTCAATAAGGCTTTGGCCAAGAAGATCTTAAGATACTACAAAACCCCCCAAAAGAAAAATAAAAATAATAGTAACTACAATCAATTACTAGTTCACCTGAGACTTCACTTGTTGCATATAGCTTCAGACACACACCTTGGTTTAATATGACATCAACCATAAGTTGATCAAATGAAGGGAATAATGACACCCATCGATACCTCCATAGGGTTCCTTCCTATTCTTCAACCTAAGGCCTTGGAAACCTTAGGTTTTCCTAGTGTAATGGTTACTTCCCTTGTGGTATGCAATCATAAAGCAGCTCCCGATACCCCTTTAATTCTATTTGTTTATGTGTCGATTGGTATGTCCCTTGCTCATTTCCTCGAATACCCTAGTTGAATAGATGATTAGAGTGCATGGTTTCTATACACATTTTTTCCCATCATACATCCTTGGTGAACCCAATGTGAATTTTATTTTGTCCCTTCTAATCAAGCACAACTCATTAAAACACCCAATTTTCATTTTTGTCTTGTTTTATTCCTTAAAATTCCAAAAAAAATAAAAATCAATCCTTACAGATGCCATTGACCCCTATGTCAATTCCGTATAGGGTCAATCCTATCTATATTATCTACACCTCCCTAGAAGCCATCATCCCATGAGTCAATTCCATGTATGGACATTCTCATCTATTTTATTTCATTTCATTCATGATTCCATCAGCCACTGTGTAAACTATTTGTATGGCCAATCGCATCTATTTTATTCATTTACCTTTCTCAACACCATCGGCCCCTATATAAAAATTTTACATGATCGATTGCATCTAAATTACAATTTTCCGTGCAGTCCTCTTTTGAAATTCCAACTTGTGCCAATTTCTCCTATCAAGCTCTTCTTAGTTGAACTTAATCCTCTAAAATTATTCATGGGTCATTCATTTATTCCTTCCTTCCCTCTTCACTCTCCTAAATGTTCGACTCTCATCAAGCCAATGATAACTTTCCTAGTTGTCCTAATCTCACACATGAAGATCCGCTGCCCTCACCTTTTCATTTTGATCACTCACAACAAGGTTAATCAACCGAGTGCAATATGGTTGAAGTTGGGAAGATATATTCTATATCCATCATTCATTCTAATAAAAACTCGAGATATGATCATAATTCTCCTACACAACTAATCATAATGAGTTTCTGAAAGTCTCATGCATGAGAATAAAAACACAAACAAGCACCCAACTTTAAAGGCCATTCTTCTTTTATGGATTTTAACGTAGTGATAATCAAACTCCTACAAATGGCTTTATCTCGTGCTACCACCACAAATAACATGATTCGATGCGTAATCATATGTACATTAATGTCCTCAAGTGTTACACCTACCATGACTTCTCATACAACTCCCCACTGGGTAGGTGTGAATGGGAATCATATTCCTCCTCTACCAAGCCAAAGTGAGATATCACATAAGGTCCAAAATAAAAATATCCATCCTTAGAAATATATCATTCTAATTGTCAAAGTCAACGTCATAAAATCCCCTTGAAAAATATCGTGAGCACCATAAAGCCTTCATACTATCAACATGGCTCGCTCAAATGAGGTCTTATAGATTCAAACTAATACCATTGACATTTCCTATTACATAAGAACAACTTTGCAGCCTTTGTACTCGACCACAAGCTTCCCAAGGAAAAATCCTCTTCTTCTAAACACCTTCAACCCCTATGAAAAATAGTTACAAGGCCAATGGTGTCTCGAAACTATTTTTCTACCCAAAGACACATTTAGCCATTGTGAAAATCTTTTACATGGTCGATGGTCTCTACATTTTTTTTTCTAACCACAAACATCTTTGACCCTTTTGAAAACAAAACTTGTAAGGCCGAAGGTGTAGAAAATGAGTAACAAAATATTTATGAAGTCTCTCTTGATATCCCTACTTCTTCCAACAATGTTCTTGAGGACTCCCATCACTCTCGCCCACCGCACGCTATTAATGAGGAGTGGGTTCCTTTCAAGCATTTTTTCAACCGCCTAGAAAAGTTCCTCCTTCAAACTCATGTGTATGTCACCTCACCATTATGAGTGTATCATTATAGCTTTATTGTTTATGAACATTCTCTTTCCTCCCTCTTTGGGGTAGATCCACACATTGCATAGCTCAAAGGAAAGCATCCACTGCCGCAGTGAGATATTTTCACAGGCATATCGGATCATCACGCTGATGGTAAACCTCGCACATATAGAACCTCATTATACTTTACCAAAACTCTTGGTTAATCCCATAAAAGTACAACTGACTTTGTTACTATGTCTCAAGTCACATATTACATTAACTCAATGACATCATCACAAATACTCTATGATTATTCACCTCTCTATTTCCCGACATATCCTACCATTGGAATGATCCAGCTTGATTTTTCCTATCTTGGCTTCTATTTTTCTCTCATATCCTATTGTTGGAATGTCATGGTCTTGATTCCACCTATCTTGGCTTCTTTTTCCCTAACATCTCCTACTCTTGGAATGTTATGGTCTTGATTCCACATGTCTTGGATTCTTTTTCCTTGATATATCCTTCCATTGGAATGTCGTTGTCTTGTGCATCCTTGCTTAGGAATTTTACCTAAGCTTGGATTTATCTTATCTAAATAAGCATCACTTTTATCTAAATATCATCAAAAATAACTTATTCACCTTATCCTCTCCCATCGGATCATTGCAGTAGCTTGTGCATCCTCACTTAGGCTCATAGTCTTGTTTGGATATATTTATCTTCTTATCTTATTCTTATAGAATATATCTCATGGTGTTTTTTTCTTTTCAAAGCATTGTTATTTTTCCTTTGGGATAATCATCCACGTTATCTTTTATGTACACCTTCAGTTTTATTTCAGTTCCTCTTTATAGCTTCTACCATGCTATTTTTTGTGCTTTTTTCATTGCTACATACCACTTGGCTTTTACCTCTATGATACCTTATATCTCCAAATTCCAATTTCATGGCATCCATCCCATGGGCTCCTAGCTAGGTGATTTATGTCTTATTTTAATGATGATCCTCTAGTGTTTCCTTTCATTTTTTCTTCTCTAGGGTTCTAGCAACATGGTTTGTCCCTATACATGGTAGGATGATAGGCATTTATCGGTATGCATTGGTGGGTATATTTCATTTTATCTGGTCCTTTCTTATTTCATTATGTATTTTTAGTTTGGTTGTTATGTATCATTCTTTCCCCCGAGTACCCCATGTTTCACTATTGTGACTTAAGGTAATCAACAATTGGGGCATATGTATACACCTAAATTTTTACACTTTCTATTTTCATACCTATTACTAACAATTCTCTTTTCAGGTTAGAGGTCACTCATCCATATGTCTCTCGAATGGGTGCCTTAAGGGCATCGTTTGGGATATGGGTATGGTTATTCAAGTAATCATTAGGTTAGGTATCATAAATGGGTAGAAAGTAGCATTAAGTCCCATTTATGTATTTCTTTTACTCATATTCCTCTTATTTTTTCTCTTATCTTCTTGTTTTTCCTTCCTCATTCTTTCGACATCTTAGTTGTTTATGACCCCATTTATTCCATTTTTCATTATCCTTTCTTCTCAAGTCTCTTTATACATCTCCCTTTGATTTTCCTCCATTTTCAATGACATCCTCCATGGGAGATCATACCAGTGCAAATTCAAATTCACCATCGATGTGTTTTCCCATGGGCAACGGCATCGTATAAATACCCTAACTCTCATTTTGATAACATAAGATTTTATAATTGCAAAAATAACTTTCCATTAGCTTTTTCTCTCTTGCACCAACTTACATCTGCTCGCTCAACTTTTGGATTTCTTGCATCTTGACTCTTGGCTTGGAGATTCTTCTTGCTTGGATTGGTTTTCTTGCATTTTTGGGTCAACTATAATTATCTATGACTAGATGATTTCCCCTTCTCCACCTAATTTTTTCTCTCTCTTGGTGTATGGTCCTTTGGGAGATAGATGCATCAACAACTCGACCCCCAATAGGTAAGTTCTCTAACTCACTTTGTCATTTTGTATAGAGTAGTTTCTTACATTCGATGCATGCTTTATGTTAGCTTAGTATTTTATGGACATGTTGGTTTATTGTTCTACATTTTAGTTTTATATTTCATGTTACATTTTTTCCTTAGGTTATCATAATCTTTGTATACTTCTTTCATTTATCATTACCCCTCATAGTGTTGATACCTCCATAGGGTTCCTTCCTCTTCTTCAACCTAAGGCCTTAGAAACCTTAGGTTGTCCTAGTGTAAGGGTTACTTCCCTTAGGGTATGCAATCATAGCGGTCCCTATACCCCCTTTAATTCTATCTATCTGTGTGTCGGTCTTGGTGTGTCCCTCACTTGTTGCCTCGAATACCTTGGTTGAATGACTTAATAGATCACATGGTGTCTAGACACGTTTTTTCCCATCATATAGAGAAGTCAAGGTAATAAAGGTCCTTGTAACATTTTTTTGAGAGGGAAATGAGTGTGTGATGTTATGATGGAGAGAGAGAAGGTGATGACGAGTTAGGGAAAGTGTTAAATCAACTTAAAGGAAGAGTTTTTGGCAAGAAGACTTGAGTGATGGTTTAAAAGAGATAGAGAGAAGACTTTGAACATTTTGGTGTCATGTTTAGTTGTTACAAAAAAATAAGTGGTGACAAACATATTTGGGTGGAAGTATTGGTGCTTGGTCATCTTAGGAGTTGTAGCCTCCTTATAGAATTAGTTTCCTACTAAATTAGGGATTGTGCTCCTCAGAGGGTTGGTGCCAAAGTAAACTAGGGGTTGGTGCTCCTCTGGGGTTAATGCCTCACTAATGAAATCTATTATTATGTGTAATATTCATAGAGACCTTTTTTTTAGTAATATAAGTAGAGGTTCAATGGGTTTTCTTCCCTTGAGGGTTTCCCACTTTATATCTTGTGTTCATTGTGTTATCTTGCTTATGTGGATGTTGTACATGCTTTGATTGAATGCTATAATGGTTGAATGAATCATGAATGATGAATGTAATGGAGTGAATGTTTTAAATGAATGATTCACCCCCTATCATCAGTCTATTATGCTTCCAACAATTTCATATACACTCCATGATCACCCATTCATTACATTGCAATGGTACATCATAAAAATATTTTCTCTCTAGTTGTCTCATTCCCCATTGGATCCATTCCTCACTTTCCTTAACACCTCTAATATTCCAATTAGTTACAAGTGGTTTGTTATCAATACCATGTATGATAATGAATTATCTTTACATAGCCTCATTTATAAGTTTCTCACCATCCATACCGACATTCAATAGGGTGTCTTTGCTGCTATTTTGACATGCCATCACTAGTCCTGCTAACTTTAGTTTTCCATGCCAAACTTACACATGAATATTATATTACCCAACTTCACTATTAGTTACTAGTTGCAACTATGTTGGATCTCTACCTACTAACCATGTCTTATTCCTACCTTGACTACCATTATTTCTTGAACCATCTAGTTCTTCTTCCATGTGTTTCCCGATAAAGTTTCGTAACAATAACCCACACCATCATACTAATCCTAGTACAAGTCACACCCACTACCCACCTAGTGGTTCCCATGACCGACATACACCTTATCAAGCAAAAAGGTTTCATTAAATTAAACCAAAAATGTCTCATCTCATATTTTCTTATTGTTATTATAGTTTTGGTCTCAATAAGTGTGACTTGCAATTCACACGATTCGCCTTAAGAAACTTTCTCTGTTTTACCAATCCAAATTTTCACCTCCTCTACATCGCAACCTTGGTATTATAATGAACATTTTGTATACTTTATTACTTTCCTGATTGGGCATGGAGAATTTTTATGACATGAAGATTCAAAATGTCACTTAATTATGGGTAAGTGCACCAAGTTGGGGGGCCAAAAGGGGGTCTTAAGTGGATGCATTTTTCTGAAAAATAAAAAAATCAACTTGTACGAGTTTTTTGAAATAGTTACACTCAAAATTGGAAGATGTTGTATAAACATGAATCGTAGCATTTTGAGTCTAGTTTCTAAGCTACTAAATTTTATTGAAAATGGATAAGTTTAAGTAGGTCAAATAACTAAAATACCAACAAGTGCTCCTATTTTTGTTAAAAAAAATAACATAGTGAGTTTCATGCCCCCCACCATTTTTTGAGCACCATTTATTAGTTTTGAAAACCCTTTGGTAGAAAGATAGCTAGGAGAATCTAGTATGTGCTAGAATTTCTTTCTGATTTTTTTAGCAAATATTTTTATGATTTTTCTAGCATGTAAATTTTATGTTGTGAAAATAATAGAGCTCCAACCATGCCCCAACCTAACTACCTCAAAAATATAGAAAATTAGCTTTTTTAAATATGTATAGAATTGGTCCTAGTTTGTGCTAGTATAATTTGTTTTAAATTTTGATGACCCCAAAAAATATACACGATGAAAGATAAACATATTTAAAATTCAAAAAATAGCTATAAAAAGGAATAGTTAGAAAATAAATAATATGGAAACCTTATATTAGTCAGAAATTTTGAAAAATTATATTTTTAGAAAGAAGAAACTTTGCTCTATGTCATGGTATACATTTTTTTAAACGAATTGATTGTTTTATGTTGATTTATCATGGAGGTAGTAACATTTTTTACATTTTCCTGCAAAAACATGTTGTTTGTTGTGTTTGTGCAGGTCCATGCCTCAGGCTTGGGGATTCAAACCATATCCCAAGCCTTGAGACGTGGCTTGGAAAAAGTGAAAACGCAAAACGCGTGTGTGTTATAACGTGTACACACTATAACGCGCACGGGGGGTTCTTTAGCTAGGCAATATCCTAGCACGTGGGTTCATATTGAGGTAATTAAAATTAATAAAAATAAAGTCAATATATCGGTAGACATGAGGGGGTGAAAGGGTTTAATTTATTCATATTCTGAATCAGGTATTGGGGGTAGGTTAGATAAGTGGGCCAAAGGAAAATGAGTTTTAATTTTAATATAAAACTAAAACATTTGAACCCTATTTTTTAGAACTAAATACCTTAACATTGCAATTTAATGAGTGTGGTCATAATTTTATAATCTCTTTTTGAATAAAGAAATTTCAATTAAGAGATTCTTAACCAAGAAATAATAAGATGGTAGAAAACTAGGATTGAGTATGCTTTTCAACACAAGTGATATTATTTCATCATTTTAATTATTTGAAGAACTATTAATAAATGATTAAAGATTTACATTTATAAGGTAATTTGTAAGAGGTCTCGAATGGCTTCAAAATATATTTCAAAGAAAACACATATTGAAAAAAATTGAGTGAGAAATATGATATATTTTCTGTTCAATATATTAGGGTAGAAATAAAAAGGGGTAAATAAAATTATCGTGGAAAAATGGGTAAGTAAGGTACATGGAAAAAATAGGGGGTATTTTCATTCTAATAATATAACGGGAGGGGGTATTATCAATTGAATAACTAGAGGTAAAAATTAGAATTAAGGGTATTCTTTAATACCCTTCAACGCATCTCTATTATACCATACTTTTACCAAGTGAACCACGTGTGATAACGCGTGCGTGTTATAATGCGTGCGCGTTAAGTATAGTATAAATATTGTATATGCTTTTGGAAGCTTCTTCGCATAAAAATAAATGTAAGTATAAGTTCTTCATTTATTATTATTTATATTTTATTATTTCTTATACTTTAAATTTATTTTAGTAAATATAAGAAATTATGGTCACTATGTACCTTATGGAACTAGTCTCACAACTCCATTAGTCATGGTTTAGGAGATAGTTTTTATAGTATAATCTGGTCAGTACATAGGTAATTTTCAGATTTCAGCATTCAACCTAAATCTTTTAGCATTTAAATTCTACAATTGAAACCCTAAACCCTAAACCCGAGGCCCTAAACCTAAACCCTAAACCATGATCCCTAAACCCTAAAACCTAAACCATAAACCTTAAACCCTAAATCCTAAGCCCTAAACCCTAATCCTTAAATATTCAACCCTTACCCATGAGCCCTAAATCCTAAACCTTGAGCCTTAAGCCCTAAACCCTAAACCATGAACCATGAGCCTTAAATGTTAAACCCTAAACCCTAAAACCTGAAAACTAAATCCTAAACCCTAAACCCTAACCCATAAACCCTAAACCCTAAAGCCTGAGCCCTAAGCCCTAAACCATAAGCCCTAAATCCTAAACACTAAACCCTAAACCCTAAACTTTATGACCTAAACCCTTAACCCTCAACCATTAGACCTAAAATCTTAACCTCAACCATGAGACCTAAACCCTAAACCTTAAAACCAAAAATAATAAATCCTAAACACTAAACCCTAAACCCTTAACCCTTAACCGTAAACCCTAAAACCTAGACCCTAGACCCTAAACCTTGAGCCTTAAGCCCTAAACCCTAAACACTAAATCCAGAGCCTCGAGATCTAACCCCTAAACCTAAACCAAGAACTCGAACCCCGAACCTTAAGTTATAAACCATGAACCATGAACCCTAAACCCCGATCCCTAATCCCTAAACCTTAATACTCGAACCCTACACCCTAATCCTTGAGCCCTAAACCCTAAACCTTAAACCCTGAGCCCTGAGCCCTAAACCCTAAATCCAGAGCCCTGAGCTCTAACCCCTAAACCTTAAACCCATAACTTTAAACCCCAAACCCTGAGCCATAAACCCTAAACCATGCACCCTAACCCCTAAACCCTAAGCCATGAGCCCTAAACCATAAACCATAAACCTTAAGCCCTAAATGTTAAATCCTAAAGGTCTCAAACCCTAAACCCTGAACCATGAGCCCTAAATGTTAAACCCCTAAACCTCATATATTTCCAGTAGGTCTCATGAGTGAGTTCATCTTTTTGAATATCTTAGGACCATATTTCCTAGTCTTGTGCCTAGAACCATCATTAAGTCTGATTTTACAACTACCTTGTTTATGAGAGGTGGGCATTTCCCTCCTTCAAAATATCAACAGATGAAAGACATCAAATTTTGATGAATCTCTTTGAATTTTTTTCCTACGAAGTCGATGAACCCTTTTCAGTTGAATACTCTCTATCAATATTAATAAGAATGGGTAAGACACATAACATTACAATGAGTGAAATAGTTCACATGCAATGGGAAGAAGAGCTATGTATTGGGTAACATTTATTTGTACTAAATTGTTCTTGGATATCTGTAATTTCCCTCCTTTAAAATATCAGTAGATGAAAAGTATCAAATTGTGATGACTCCCTTGAATGTTCTACCTATGAAGTAGATGAACCCTTTTAGTTGAATACTCTTTGTCAATACTTATAATAATGGGTAAGACATAGAACATTACAGTGAGTGAATGGGTGAGCCTAATCCATGAGCCTTAAACCCTGAGCCCTAAACCCTAACCCCTAACCCCTAAACCCTAAACCCTTTTCCCTAAACCCTGAACCCTGACCTTTAAACCATAAACCCTAATTCCTAAACCCTAAACCTTAAACCCCGAGCCCTAAACCCCGAGTGTTAAACCATAAACCCTATACCATAAACCCTAAGCCCTAATCCCTAAACTCGAGCCCTAAATCCTAAACCACAAACCCTAAACCCTAAAACCTAAACCCCGATCCGTAAACCCTTAACCTAAACCTTGAGGCCTAAACCTTAAACCCTAATCCTTGAACCCTAGGCCCTAAGCCAAAACGTAAACCTCGAACCTCAAACATAAACCCTCAACCAAAACCCTTAAAACTAAACCTTGAGCCCCCTAAACCCTTAACCTCAACTCTCAACCCTAAACCCTAAACCATCAACCCCGATCCCAAACCCTAAACCCTCAACCTTGATCCTCAAACCCTAAAACCTAAACCTTGAGCCCTAAACCCTAAACCCTAAATCATAAACCCTCAACCCTTAACCCCGAGCCATAAACCATAAAACCTAAACCATGAACCTTAAGCCCCGATCCCTAAACCTAAACCTTAAACCCTAAAATATGAATTATGAGCCATAAACACTAAACATTAAACCCTAAGCTCTAAACCTTGAGTCCTAAACCCTGAGCCCTAAACCCTAATTTCTAAATCATAAACCATCACCCAAAGGAAAGTCCTAATAATATCATTCATCATGTTTCAATGTGTAGGGAATAGTGTCGAAGGTGATTGATCGACTCATTTAGTTTCGATGAGAGACTACTTCCTTTGAAGGCCTAAAAAGGCATTTTTGGCCATTCTGTAGCTAATTTAACACCCTTCAGAACAAGCTAAAATGAGCTAGTCATGTCACCGAGGTATCAAGGACCATCATGTGTGAAGTATTAAGGCATCATTTATCTCCATAAGAGACATATGAGCAAAAACATGTATGATAATCATGAATTTTTTTCCATGAAAGGATGATTTTAGAGCTAGGAAAGGTGAGAGGATGATATTTATATGGAACACCATGTTTCTAAGAATGAGCAATCATCCGAGTTCACTTGTGCATGCTATTCACTTGGTATTATTCATAAAACTCATTCAACACCTAGTAGTGTTATCACACCTTAAGGAGGAGGCACATTACAATCACCTCATTTTGGCAATAGGATAGAAATCCCATTCAGGGAACAATCCTCTGTATATAAAGTGAGGATATCTTTTTAGTAAGAAGTATACAAGCATCATAAAGTTGATTCATGGTTCAAGTAAAGTGAATTATGGACCAAATTTAAAAATTGGTACCAATTCGAAGTTGTGGTAGGAAAAAAATCTAATTTAGAAGGTCAAAAACCTAAAAATGACTATATGCTTTCCCAAAATAAATATCGACTACAATATATATGCCTTGAAAGTTTTAGGTCGGTTGCTAAAATCCTGAAAATGAGTAAGTATTGACCAAATTAGATTTTGAAAAACTATCTTCTAGATTATAACTGTTGGAGCTACGAGACCACTTCCATAAGGTGTAGAGTGACCCTAATTTCTTATATTTACTAAAATAATTTAAAGTATAAGAAATAATAAAAGAAATCTTATAAGTGTAAGATGCCCAAATACACATACATAGTCCATAGTATACGAAACGCGTACGCATTTTAACTTCTCTAAAATGTGTATGCATTTTTCCTGCTCTGAATGCGTATGTATTTTGGCTTCTTAAAAATGTGTACGCATTATAGGTTCAGTAATTACCAAACCAAAAAAATAAAATGTGTATGTGTTTCATCTATTTTCAAGGTTTTTTCCACTTTTTGGCCCCCAACTTTGTGCACTTACCCTAATATAGAGTGATAGGCTAATTGGCATTAGTCGAAGGAATTTAAACATGGTGTAGGACATATCCATGAGCCACCTAGTTAATGCCATGACCACAATCTACACATCAATAAATGGATCAATCCTTTCCTTTGGCTCTTTCCATTTGTTGAGATTACCAAACATCTCATTCTTCCATTAAAAAAGGTTTTGAATATCTTGATATCTATAGATGGATATTTCCTATTACCACCACCTCTACATTTTTGTTGCAACTACACCTTCTCACTTCGACTAACCACCGCAATTCTATTTTTTCTACACTTTTGACATGAATTATGAATGAAAATCATATGCCAACTCTTGGATCACCACCAAGTCCTATACACTATATTAGGAATAAAAATCATTCAACCACATTAACCTCTAGCCTATTTAATGAGTCACTATTATGTTATGTTAACTAGCTCCATGTAATCTTTATTAAGTGTGGATTCATAAATTGCAGTCACGCCTTTACATACATCTAAATAATCATTACACCTATAATTTGACATAAAACTCTATCCTCCATTCATTTTAAACTAGACTAGAAATACTTCGTTATAATTAAACACTCCTTTTATTTTCACGTTGCATAAAAATGACTATAAATCACAAACATCTCCCTCCTCAAACATCACACATGTGACTCATAAGGGTTTACCCCGTGAGATCTCTATTCTACCCCATGCATGCTCTATCTCATGTACTCTCCGATTCTACCCCATATGTGATTTTATCCTCACACTCTTGAGTCCTCCCCACGTACTCTTTGGTCCCTCCTTTCATGTGATCTACCCCATACACTTACCGGTGTTCTCCTCTCACACCCACTTTGCCCCACCTTCTCTCTCGATAACCCCTTCTCACTATTTGTTCCTCTTGGCTTCCATTTATTCTCATGCACAGTCCCACTCCGACATGCTCCACCAACACCTCATTGAATTCATCACCAAGATAAAGTCCCAACACTTGTGGGACATGCACCTATGCTGATCTATCGCATAATTTTTAATGACCCCATTCACCCAACGATGTATATTTGGTAAGGATTTTACGTTGATTTACATTATCTTGATTTGTACAATGGAAGTGACATGAAAAATCACCTATTGATTGGATGATTTTCCTCTACGTATGATAGGGGTAGTTCCCTGCGTATGATGGGAGTATTTTTTATTTCTGTTGGTTTTAATTGGAAAGCACAAAAGCAAAAAATTTGGGAAGGATAAAGAAGACAGAATAAGTGAGAAACCTATAATAGAATAAACTCATAGAATCTGTCAAGATATCTCAAACATGGACAAAACATAAAAACCCTCTCTCTCTCTCTCATATGAAGGAAGAATATAAATGATGCAAAAAAATCACAAAGTCTTCACGAACCTTGAACTATACAAATATGGAACAAAGTCCACATATCTCAACAATAACCATAAATTTAGAATATCAAAGAATCACATACGATAAGAAGGAATAATGATGTAAATGACATCATTCCATTATAAATAACTAAGAAGAGTTTATGATTGAGGAACATTAACATTATAGAGATAAATAAACAAATAGACACTACATTCATGAATTCATGGGATTGGGAGGAAAATAATGTACACAAAGTTACAATCATAATTCTCTAGCATTCGTAGAGGAAAGAGAGGGAGTAAACCCTTTTACAATTTTTTTCAAGCCTTACATAAGAACATTCAAAATTATTTGCATAAATAAATTTAGGATAAACCCACATGTTTTCAAAGTGACTCTATTGAGGATACAAATTGTAATCACATTTATTTCCCACATCAAGGAACCTTCCTTAGAATGGAGACTATAATCTTTGTGTCCGATTAGTACCCAAAATTAGAATATTGCTAGAAGATTAAATCTACAAGTTGGCACCACATGATAGTGAGTGAAAATGACATTGATGAAAAAGAAGAAAATGATCTCCCATTTCAAAGCATTTAAGTTCTAGATGATCGAAATAGGTGCAATTTCTAATAAATTTCTCTGGGGATCTAAATTTTCAAACAACACGAAGTATCCCAATTTTGATCTTTTTAGTAGGTTAAACACATATAAAGAAGATTTTTTTCTCATTATCTCATCATCATGAAAATACTTACTATAATAAAGAAAAGAGGTCATCTTTTGAGATTTATAATGTTCCATGTAGAAGAAATGTAATCTGTTGATGCATTGCTGCGATCCACAAAAGAGAATAGAAAATTATAGGAAAAGATAGCCAGACTAGAAAAAAATTCCACATCTAATGATCCTATAATCAAATCCTTGTCGTTAAAGTTCAAAAAGAGTGTTTCTAAAGGCATGAAGATGAGGATTTAACCTAATGATGATCATAATTCTACAAATATAATGAGATAAATGCATAAATGATATAGAATGTTGTAGGCACATGAGAAGTCAAAGAAACTTCAAGATGATTCCTTTGGTGAGGTAAATAATGATATTATTGTGGATGTTGCATGACTTGTTGAAGATCTCAAAACATTATCTTTTTTTTTTCTCTTCCCAAGGATGATTTTATTTATTATGGAGACGAGGAGATGAATTTTTTGAAGGATTACTTACAAAGGATTTTGAGAATCACATAATGGCTATTAGACTCCCATCTCAATCTTGGAGTCTTAATCTTCGCTAATGCTATGTAAAGAAAGTTTAAATAGCTTGAGGCATTATAGAACATGAAAGAGAATAACCATCTCGCTAGAAGTAGATCCTAGTGATCATCTGCACTATGAAGTGTTTATTCCTTAATGATACCTCAATGCCATTAGTGAATACATTATTCTTGAACATCCTAGTGACTTTCAAAATGACATCACTAGAAGTAATGAAAAGATTAAGGAAATCGAATTTCATGGCTTCATTTTAGTTTGAAATAGAGATTTTGGAAGAAGTTACTTGCGAAGGAAAATGAAGATCTTTGTCTCAATAGAAGTGATCCAATGTTCATTGAGGTTGTTTTTCATCATGAAGATAAGTTAAAGATGATTTCTTGTTCTTTTCTACAGACCATTCAAGAGAGAAATGTTGAGGTAATTATTGAATATTTCCTTTCTAGTTTTGATCCTTCACATGATGCACAAGTGTTCAATGTTAAATAAGAGAAAAATAAAGAGCTCAATGTCCCTCCCGAGACATTGATTGATGAACAAAGAACACATTAACCTTCTTGTAATTTTTTTCTCTCTATCAACACAAAAGAAGATGGAAATGAGTACACAAAACCTTATGAAAACAACAAACACCACAAATTTCTTGCTTTTGATCATTATTTTGAACATAAAGGAGAGATAAGGCTATTTTTGTTATCTTATTTTGTATCATCATTTTTGAACTCTCTATTGATTCTAAAATTAAATTAGCTACACAAATTTTGTACGAATATCATGACGTATTAGAAGTTGGAAGTTGGAATTTTGATGATTTTATAATCAAAATTGAGATGGAGAATATGAAAGAAAAACATGTGAAAGATGATAATTATGAGTCATGCATTGATGAAATTATCCATTTTGTAACAAACATCAAACCACTCCCAAATTAGAAATGTAAGTGAAATTCATTATTGTTTTAACTCATGAAGAAGTACATGAAAGTAACCACGTGAATGAAATATTTCATGTCATTCCAAGATGGAATGAAGAGGTATTAGGATTTGTTTAAGGTGTTTTTCGGTTAGGTGTCATAAATGCAAAAATAACCAAAACTCAAATAAGCATGGTTTACCAATACCTACACTAAAAATCACAATGTAGGGATGATGGAATATGTGACCAATGGAAGAGGCTTCTCCTTTTGCTAAGTGAAAGAGTCTATAAACAAATACAACTAAGAAAAGGATATTAGATAAATATGATAATGAGTTGCTCGACAAATGCCAATCCCAGGAATCAAGGGGGAATTCTTTAAAGAGTGTCAAATCATTTGATATAATTAAGTTGCTTTGATAATGATAAGATAAAATGAAATTCAGAGATTTAAAAATCAAGAGGGATAGTGAGACCACTTTCTTATTCGTAAGTGGCCCAAGCTAGGGTAATTGCAAGCTTGGAATCCTTGAAGTAGTCATACCAGAGTTTTTCAAAGGCTTCTCGCTCTTCCCGAATAATTTCTATTTGATCCTTAATATCCTCAATGTTGGGGAGAGAGTGATGGTGCACAACATGAGTTATTGGAAAATGTCAAATTGTTCCCACATGAAAGGACATTGGATGATCAAAATATCGTATATGTCGGTGATTGGGTGTGACGGACCTAGAACAATCATCTACAGAAGATCCATCTTGTAAATAACTTGTTAGATCGAATCAAACTGATATTAATATGATAATGCTAAAAATGATTAGAAATGGCGGGATCGATGGAGACCAAAGACAAAAAATTTGTTTTGATAAAGGAAGAATAAAACAAACAATAATAAGTGCTAGAAAGGGAAATGATGCTAAGACAAACTATGAGGAGTCTAGGAGTATGTGAAACTTAAAAATAGATATTTAGATGTGTTTGTAAGGATAATGATAAAACAAGGGGATATATATATCGATTGACAATGATTGGGAGGCGACGAAGATTGGGAGAAAATTACTTATTTTAATAAAAGGCTAGTAAAATTGGTACTAATTGATAACAAAAAGGTTTAACGGTGTAGAGGTAAACTATCTAAACTTTGGACAACATTAACACAATAGTATTTAATTCAATATTATTATCATACTTAACCATGATACATGGCTATTATATACCCAAACAAATAGCAAAACAACCTCTGAAATAATAGGGAGGTGTTACAACCAATATCTTGTAATACAACCAATAAACTATATGCGACAATACAATGTTATTCCTAACAATATAATATCAAAAATCTTATTGTATTAACCTAGGTATGAACAGAACACATATGACTGTTCACCTCTTCAAGACTCGTGATGTTGTGTTTCATTTTGCTATTTTTTCTTCACTATGTTATTTCATTGGAGACTTATGTAGGAATACTCACATATACATGTGAACATGAATGAACCTTTGTTCTTGTTCTTCACAACATACCTACAAGTTGAAAAACTAAAATCAAACAAACTGCATGCTAAAACAAGTCACACCACTCACACATGTGTCACCAAATCAGTTTGTGCGGCCCCGTCGTTGGTGATTGACGAGAGGTCACAAATTTACCTCCACCTACGATACCTCTGTCCTCCAAAGATCACGTTTCTCACTCGATAAATTGGATGTTAAAGCTCAATTTTCCACATTAGGGTTATTTTTATTTCCCCCGCAATGTGAAATTAGTTGGATGTCGGTTTCCACTAAAAATACATCCATTACAAACAATTTATTTAATTCTTGATAAAAATACTCAATGATACTATTTGACTTGTTAACGACATACATAACTATTTAAAACAAAATAATATGGGACTTACCTATAGACCATTGACAACTTACGGTGACTCTACAATTGACTCAATTAAAAAAAATTATTTGACCTTAAAACATAACAACAGACATTGAATGCTTTTACTAACTTGTAGAAAAAATAATGAATAATGACACTTGATACTATTTCTCATGACATTGGAAATAATTTTTTTGAGGATAACGGAAAACATAAAGACCATATATTGACACTAGGGGTTAAATTTGACGGTCGTTTAGACGTTTTTCATGATTTTAGCAAAATACTTGCAAATATTTGAAATAACCATCACACGCGACTTGCATATTTTAAGTATGGCTGTCATTTTTATATAGATTTATATATAAACTATACAAATATAATTTAAAAATAGTTAAATATATATAGAATAATCTTTTATATATTTTGTTAACAGTATAAAAATAACACTGTTTTACATTTTTGAAAGGTAATATTTGGAAATGGCCGTCACCTAAAAATTGTTTAACAGGCATACGTGGCCGTCAAATTTAACACCTGATTGACACAATGATATGGAGGACAAACATTTAAGGTACTACACATATCCTAATAAGCCATCGACCTACTTCTGAATAAATAATACAACTATTCAACACACTAGACCTATAGAATCTTGGTTTGTATTTTTAAAATTAAAAATACCTTTTCTTTTAAATCTGTGAGCTGACTATTGAGATGGCGGATTTGGGTTAATTGATGGTCACTTATCGCCAGTTTGGAGATATAATGCTCAAGTCTTGCTGCAGTAGAGTTGAGATATATCTTGATGGACCGCGTTATTTTGAAAAAATAGATTCAATGAGCTTTAGACTGTGTGGATCCTCTAGTATTGTGATGTCGTCGCTGCCCACGCTGTATACACCACTAGCACAGGAAAAACCACAAATCTCGGATCGAATACCGTACCTTAAATTTCTAATCATCAATCTGCAAGGAATTTAATCCATCTTTTAACATTCCATTGCTGCGCCATGACTTTTAACATTGTTCACGTTATTATCAATGGATACTGATTGACCGTTTCTATTCCAACCGAGCACTCTCCTTGTTGGATCTGGCGATGGAAGGTTACATAATCATCAAAGATTGGTAAGCATAGGTGTCCACTCATATGAAATGTTGTAGGGTCTGCGTCCAACACGTCCAAATGACTTTATATGCCCATGGTGAAAGATAAATCATGAGCGGTGAAAGGATTTACATGTAACTCGCAGGATCTGAAAGGATACTAGAATGAATACACGCAGAAATAAGATTCAGACGTGAAAGACGTGAAAGACTTTACACAAACCTTGCCACTTGTATAATGATCTGACACTGAGAAAAGACTATAAAATTGAATGTTGAATGATCTATGCAGAACAGGTTTGATGCGGCTATAGAAAACACTGTGAACCGACCAAAGTGCTTGAATCAAATACAGAGAACAATGAGGATACAACTCCATTGTGTAAACATGCTACCAACAAGTTAAGGCAGCCAATGTTAAGCCAA
The DNA here is from genome assembly GCA_018340775.1 of Taxus wallichiana var. yunnanensis. NCBI lineage: Eukaryota > Viridiplantae > Streptophyta > Pinopsida > Cupressales > Taxaceae > Taxus > Taxus wallichiana. The sequence continues at coordinate 363,887,883 of CM031243.1, read as the reverse complement.
CGCACTAAATACAGAATCCAATACAGGCTACTGCAATGTAATGCCAAAATCAGGGAAATTTGGGAGGATCCGATGCATGCATAGGCAACCCATAAAATCAATGAAATTAACCTGTTTAAAAGACTCTGGTCCACATATTCGCTCTATTACCAAATCTAAAGTTTGGACAGAATTAACACAATAGTATTTTCTTCTATATTATTATCATACTCAACCACGATACATGGCTATTATATAGCCAAACAAATAGCAAAACAACTATCGAAATAATAGGGAGGTGTTACAACCAATATCCTATAATACAATTAATAAACTATATGTGACATTATATTGTTATTCCTAATGATATAATATCAACAATCTTACTGTATTAACCATATGGTTAACAACTAACTAATTACAATTTACCTTTTGGTAAATCATCCACAAACATGTGAACATTAATTTTCCTAACAAACTAGAAGGATCCTGGGAACTTGTAAAATGTAGAAAATTGAGATGCGAAAGTGTTTAGAAGGTTAATGGAGGAAAAGGAGGTCAAGGGACTGATTGATAGAGATCGAGGATCGACAATGATCTCTGTGGATATTGTAAAGTATTCGTGGTGTTGAATGACCGAATAAGAAGTAGAGTTTAAGAGAACTATGCGGGATGGTATTGACAACAAAATGTAGATTATAACTAATGTAAAACAAGATGATAAAATGATAGAAAAGGAGGTACTAACCTTGATAATTGTTTGTACAGATGATAGATCTCCCAAAAGATTGATTGATGATCCGCAGAGTTTTATGGAAGGATTTGGTAGTAAAGTGTTGATAATCCTAAGTGTAATGATGTTGTCACAGTAATTTCCAATAATTCATCCTCAAACACACGATTCTTACTAGCTAGGCAATTATTTCCGGTGATCGCGGATCGCCATGATTTTTTCCAAGAGGTTACAAACCAACAAGAAAAAATATGGAAAATGGTTGAAACCACTTGCCATCCGAGATGTTAGGTTGTTGGGTAGATGGTGGGAGGTTAGGGATTTGGGTTATGAGAGGTTAGGGGGTTAGGATGGGTAGGATAAATAGGTTAGGTTGGTTTTAGTGGTTAGGGAAGGTTAAATAAGAGTTATGTAGGTGATTTAGATTTTATGATAGTGATTTTGAAGTGTACTTAGGATAGTGATAATAATGATGTTTATGATAATGTGCTTAATGTTTGTCGGTCACCTAGGGGTGATAAAGAAGGTGTCTACATTTGCCCCTTTTTTTTGAGTTGTCTATAGGCACAGGATGTGAGATAAAAACTAGCGTGAGGATGCCCTAGTTTTGTGATAAGGATTTCATGATATTATTTCCCCCTCGATCCATGGCCAACTATGTTGGTCATTGGATTGAAGAGAGTTGATTGTTTTGGATAGGTTCTCTTATACGATTCTCCAAGATTTGTTTTTAGTCTAAAATAACCATGTTGGAGGGGTTTGTAATGATAGTAGTAATCTTGGAAACACTTGGTAGGTGGTGTTTAACATGGACAACCTAAAGACGTGTGCTTGAAGAATACTACATGGAGAGGGTCCAAAGGAAGTGCTCTCGTGGGGATGTGTGAAACCGTGGGACCAAATGGTCGAGGGCAACATCTACAAGGTGTTTGGGTCTTGATATATGGTCAAAAGCGAGTTTTTGATAATGTGTTGAGCATTAAAGCAGGGGCATGAATATTTCGATAAAGATATGATGTGATAGGAAAGGTCTAAGTGACCAAGATTTATAAGTTTGTGTAGAAAAGGGAAAAATCGGAGGCGATTATGGATCGCCAACATTTTGATATGGTGCCTTCTTATTGTTCCTCATTATGCATAGCACAAAGTGAGTGAGTGGAGGTTGGTGTAGACACAAAATTATGCACTTTAGATATTATTTAGCTTGGTCTTATACTACTATTTAGAAGGTTCTCAAGTGAATAAAATACTAATTAATCCCACCTTTTGGTCATCTTTATTTTATATTTTATTTCGTCATTCCCACATATTTTCTCGCACTTATTCGTCCATTTTGCAACCACTCTGTCATTCTAGCCGAAATCATGGTGCCCAACCTATCTTGGGCGCCCTAGGACACCTGGTCCCACCACAGGTGCCCAGATCTATGTTTCTTCTTTCGCTTTCTTTTGGGGCCTTTTAGGTTGTTTTTCATCCTTATCCTTTTCCTAGTTGGCCTTGTTGGGATTAATTATGAAATTAAGCTTGAGAGCCATATAAATATGAAGTTATAAGACCATAATGAGGGTCTTAGCGTCACATACTATTATCACTGCATCTAGAGTTGCATCCATTGCATCATTTGCATCCACAACTGTGTTAACAAATTCTTGAACTTGGTAAGATAGTCTATAATTGTTAGAAAATCTTGGTTTAAGAGAGGTGATCTCAATTTCAAGTTACATGGCTCTAATATGATCCACCTTACCAAATTAATTCTCCAATTTCTCCCATATTTTGAAAGGAGAGTCAATTTTTTCAAATGAAACAAAGATTGTCACCGACATAAGTTCTATCAAACCCATACACTCATCAAATTTTCATTAGTACTAAAATTTCTCATATTCTCTAGTGAACACTTGTTAATCTGAAGAAGTTGAAGCCCGTAATCCTTTCCGCTCAATTATTGTTTCAATTCTTGGTTTCCATGTGTGGTAATTATGTGTTGTTAATGGCTCAACATGATCTATTGCAAATGTAGATGTCATTCTCAAAAAAATCACCAAAATAAATGCAAGAACAAAGCAATGCCACAAGATACCCCCCATATTTTGGCACTTTATAATGATTGTGTGTTACAATATGACACTTTATAATTATAGTGTGATTCTCAAAATAAATATTTCCAATGGAGAGCACAAAAAAGCACTTTTGGAAAAAAATGAAACTCAAAATTAAGTTGCCGATCAAAAGATACAAGCTTTACAAGTTTATGCTCTGCTATTTATTTTAGGTGCTACTAAAACAAAATAAAAATGCTCTTTTCTTCACCACATAAATAAAATGAAAGGGGTTGGGTTTAAGCACCTAATCTAGTAGAAATCACAAGCTTTAAGCCATCATACAACCATACCATATGACCAAGGGCTAAGGATTTAATGGGTGCCCGAATATATGAATATACAAAGAATTTATTTGCAAAATAAAACTTATAGATGGATGTCAATAGCAATCTCTTTCTCTGATACCATAAAAGGAACGATAACCAGATCGTACCAATCCAAGAACACATATGCTAATCAAACACCACGATCAATAAGATGAAAGAAATTCGCCATAATAACTTTACATAAACCTTTACAAATAAATGAGTAGCAATATCATATATTATTATGGAACTCAATGAAATACAATGAGAATGGGCCTTGTTTATATAGGCAAGGAATAAAAATCTAAGAACTAGTCAATGTCGTAGATCAAGCCATAAATCAAGGAAAGAAGTAGTCATCAAAGAACTAGTCAAGACCATAGATTTAGGATAGAACTAGACATCAAAGATGTAATCAATACCATAGATCAAAGAAAGAACTAGTGAATACCATAGATCAAGGAAAGAACTATACCTAACAACTAGATAATATCCCCTTTTATCTAAATAAATAAAAAGAAATATCCACACACATAAGTGGGTGAGGATAAATACAATAAAGGTAAATAAATTACCTAGGTGAACATGAGCTAAGAGTAAATACATACTCTAACATCCTTTGGGCACGTGTGTCCTCTTTACCTCCTTTTACATATTTTGAATGTTACTTCTTTATTGTCTTCTTTTATCACTCTTAGTTGGCATTTTACTTGTGAATGATGAAAATTAAGCTAGGGAATCATGTATATATGTATTATTTAACTACATCAGGGGAAAAGCATTCAAGAGGCACATACTACTATAAGGAGCTAATATTTTCTATCTACTACATTTTGGACTACATACTTCACTATATAGGAGGCTTTATTTTGAATTCCATAAAACACATTTACATTTAACACAAAGTAGTCGTATCCCACTATCTCTTTGTGTGACTAGCACTAGGGAATCCTAGATCAGCCAGACATTATTCTAATCACTCACACACACACACACACACAAGAACTACATAGAGTTTGAAATGTAGTCGAGCGCTCACCGACAATCACCTGCTTGGGTGGGCTTTGCGAGATCAGTCCAACTCAAGAACATGCATTATTTTATTCATCTAATGTGTGCGTAAGTCCTATGTACAGGTATTGAGAGATTATTTTTTAGGTTATAGGTGTGACACAACTAATATAATGTGATACACATTGAACAAGGAGTGACACTGAATAACACAAAAAGAACCAAATTATGAGCTATATTAGGACACTAGTGCCCAATTACAAATGCTAGTTCTTGGGTGGACTTGTCCCCTTCTAAACACTCTTGTCCTTGAGATCATCACTTTCTATAATCAGACATAGAGTTTTCACAACCCATAATCTCCCCTTCCAAATCACTCTCCAGGTCCTGATCGAATCGGTTCGGACCTAAAAAAACAATCTAAGTCATTCTACAAACCCTATCTATTACTCTTTCTTTTTTTCATTTGCTTGATGTTGAATTTTACTATTATATCTATTTAATCAAGTAGTGTCATTATCTTATATTTAGTTTTATAAATCACAGGTATGTGACTAATATTGTGCACTAGTAGTGATAGTCCTTATCAACATTCTTGAATGACTATGCCAATAAACTCACCAATATTATGTGTACTCTACATTGGGACTTCTTCTCTCTTTAAAAAATATTCACGCAATTCCTTTGGTATAAGAACTAAACAGAGTCTTGTCCTCCTCTAACTCTCATAGGAATTACTTTCCAAATACCAACAAAAAAAATCTCATGCGAAACTCTTCTTCCCTCTTCTCCTTCATATCTTTATTTCAAGGTGAAAAGTTGAACATGTGCCGATCCTTATCAATGTGGATAATATTTACATGCCCATCATAGATGGCCTTCAGGAGTCTATCCAACACTAGATGAAAAACATCCATGGCATTATATCACACAACACTTCATCACAATAGCTCTCTATCTAGAGAACTTAATAATACTTTACTCATTTACTAGAACGTGGTGTCCCTTCTCCAACTAAGACACCTTGTAAGGATTGGGACGTGTAATCTTCATCCCTAGATTCTCCACCATCTCGTTGGAAACAAGGTTTTCCATGCTTCCACTATTGATGGTAACTTTCAACATTTTCCTTCCATTTTGTATAGTATTTTGAATAAGTTATTTCTTTGTGCTAGTTCATCCTCTCTTTACACAATCATTAGTAATACCTTTTCTTATCATCGAATCTTCTTCACACTCTAGGCCTTTAAAATGTTCTAAAAATCTCATAAATTATACCACACCATGTGGTACATGCATGCATGTTTACGTACACCTACTCATAACTTCACTTTGTGCATCACGGGAACTCACATGCGTGATGTCCAATAGTTCCACACTTGAAACTTGTTCTAGAGAATCCTCTTCCTCTACATCCGCCAAACCTTATGTGCCCCTCAATGAATAATTATCCACGAAACTACTGCGTATGTGTGTGTAACGATACCTTTATTGCTCTTACCATGCACATTGTGGATTCCTCTTAAAAACTACGCTTTCTATCTCTTACACACCAAATTTTCCTACACCTTTAAGGCTAGTTGATAATCCTTTACCATGGTTTATATGTGCATCAAGATTATCTCCTCATGAATCTAAAATATTAACATGTTGATATATCTTGTGAAATTTTCTTGATCAACTTGATACGTGTATATCTAATTATAATCTTATGAAATTCCTATGTATAGTATTTAACAAACATATATTTTTCTTTAATTTTTGTAACCTTTTAAATAAACTTACTCTTTATCTTTTTGACCATTCGGTCCCGGCCACTATTTTTCCTTGTCTCTTCTCCAATGCTCATTTTGTACCACCTTCCACCATAATGCCAGGTGTTCCTTCAACATTTTATGTGCTTTACTTTGGCGTGTTCACGGGTTAACTATCTCCTTGAACTCAAAGTATTATTCCATACCACATATCGATATCTGAACTCTTTTAGTTCCCAGTCTCCCAGAGATGATGGAACTTCCATCCTTGGTCCTCAACCCATTCTTTAAATAGCTTACAATAATCATGTTTCTCTCATGCCCGATGGTTTCCTCTTTTCTCTACTCTTCATCTTCTATAACTCCCTCATTACACATGTGCTCCTTGGGCTATGCCTTGATTTTCAATTTGAGCATGTGAGTCACAACAAATCCTCTTCGTCGATATTCTTGATGACCTCGAGCCTAGTCCTTACACTCCTCGGTTGTATCATAACATTGTTCTAGTGCTCTCATAATACTTGTGTTCATCATATTTTCTATGTTCACCACTCATCGATTAGCATCTCTTTTTAGTGACATATTTTCTCCTTGACTACTTGCATCACACTCGACATTTTATCGGTCCTATCACCCCACTAACATATCTTGAAGGTGTGTAGCCTTGCTCGTCTGACTTGATAATGGGACTATTCAAATTAAAATGATCCCTCCCATTTGTAAAGCTTAACCCCATGACAATGGAAATAACACAAGACACAAGATTTTCTATTCAATCAAAACCTTAATGACATCTACACGTGTTTTTCCCTTTATGGAGGCAATTACAAAAGCTAGTAAAAACTTGAGAAACTACATGGGTCAAAAATATGTAAGGACTTTCAGGAGTTCTCACGAACTTGGTCTCACTCTTATTAAATTCATCAAAGGCTCTGTGCAAAATATCTTAAACGAAATTTTAGGCTAAGCTTTTATAGATCTCTATTCCCACTTTCGTTTTGGTAATTGAAATTCCTTATGAATCCTCTCCTTATCCTGCTTTCAATCTTGAATTTGAATTCATGTTCATTAATGGTGTCCATCCACCTTGATCGGTAGTTGAGAGAATCCATCAAGAAAACTCCACATTCGTTACACATTTGGTAGTTGTGGTATCCCTTTACGCCACATGCACTGACTTGTCAATCTTCACCTACCACTTTTTCATTTTCTGAATGTTGTCCTCATTCGTCCACACTGATCTATTTTAATGTAATTATTTGTGGAAATATCCACAGCACTCCTTGGTTGTGCTCCTTTGTGCATCTATGCACCATCTTATTACTAAAATTATACATAACACATTGCTTTGGAACAACACTTTGTGCATATTTGTGCATGCCCCTTCATCACCACTTTTTTCACTATCTCTTTTTGTGCTTTATACATTTCCTAACTATTGAAAAAAAATTCCGTGCACTCCCACATAATTTCTTGTACATTATACCATGTCTCCATTACCTTGGTGACCATATAATTCTTACGCACACTCTAACACTTTGCCAAAGCTTCAAAACACATGCAAAATCTCATTTTCCCATAATGCTCCTACATCACCCTTACACCCTATATAGCTTATATTGCGCTTATAATTTTTTTGAGTGTAAACAATGGGGAGTTAGGGGAATTTTGCATCGAATTCTACCTAGTGGATTCACATGTGACCTAAATAATTGCAATGATCTCACAAATTGAAATTCTCATGCATGCCCAGCGTTAAAATATCTAAGTGAGCTAATGGAGTTACTTCTTAATTCCATATGATACATGACATGAAAGAAGTGGCACACCTTTTTTGTGTGAATTCCTTTGAAGTTGTGTGGGATGCTTCTACACCAACCATTGAATAGTTGACCTTTTTCGTTAAGAGATACAAAAGTGTTACTTCTCATGAAGGGATCCTTTCAACCTGATGTGGGATATGAAAATCACTTCTTACTAATTCTTTACTAGTTTTTGACACCATATCTTTGTGTAATCTTTGTAGAGATCCTTTCAACTTTGATGTAGTAATCTTTTTCCTAAACAACTAGAAAATAATGTGTTCCACCTTAGTAATGGTGTTGTGCTTATCTTTGTGAGAGGGAAACTCATTCTTGGAAGGCATTAAATCTCTCACATAAACAATTTGAATACAACCATTTTCATCATTAAGAAGAGATATGTGTGCTCCAGATTATGTTAGAATTCATAATATTTAATGTTCCATTATTGCATAATTATAATTAATTATCAGTATAGTAATTAATTATTACACATGTTGATGGTTAATTAGTTATATTCGCTGACTATTACCAAATTAATTGTTATATTGCCTTCTATTTCTTAGGGAGGTTGTTTCTTCTCTCTGTATTTATCTGATTTCCATTATATTGAGCAATA